>CM044010.1:13841433-14298933 GCA_024085815.1 Flaveria linearis
GGTAGCTTGTAGGTAACTAGAAGCTAGCAATTAAAGGTTTAAATTGAACAAATAGCGTCATAACTTTCAACTAGAGGTGTTAAAAAAAAACGGTTAGATTTTGACTGGCGTTGATCAAACCGGTTTCGGTTTGGACCCCAAACCGATTTATAAAAACCCGGTTTGTACACCTCTACTTTCACGGTTGATATAAACCACAAAACAAAACCAGTCATCTTTGTAGCCAGTTATGTTTTGTTCGCTTTAAGAAGATTTGGTCTGTTTCGGTTTAAAAAAACAACTGTACAGTACCATACTAGACCATGATCTCCAATTAAAATTTCATAACCATGGCAGCGTTACAAACATGATAAAATTCATAACCAATATACATTTTTTTTAAAAAAAAATAACGACTCACACACCAATCTACTTCTATTCCTAAACCCATCGACTCTTAATCTAATTCATACCAAAACTTGAACCACGATCTACTTCAAAAAATCTTTGACTCTTACGAGTAGGCTATCAACCCAAGTGATAAAATATAGACGTACTACAAGTTAAAATTAGTGTTAAAGAACCGCCGAGATCTGCCGAATAAGAAGGTTAGATTACGCGGTTAATGAAATTTTTTGATAACATTTTTGTATGCAAGTCCTTGTCTCGTTTTGCTTTGTGGATTCTATTAATATGTTCATATTCTATTAGTATGTTTTACTAATATTGAGACAAAACAAGCAGGTTCTACGTAATTTCATCCAAAGTTCATCAAAATGGATGTATATATTATATATGCATAATTTACCTTAAAACTTCACCGTTTGTTTATAATCATTAGTTTTTTGGGAGAACAAACAAGCATGAATGAGCATAATGATGGAGAACAAACAAGCATGGATGAACATAAGGAACCAGTACAGGCAGTGATCGCGGCCATTGCTAGTGTTATGGCCATAGCGTCTGCTGCTCTTGGTTACGCTGCTGAAGCGAGTGCGCCCAGGTAAATCATACATACATCTCATCCACATAAACGTAAGGGGAGAGGGGTTCGTCTCGGTTTCACTAGGTTGCCACATAAGATTTTTTTTTTTTTTTTAATTTTCTCAGGTTTTCCTTGTTTATAGGGTGTCATCCTATTTTTTCCCATTCCCCCTTTTTTTCCTTGTGTTTATGTTCTCTATGTGGTACCGTACAATTGGCAAATTACAAATCATCCGATGAATCCCTGTGATTATTCTACGGTTTTGGGGTTTATCTTTTTTACCCGAACCGTGGGGTGGTGTTTCCACTTGAGGCCTGGATTTCACCATCCCTTCCTCGGTTTCACTCCGCGCTCTCTACTTAACGTACGGAACTAGTAATACGTTGAAACTAGTTTTGGAATTGGTTGAATTATGTTTTATTATTTGAATTTTGAATGGATTTTGAATTTATTTTTACGAGTTAAAAACTAATTTAAATACCCTGGGGATGTATATTGGTTGGATAATTATTAATTTCTATTTTATCAAGGAACCTCTCCTTTGGTTTTTAAACCTTCTGAATCATTTGAGTTTTAGTTATTCAAATATCACTATTGGCTAACAGGTTATAGTTTATATTATTCAAATTTTGTTTGCCAATAAGATAATCGAAGTAGTGGGAGAGAGAAATTAGTGACGATGATCGTATTATCTTTCTAGTTTAATAAAAGAGTAGCTAAGTTAGACACGTGGCGACATCATATTCCTCCCCACCATTATTTTCCCGATTCTCCCTTCTATTATAATCACATTAATTGCTAATAATATCTTTTTAATTCTTTTTCACATTAAGATAGTTTTTTAATAAATTAAAAATGAGATCTTTTTATAAGTGTTATTTCTAAAGAAACATTTTATTATAAAATAAGAAACTTTTTCAAAACATCAAATTTTTTAAAAATACAAAATATTATAAAACTGGTGTTTTTAGAAAGTAAAGTTTTTATAAACTAAAAATAATTAAAATTAAGAATTATAATAAGGAAATTTTTAAAAGTGATATATTTTTAAAATAGTTATATTGAAACACAATGTTTAGTTTTTTTTTTGGAAAAGACAAAAAGAGTTAAAAACAAAAGTTTAAAAGTCAGTATTATTGTTTTATTACTTATATTCCTTACTTGTATGTAAATTCAATCATATCTTATCTTAAAATATCAATTTATAATTAATATATTTTATTCTATTTATTATTTATTCATTTAACCTGTGTAATACACAAGTTTATTAAAGCTGATATATCATATTTGAATCACTACGTACACATGTATTATAAAGTTCTTGATATTTTCTTGGTTCTGAAATGAACGTCTCTATATACATACATAAACTCTTGTATTGACATGCATGAGTACGGACACAGCTTCATGAAGTTCAGAGAAAGAAATAAATGGTCGCTGCACATACCCGAAAAGCCATGTACTCGGACTAGTAGTCGCGGCACTTGCAACACTTACGGTTTACCGTTTTTTTACCCTAGAATTCGCGAGCAGACTTTGATGGCTCGATTAAGCTTCATTTCTTCATGGTAAATTACATCTTCTTTTACTACATTGAATATTATACGAGCTTAAATATATTACGTCTGACTAAGATAATACGATAGGGTCGCATGGTTAGCTGGAATGGCTTTTTATGTCATTGGTTTGGTGATGGTCAATAATCAAGAAATGGAGATATACTATGATAATAAGACGGGAACTCATGTTGTGTGTCACGTTGTGAAGCCTGGGATCTACGCCGCAGGTGCTTCGTTTGCTTCAGTAACCATCATACTCGAGATCGTTCATTTGTTTATATCATCCTCTTGATGATACATACCATGCATATAACTTAGTTTTCTAAGGTCTCCACGACTTTAAGTAACTATAAATCTACAATATACATGCCAATGTTTGTTTGTATTTTGAGTATGTAATATAAGGACTCTACAAGTACGTACAAATAAAATATCATCTAGTGGCGTACAAAAAATGACAAAAGAAATAAAATAAAGATCTTGGTATGTTCATCGATCTTGTTGTAATCATGGTAATTTGTTATTTCTTCTGATAGGACTTATTAATCTTCTCTAAATTAAGACGTATATGAACTAGATGATATCAATAGGGATAACCATTCACCACTCATCTCTATGATAAACTTATTAAACACGTAGACCGCCTTTACAACTTCTTCACTACTCGCGGTTACAATACGTTCTTTGTCAGTGGTCTCTTTTGTTAAATAACTAGGAAATGATGTCCATGTGTTGCGTCGACGATTGATGTTTGTCTACTAATGTTAGTTACACCAAAAATGAAATCATAATACATAAGTCATTATAGAAATCATAATACATAAGTCATTAAAAGATACAAATATGAATGCCATGGGATCATTATGTAAAAAAATAAACTTTTGTGTTAAAACAAAAGAGCATAAAAGATCCATGTAGCTAAGATTCTCCTTTTATATAGATATATATAATAATAATATTAGGTCATAGAGATAATATAGTGTTTTCATATATGATAGAGTTGGTTAGTGGCTCATGGCTTCTATGTATAGAAGGCTATTGTTTCATTTAGTTTCAAAATATTGATTGTTTCATTTAGTTTCAAAATATTGAATACAATTTCATATTTACATATACATTGTTAATATGGTATAAGAGCAAAAGGTTGTCTGATCCAATGTTGTTCTCGATATATCATTTCACGCTAGCCTCTTGAATCTACCATTTTCTCTTATTCTTCTAACCTTCTTCACCATTCATCATCTTATTCTGTCACAATTATTCACCATTAAACATCAACATATACCTTTCTACAAAGCCATTGCATACATTATATCACACCTTTTAATCTAGCCACATTCTCTTTTCTTCTCTTCATAATTTTCTACCCATCAAATCCACTATTTCTTCTTCATTTCTAAAATGGCAACACCTCATATTTCATCCTCATGGTGTAGAGTGGATGCATCATATTCACTCTATATTGATGACAAAGGGGCTATTATCATTTGTGAACAAAGATTCACCAATTCCATAAGCAAATTCATCTTAACATGGGCACCCATGAACCATGTGATGTTGCAAGGGATCCACTTTGCTTTTATTATTCTAGTGATGGATCTAATTTTGGGTATGGATCTTTAGGTTCGGGTATGACTCATTTTGGTGGACATGGATTATTTTAAGGAAAAAAAAAGCATGGATCAGGCCTAGATGCACATGAAATTTAAATCAGGGCAAGTGATCCGCATGAAACAACTTTGGTTGGAGGTGTAAAAAAAAACCGCTTTGGGAAAAAAAACCGAAACAATTTGGGAAAAAACCAGTTTAAACCAAACCGGTTCCTAGCCCGACCCGAATTGGCTGGTTTGTATACAGATTTGTAATCCGAAACCAAAACCAGTTTGTAAATTGGTTTCAATAAAAAAAAAACAGTTAAATCGGTTTACAAACTTGTTCAAACCGATTTGAGCGGTTTGAAAATTCTTAATAAAAAAACGATTTGAAAACAAATCGGTTTGAAAAAAAAACTAGTTTGTACATATTAAAAAGACTAGTCCGGTTTAAAAACCAAACCGGTTTAAAAAGAAAAAACGGTTTATACGCCTCTAACTTTGGTCAAGGAACGATGGCCTTTCACTTGGCTTGGGTAACACTACACATATGGGCTTTAGTTGAGAATCAAATAAACAAATGGACTCTAATTCTAGTAGTATTCTTGGGCCTACTCTTTTGTTATACCTGTCAGCTAACTACATATAGCTACATAAGAGTAAGATCTAGCTACCTAGCAACAAGGTTACTTCCAATGTTTTTGTGGGTGGATAATCTTGTAACGAGTAAGATCTACATATCTAAATAAAAGCTTGGGTGTTGATGGTCGAGGAAATATAGAATTGGAAGTTGTAAAGAGGGGTAGAGCTCGGGAGAAGAAATCGAGATGGAAGATCAAGGGACGGGAACACTGCCCTCCATATCGGTACCGAATGTAGGATGACTTCCCGATTAGGCGGTGGGAAGGACATGATACTCTTAACTCTTAGAGCACTGATAACTTTTTCTAGAAAATATTATGTGTTAGATAAAGTATAAGATATTAAAGTTTTTAAAAGTATATTTTCGAGGAATCGGGTGTTACCTTATAATACTAATCACATTAAACTATAAACAAAGGTTAAATGGGGAAGTTTCATTGTTAAACAAATAAACCTTTAACTCATTTTCTAAAACTGCATATTCATTTCTTTGAAACCGTAATGCATTTAATTTACTATGTAAAAATGAAAATTGATTTATAGAGTTTGTCATGGGGACCGATTTTGTATGTGTATATATATGTGGCTTAGTGAACTTATTTTTATCATCGAAGTGTCAATTATCATACCATCATCAATGGCAACAACCATCATGAAACACCTTTGTTTACTTATCTTCATTTCCCTTCTTTACAAAGGTATTCTTTTAATTATATTAAATTTTATATATTTTTACCATATAAGTTTCTTGATTACATATTGTTTAACTATGCAGAAGCTTGGGGTCAAGAAGAACCGAAACTTACGATCCGTCAAGAGCCAACAGGTGCACCACAAGAATGGAGAGTGACACTTGCGAACCCAACCGATTGTGTTATTTGGGATGTAAAGTTAGATTGTAAAGGGTTTCAATCCCGCATGGAAATTGATTCTAAAGTCATCTTTAAACAAGACGACTTGTGCATCGTTAAGGATGGTCAACGCATGAAACCTCGAGAGAGCCTTCAGTTTGTTTATGCTTGGGAAAGTCAGTTTCCATTCAAGTTGGTGGATCGATCTATAGCATGTAGTTGAATAGCTATATCTAACACTTTTAGAATTGAATAAGGGAGACCCAAAATGAGAAGATGAGGGTGTCAAATTACTTGGTTTAGCAAAATGATATGTTTTTTTAACTCTTGTTTGTCATGAAGTATGAGAAGGATCATAATTCACTGGAAATCCTTAAACTAAAGGGTTTGTGTCATGCTTGGTCCTTTAAATCCATATTTGGGTTTTTTTTTCCCTTACGTACCATCAAAATCGTTGAACGATAGGGCTTGTGTAAGCCCTCCATCCATCCTAATGGGTTTTAGATGCATAACATGAGGACGTAACCCATTTCCTCTTACACCACCCACTATTGTTATTTCGGGGATGGTGTACGCCCTATTGTCATACGTTAATTGTATGTGCAATTCTGCCAACCTAGACTCGATCTCTAGCAGTTGATCCTCCAAGTGCGCGCACCTTTGTTGTTCCACCCAACAACCATTTACCATATTGTGGGCATGGAAACCGAAATTGTCATGGGCAGGTACGATGCACCTAGTGTGGGCCCGTACCCCCAACCTATAGTGGTGACGACCGAGGACATGTAAGTTTGTATCAGGTCCTATCCCTACATAGTTGCTTGTGTTAATTCATAACTTATGATTGACATTAGCACTCATGCAACATATTTGTGGAGTCCACTGTGTCATTAGAATTGGCATGGATCGTGGGTGTTCCATTGATGACAATTGTCCTATTGATTTATTGTTGTTTATGGCTCAATAACCTATACTACTTAAACGGTTTTTTTATTGGCTACTAGCTTTAGTAAACCCGTGTAATATTACACGGGTTGAATAAATAAAATATTAAATTGAATAAAAATTATTAATTATAAAATGATAGACTAAAACATGATATGATTGAAATTATGTATAAGTAATAATTGTAAGTAATAAAATAATAATATGAACCTTTTATTTTTTTATTTTTCAAAGATAAATTAAACATTTTGTTTTAAAACCCATTAATTTTTTTAAAAAAATTTCCTTACTATAAATCCCTATTTTAATTATTTTGTTTTATTAAAAAATTACTTTAAAAACCAATTTTAAAATATTATTTAAAAATAATTTTATTTTTTAGAAAAAAATCTTTTTAGAAAAAACTATCTCTATAGAAATAACATTAATAAAAATTTATCTTTCTTAATTTATTAAATATTAATTATAATGTAAAAATAACAAGATGATATTATTAGTAATTAATGTGATTATTTAATAGGAGACAGAAGCGGGAAAAAATTTGATTAGAATGAATGTAATGGTGACACGTGGCATTAGATAATTCTAAAAATTGACATGTGACAACCATAGTTACCCTTTTATTAGAGTAGTAAGATTTTTGATAGTGTTTGAATCTTATTATTGTAAATGAAAATTGATATTGGTGAAACAAGAAAGCATTTTTGGATCATTACTAGACATGTAAATGAGAATTGATATTGGTGAAACAAAAAAGTATGTCGTAAATTGGCACTAATGTAGTTCAATGTAATTCGAATCCTAAATCCATATTGTGATTTTAGTCCATAAGATTCTTTTTAGCATTACAGCGTTTCTCATTACTTTAGTGGCAATGATAAGTTCAATTATTTAATTCTTACAAAATTATATATGTACGCTTTATGTGAATACAGTAGAAGGAAAAGGCAAAGAAGAAACAATATATTTATAAAATATTATTAATAATATATATTAAAATGAGTAGATATGATATTTCATATATATATTACAGAGGTATATATTTTAAATATAAATAGTTAAAGGTAAAATAGCAATATTAAGAGTTATTTATAATAATTATATAAATATTAAGGAGAAATATATTTGATAATAACATTTTTGTTTATATATATTTGATGTTTATCAAGTTTTAAGGGATAGATAGAAATCTTTTACTATATATATATTGTGTAAACACTAGCCTATAAATACCTACTCCCCATCATATTGAATAGCTAAATACAAAGAGTGAGCATATATATTTCTTTCTCTTTGTGTGAGATATTGAAAATGAGTTTTAAGGTTCATCAACATTTTGGGTTTCTTCTTCTTCATTTTCTAACTGTGTTCATCAATGGAGAATGCAAGAATCTGAGATGCGACATGTTCCAGGGGAAATGGGTGATCGATCGATCGTATCCGCTCTATAACGCATCCGTCTGCCCGTTTGTCGGAAAAGAGTTCGATTGTGTCAAGAACAAACGACCTGATCAACAGTATCTTCAATATCGATGGCAACCCCATGCATGCTCTTTATCAAGGTTTGCATGACTAAGATTTTTAAATTATTTTTGCCATTTAATTTAATTGTTTAATTTTCTACCCATAATTGTTTGTTCAGAGATACCTATGACATGTAAATATTGGAAGGTCATGAGTTCAAGTCTCACTCTGAGCAAAATGCTTAGAGTTGAGACATGAGAATTTTTTCAATAATAAGTTTCCTCCTGAGAGGGTTGAGGGTGTTTTCCCGGCTGAAAAACAGATAGGTGCGTCCGATTAAGATAACACGTATCATTCGAAACAGAGTCGCACACTTGTCGTTTAAGGAAAAAAATTATTTAATTTTCTTCTATTTTTCGGTTTTTTTAGAATTTATATTTTGGGTTCTTTTACCATTAATGAGTCAACGCAATAAATGTATTAATTAACTTAAGTAATCAATTACTCTTAGTAGTTAGTATTAATGTACAAAAAATTTGATTTAGTTATTATTAATGCTACATTTTCTGTTTTGTTTTTTAAACAAAAACGACACAAATATAATTATATAAAAAATTGATTTTGAATAGTATATGTGATCAAATACATTACGAATACAGTTTTTGGTGATTCAAGATAGTGTAATACATGTTTAGAAATTTAAAAAAACAAGCCACCAACCTTTGTTTTCACGACCGGATTGGACCAGCCGGGCCGACCGGTTCGACCAGGGATCGGTCTGGTGCCCGGTCCGATCAGCTATAGTCCGGTTTTGTCTGGTTGAACCAGTCGGTTCGTCCCGAACCGGTGGTTGGACCGGGAAACCGGACCGGTTCGGACCGGGGAACCGGACCGGTTCGGACCGGATTTTTTTTTTGAGTAAAAACGGGGTGTTGAACTATAAATTAGCGTGTTAGATATACAAATATAGTTAACTTTTATATAAAACTATAAAATACATATGTAAATCATATATAAATTACTTATATTTGATTATATATATAACTATATATATAATATACTATATATATAATTATGACGTCATCCGGTTCTTAAATCCGGTCCGACTTATCCGACCAGCAAACCAGTAAGACTTCCGGTTCGACGTCCGATCCGATTCTGAAAACATTGCCACCAACTATGCTGACGTTGAGACTTAGAGAAAAAATTAAATCAAGAGAAAGTTTTAAGAACGTATTGTTTATTACCATTTTTATTTTTGGAATTGTTCAAAGAGTATCTATTTATATCATTTTGATTTGATCTGCTGCTTTCTTAAATTTAAATGTGTACGTATCCTTTTGAAATCTTAATAAAGTCATTTTCATCTCATATCATTAACCAAATATGTAAATTAGAAAAAATAATAATTAAATAAAATAAAGGATTATTCCGCAAGACATATTATATGCATATATAATATTATACGGCACATATTCTTTCTGTTTTTGTTGCTAATATTCAACAGCACGTAATTACGTGTAGAGACCATACCAAGATGACACATGACCTACTTGAATTTCAGTTATAATAAAATGTTATCATGTAAAGCTTCTATGAAAAATTCCTTTTATATCACCATTTAATGTGTATAATTATAGGCAAATATCAAATAGTTTTTAATGAGAAGAGATGTTAAAGAGATGTTAAGTTCATAAGACAAATATTGCACGTTTGAATGCATTGATAAAATGTTATTGTAAAGCTTTTAGCATCTATCATAAATTCTTTTTAAAACAAACACTTAATGTGTAACATCATAGTCAAATCTCACATAAACTTTAATCAAAAGAGATGCTAAGTGTTTAAAGAAAAAAAGAATATCCAACCTTAAATATCACAAATGCGTTTTAAACACATTAGTTGAGTTGAGGAGACCTCTATTGTCAAACGCGCTTGAGTGATTCTATCCATCGTGAGAGGTTTCCATTTAGATAGCATTAGTGGATGCGGGAGGTTAATTTGTTTCCAAGCATATTAATTTTATTCTTCTTATCATGTTACTCAATGGTGCTAATCCCCCCTTATAGTATGTCATACGTACAATAATATAAGGGAGCGTTTGATTGGAAGGAATGGAATGAAATAAAATGGAATTAAGAAACTAGTATAATTTTCAAGTAAAGTTATGTTTGAGTGAGTAATGAAATGTAAAACCCAAGGGAATGTTTTACCTCAAATTCTCTTGGTTGTAGGATTTCAAAATCATTCCACATAGAGAGGGAATTTGAAATCCCACAACCAAGGGAATTTGAGGTGAAACATTCCCTTGGGTTTTACATTTCATTATCCACTCAAACATAATTTTACTTGAAAATTATACTAGTTTCTCAATTCCATTACATTCCTTTCAACCAAACGCTCCACAGAAAAAGTGAGATAGAAAACAAATGATTATTATATTTTTAAGCTTAGCATCATAAATCCTCTTTCAAAGCAAGTAATAGAATTTTTTTGTTTCTGACAGATTTGATGGTCCAAACCTGTTGGAGAAACTAAGAGGGAAGACTATAATGTTTGTGGGAGACTCATTGAGCAAAAACCATTGGTTGTCGTTGTTATGTATGATTCATTCATCTGTACCTTCTGCACCATATGCTGTAAAAGTTCATGGGGCTACTGGTATGACCGCTTACACCTTTACGGTATGTCATCTAATTATCCCAAAACCGTTTACAAATATTATTTCGCCAAAAAATAATGTTTAGTTAATCGGAAAGAGAATTGTTTATGATCGTTACAAGTTGATTTGTAGGATTACGGAGCGAAAGTGATTTATCATCATAGCTTATATTTGGTGGATATTATCAAGGGAAATATTGGAAGGGTGATGAAATTGAATTCGATTACAAGTGGCAAGCATTGGTTAGGTGTTGATTACCTCGTGTTTAACACGTGGCACTGGTGGAGCCGTAGAGGCCCGACCCAACCGTATGTTATATGTTACAATTCCTTATGCACACATACATATGCTAGAGGGTGTAACTGAGTCGAGCTACTCAAACTTAACTAGCTAGCTCATCAAGCATCGCATAGCCTGATTTGATCTTAAGTTTAACGTTTAGCTAGTTACACAAATAGTAAAAACATATTTAGCATAATTATATAAATTATATAATAATATTATTGTATATATGAACATTAATATCATATCATAACAATATGATATGGATTTAACGAACTTACGGTTATGATGATGATTATGTAGATTTGACTTTATACAAGATGGGGATGAAATACATAAAGATATGGATCGACTTACTGCTTTTGGTAAAGCTATTGCTACATGGGGTCGATGGGTTGATGACAACATTGATCCACTTAAGACCAAGGTTTTCTTTCAAGGAATTTCACCTACTCATTACAAGTATGTTTATTACACTTTTATTTAGTAAACACTACTAAAAAAACAAATGCAATTGCAATTGCACTTAAATCTTTGGAGTAATATATAGTCGCGACCATTTGTATAGTCGTAAATGTCTAGTTTTGTAGTAGTGAAATTTGTTTCTTGAATCGCATGTTTATTTTTTTGAATAAATTACTAAAAATATTAATTAAACACAAATACTCGAATAAACGATTGTTGGTTGTCATGCCCTTGTATTTTGTATTACAGCGGCACTAGTTGGGGAGAACCAAAGGCACAAGCCTGCATGGGACAGAGAACACCAGTTCCAGGCTCTACGTATCCTGGAACACAGCCAGTGGCATTAGCGGTTCTCAAAAAGGAATTGAAAACTATCAAGAAACCGGTGACTCTGCTCGACGTAACCAACCTATCATTGTTGCGAAAAGACGGTCATCCGTCGAAATATGGGCTTGGCAAGATGTCCGGGAGGGATTGTAGCCACTGGTGTCTCGCCGGAGTTCCTGATACTTGGAATATTTTGCTTTACAACCTTATGTTCTCACAAAACCAACTATGATCACCTTAATTTTGGTTTGTTAATTATATAGAAAATAAAAAGATAGAAGTCTTGCATTTTTATGGTGGCAATTCAAGTATATAAAATAAGAATTCTATATTCTAGAAAAAAATGTTTACGGATATTAATTAAAAAGGTTATGAATCTTAATGATAATTTTTCAAAAAAAACCGATGTATATGCAGGTGTAGCATTTTCTACATATTTATATAAGAATATAATATATGTAAACCTTAAAACTTAGCAAAAGTTAAGAAGGTTTTAATTTATTTTATTTTAAAAAATAAGATTATAATCTTATTGTAAGGTTTATAAGCAAGTTTATTTAGATTATAATCTTATTGTAAGGTTTATAGGCAAGTTTATTTACCATTGATGATTAGTTACCACTCATTATTGTTGATCACACGTGCTGTTGCACACTTGGTGCTAATAGATGAAGTTGTTTATATAAATAGCCCTAATGATGAATGGCAACTTAAGACTCGTAATCAGTTCATACTAACAATCAGTTTTATGTATTTTTTTCATCAATTGATTATGCAAGTTCGAAGTAACATCTAGAGACATTTCATTAAGACAAAAAAAATAAATAAAAAAAAAAAAATCTAAGTGTGAATGTTACATGCTAACTTTTTTTTAACAACAAATCTATCATACTCCTACTTCTAAATTACATTAAATTACATCATGCCTGGGTTTGAACTCAGACTTCCTCTCTAAGAGGCAAAGCCTCTACCAAATGGGTTATCCCCACATTAACTGTTATATGCTAAGTAGGCAATAACACTCCTACTAGATACCAAAAACTCTACCCTTTGGAGGGGTGCAACTCTCTTGAAAGTTGAAACCCCTATCAAAGGGACACTACCCCTTAAACCCTTGATGCATGATGTAAGAATAATAGCAGTTGAGTGGTCACTTTACACCTCCCAACTTCTATTAATGTTTACTTATTTTATTCTAAGTTACATAATATTTAAAAACCAAATGGAATGAATAGTATGAATAGTTGTGTGTACATGTTCTGAAACTTAGTGTACATCTGATTGATGCTTTCAGTTGTGGTTTTAAGTGTGGATTGGGGTCATATGCATCTTCGAAGAGGCAAAGCACATCTCCAGTGGTAGGCGGCCGACAGTCCGGCAGTCCGGCAATCCATCGCCTCACCAGTGGTGGTTTTCGGTTTTCGCTTGTCACTACGTTGAGGTGAAGCGACGACCGCAGTGGTGATGGTAGTGGTACCGCCGCCTCTGCCCTCTCTTTGCCACACAATCTCTCCCCCCTCCCTTTAGGGTTTTAAGATGTCGTCGGAATTCTGGGTTTGGTGGTGGTCGCCGACGGTGGCAAAGGTGACAATGGCGGTCACCGCTTTATCGATTTCGCTTTTTTCTCGCCGATGGTCACTGTGGTGGTGGCGGTGGACTCTGTTGCCGCTCCGCCTCCCCTATGTGGTTGAGGTGGAGCAGGTGGCGGTTGTCGTTCGGTCAACTGGTGGTCTAGGTCGTTCTTGGTGGTGATCGCCGGTTGATTTAGAGAGAGAGAAGGTGCGTCGCCACCACCGTCTCTGACTTGCCGACCAACCGCCTCATGTAGAGAGAGAGAGAGAGGGGTGTCACAGCGGTGGTTTGGGCGCGTTTGTGTAGCTGTCGCCGTCACACTGGCAGTCACCGTTTTATCGATTTCGCTTTTTTCTCGCCGATGGTCACTGTGGTGGTGGCGGCGGCGGACTCTGTTGCCGCTCCGCCTCCCCTATGTGGTTGAGGTGGAGCAGGTGGCGGTTGTCATTCGGTCAACTGGTGGTCTAGGTCGTTCTTGGTGGTGATCGCCGGTTGTTTTAGAGAGAGAGAAGGTGCGTCGCCGCCACCGTCTCCGACTTCCCGACCAACCGCCTTATGCAGAGAGAGAGGGTTGTGACAGCGGTGGTTTGGGCACGTTTGTGTCGCTGTCACCGTCCTCGGATTGTCGTGCAATCGTTTCCGTCTATCTTTCTCTCTTATTCGCTTGAGGGTGGCTGATCGTGCTCCTATTCGTCGATTTTTGACGACGTATTCAAGGGTTTTTGTGGTCGAGGTCGATGATGGTTGATTTTGCTTGCCTGAGACCTGTTGTTGTTGGTATCCCTTGTCACACCCCAACCTTGACGGCGGAAACGTCGAGGTGTGAGGAATACGATTGTTCACAGCCACATAACGCTATTATTAAATGTAAATATTCAAATTAATAGTTTCAAAAGAAATTACAAACATAAGTCTCAAACATGAAATAAGTTCAAACATAACGTATCAAAAGCATAATTCTTTATTCCATTAACTAGGTTCAAATCCTAGATTATTGCAAGCTTCAAAAGTTCTCTTCTAACTTGGGGGTTTTCCTGAAACATGATAAAAATAAAAGGTCAACTAAAAATAGTTGGTGAGTTTTCAAGATTTTCATACATAATATGAAAAGATTACAAGTAGCAATTCATGTCATAGGTTATAAGCTAGTAAGGTTATAGAACACATATCTTTACAATCAAACCTCGACTTGATTACAAGTATATAAGATTGGCTAAGTGTATTTAGTTCCCTAGTGCACAAGCATACGGCTCCTAGGAGTCGGCAGTTCATCGACTTTAGCACCAAATAGGCTTGTCAGGCCCAAAGATCTAAGACGTCGCCAGGCTAGCAATAGTTAATGATTGTAACAAACTATGTATCTCATATAATCACTTAAATCACACAAATAACCATGACAAAATATAAAGATGAATTGCAAGTGCTTTACAAGTCTCAAACGTTTATAAGTGTATGATGTATAAGTATAATGTTTCACCCCAAAATGGTATGAAATAAAGTAAAAAGGGGCAAGGAAAACTCCCATGAAATAAATAAGATGATGATAAGTTGATGATTGGATAATAAACAACGTTCCCACGAAAATCCTCACAAGGCACCTAAGTATAAGTACATTTACAGGATTTAAGTTTAATTGTATAGGTTTAACGTTTGGATGAAGACTAGAATTTTAAATAATTTTCTTTTTAAGACATGCCAAGATAATTGTTATTTGTTAACAATTGAAGATCGTTTATTTTTCCTTGAATTATATATATATATATATATATATATATATATATATATATATATATATATATTGTTATTCAAAGATGTAAATAAGTTACAATAATAATAATTTAAAATGTTGTATATGCATTTTAAATAAAAAATTTTAGAGCTTACTATTTTAAACAAAATTTTGGTAACAAGTGGTTCCATAATAATCTACTAATTATTAGTTTCGAATCATATTATTAGAATTTATTCAAACCATCTTTTCTTAAAATGTTTTATAAATAAAATTATAAATAAAATAAACGTTTTTATTTAAACTAAAAAAAATATTTCAGAATGTCTTTGAAGGGTTTTTAAAAATTTATGATGTACAAAAGTAATTTTTGATAAATTTTAAAAATTTTCAGAAATTTAATTTAGGCTAAAAACTATTAAAAAAACAAATGGGGGTGCCCGGGTTCGAACCCGGGACCTCCAACTTAGCAATGAGACGGGGAACCAGCAGACCATGGCATACAGCCGCGTTTTGATTTAGTTTCAAAACTTTTTAAACATCAATAGCAATCCACCCCCAATTCATATAAACCCTAGTTTTGTTTGGATCCCAAATTGAAACCCAAATCGATAATGTTTATGAAATCAACATTGGGGCTTTTGATCCCCATGTGTTTTGAGTCTATGGACACAAACAATTACCCGATTAAAGTTAGATTTGATGACGATCGTATAGAAGAACAGTCGCGGCTTATGCAAGAATCGGTTTGAGATGAAATCGATGACTGGAATCAAATTACTTTTGTATGAAGCTTCGTATGGTGACGAGGAATGAAAGCCCTCAATCAAATTCGATTAATGTTGCTCCAAACATAGATTTCGATTCAGTTGCAGGTCCGCGATCGAGATGGTGTAAGAGAGGTGATTTCGCGTGATTTCAAATGCAATTGAAAGTGGGAATAGGTTATAAACGATTAAACTAACGTTAGTGCGTGATTACTTTGAATTATTATAATCGTTTATTGCGTTTTGTGGCGTGGATCTTGGCCGACCAAAGCAACGGGGAGACAGCGGGAGTTGGGGAAGAAGAAAGTGGGTGTTTAAGGATTTTACACTAATAGCCCATGTGGTTTCATGTTTTGTTCAATTCCTCCCAAAACTTAGGTTAGTGTTTAAATTAAATTACAATTTGGTCCCTGAGGTTTTGAATTGTTATTATTCTATGTTAAAACAAGTGAATTTCAAGTTTTGAAATAATAAAACTTATGTTGTTTTTATTTATGATTAGTATTATTATCATAAACATTATTTATTATTATTATTATTATTATTATTAGTAGTAGTAGTAGTAGTAGTAGTAGTAATAGTAGTTTTACAAATGATTTCTCGTGATTGTATTAATAATAGACATTAACAGAAGTTAATATGAAAATACGGATGGTTACGGTCTCCCCAACTTTTAAGAATTTCGTCCCGAAATTAAGAATGAAACTTAAATGAACAAGAGGGTTTAAATGAAATATAAGCGTACGAACGGACAGTGATAGACGTTTAATTACAGATGAGATGTTTCACCTTAGGGAATCCTTCAACTATATGTCAACTTGAACTTTTCCAGTGAAATACGAGACTCTCTTTGAGATTTGGCATATGGAACGTTAGAATACGATGACGAGTTACCGTGGTATATTAGATTTTTAAGTCAAGACTTCTAGAATGCAATTTCGTGATAAAGTGTTGTCTTGAAATCAATAAAAGACCAACAATGATAAGAAAAGTTAACCGTCGGAGTTTCAGAATCCCAAACGTCACCATATGAAATGACTTTAATGCATATCCTGTAAATATGTATTTCTCCTTTGACCAACCATCGGTCTAAGAATAATACGCTATGCGAAGATCTTGGAATGAGTTCACGACGATGATTATGAACATTATTAAAAGCAGACAATAAATCAGTTATCCAAAATAACGGTCGATGTTTTAACGTCATACCATGGTATATGAATTTTTGAAACGGATACAGCTCAATTTCTCGACGTTGTGAGATAATGGGTCGAATTGAATTTTTAGCCAATCGGTCTACAATGCATCAATTGTCATCATGACATTTAAAATAAGAGGCACTTAGTGAATGAAGAGTTAAACGGGAGATTCACGGGAACAAAGAGGTTAGGATTTGTCATATGTGAAGGTAAAACACTTGGACACATGCCAGTTTCGCCTTTTCCTTTATGCCAAACCCATGACTACAAGTTATGAAGGTTTATGAACCATTATATCCATATTGCAATGAGAATAATAACGAGTCTTGTTGTTCGAATTCAAGATAGAGTTTTAAATATTTCCAAGGTTAAGGATTTAAAATCGATTCAAGAAGTGATACAAACAATAAGAAAGGTACTTGTAACCATGTTTTACAAGGTAACAAATTTCCAAATGCATTGCATACGTAATTCATCAAACAATAAGATAGGTATTTGACAATATCTTTATTTGACAAAAGATTGTTTAGGAAGACTACCATCACGTAATCAGATTTTAATGATAACTCAAAATGAAGGTCGATAAATAAGGAATAAATGGTTCCATATAGGTAGATCAAGTCAAATCATGAGGATAAAAGGAAAGAAATCGATTTAAGAATTTAAGTGCTCCAAGCTTGGAATCAAAATCAACTTAAAGCGATCAGGTCTTCTTTCAAGTTCAAAGATCATGCTTTGGCTTGATAGGTCGAATCACCAACATTGATTCACCCTTCAAGTTACTACATGCTTCTCGTCACTTCATTACAACTATGGTAAGTTGAAGATCAAGAAATGAGAATAGTCATTAAGGTGTGGTTTTCACTCCTAACTTGATGGTGTATTCCCAAGGTATGACCACTAACTTAACAGTCAAAAAGATCGATACCTAGAAATAAAACGAGGTAACTCACCATTAAGGTAAGGGAAATCACTCCTATCTTAATGATGAAGTTTTACAAAAACAAATTATAACGGGATAAACTTCTTCATCAAAATCCAGAATTCACTCCTACTTTGACGAGGTCGTTTTATTTGAGAAAATACAATTCATAAAACTGAAATTATCATCAAGGTATGAAATTCATTCCTATCTTGATGATTGAATTTCATGATAACAAGAAAAACAATCAAAGATTAACATTTGTCACCAAAATATGGGTTTCAATCCTATTTTGGTGAGATCATGTCATTTGTGAAGTGTAAGTTCCAATGAGAATAATTGAAGTCAATCCTCAGGATGAGGAATTTGCCCAAATCCAGAGGATGAAATTTCATAAAACACACAATTGGAAACCATTTATCGAAACGAATAGAGAATCATCAAAGTAAGGGAATCACCCCTGTTTTGATGAGTTAGAATTGTTTAGGAGGTACGAGTGTTCTTAGTCATAGACTGACTTACAAACTCTTGCATCTCCCACGGTGCAGTCGGTTCGAGGTTCGACTTAACAACGAAAATAAAAGAATAACACTTAGAAATTCAGAAAATTTCAAGTTACATCAATGTAACCAAAAGGAAAATCATGCTTACAAAATTTAAGGTCAAAGTTCGAGATAACAGGATTTGTTATGATGTTCAAATCTTGGGTGTCTTAAATCAGGAAGATAAAATCAAGGACAAGAATGATTCAACACCATGATGAGATGTGAATATTCGATTCACAATCGAAAGGGAAATACATGGACTTCTCAAGATATGAGTTCAGCCATAACCTCATTGAAGACACGCGTACTTATAAGTGGTAACAAAGTTATATTTAGTTTACTCGATCATTGAGGTGAGTGACCACTTATAATATTTAAATTAACAAAGTTAACATTCAATTAGCAAAGTATCCCGAGATGTAGGAATTCCACCTACAGCATTGCATGTTCTTAGTTATGGGACACATCCTTAAGAAGATTTGAGAGCCATAAGTAACGGTTTAAAGTTTTAAAGACCATACGGTTTAGATTCCCAATATCTTTGGGTATATTAAAATCCATGTTCACGTTGGTCAAGGTAAGAAGATAATTACATGAAACGCTGAGTTCAATACCGTTACACGTTACACGTTGAGCGTTTAAACGTAGGAGTTGAAATGTAGGATAGGTACAATATTAACAGGAACATTATTTAGGTTAAGAATAAGAAGATATTAAAACTTTGGTGATAAACCAGTTCAAAGATTCAAAGATTTTTAAGATACAGAAAGGATGGTTCCATTTGGTAACGCATTATCATTTGGAATCGTTGACACGTCAAGGTAAATTGACCCATTTGCCTTAGAGACTTGTGTATTGACCATAGTTTATCACTCATCCCAGAAATCCCCAGGTAAGCATAACTGGTCTCACAATGAGATTTATACGATATGTTTGCCTTAACCCGAAGGCCTTTTGTCAGGAAATCCAGAATACAGGTGTTTATGTGTCACACAAGTTTCTTTGGTTCATAGAATCAAAACCTTGATGAGATTTTCATAGATTAGACATAGAGTCTAAGGAATTGAACCCACAATGATAAGTGTAGATTCCACATGTCGTTGAGAATAGGTTTAGGAAGTTCATTTGTCGGGGAGAGTCAAAAGTCAAAGTTAAATTTAGAGAGACAAGTAACTAAGTTTTAAGTATACATAAGGCAACCCTACACTAAGGTATCAAGTTGCACAAAAAGCATAGCATTATGTAACATGCGAACAATGTATATATTTACAAGAATATAAACATTATTCTATAAGGTTCATGCATAACCTATAGTCTAGGTCACTATTTCTAATAACCTAAATCCCTATAGTTATGGGCTCTGATACCAATCTGTCACACCCCAACCTTGACGGCGGAAACGTCGAGGTGTGAGGAATACGATTGTTCACAGCCACATAACGCTATTATTAAATGTAAATATTCAAATTAATAGTTTCAAAAGAAATTACAAACATAAGTCTCAAACATGCAATAAGTTTAAACATAACGTATCAAAAGCATAATTCTTTATTCCATTAACTAGGTCCAAATCCTAGATTATTGCAAGCTTCAAAAGTTCTCTTCTAACTTGGGGGTTTTCCTGAAACATGATAAAAATATAAGGTCAACTAAAAATAGTTGGTGAGTTTCCAAGGTTTTCATACATAATATGAAAAGATTACAAGTAGCAATTCATGTCATAAGTTATAAGCTAGTAAGGTTATAGAACACATATCTTTACAATCAAACCTTGACTTGATTACAAGTATATAAGATTGGCTAAGTGTATTTGGTTCCCTAGTGCACAAGCATACGGCTCCTAGGAGTCGGCAGTTCATCGACTTTAGCACCAAATAGGCTTGTCAGGCTCAAGATCTAAGACGTCGCCAGGCTAGAAATAGTTAATGATTGTAACAAACTATGTATCTCATATAATCACTTACATCACACAAATAACCATGACAAAATATAAAGATGAATTGCAAGTGCTCTCAAACGTTTATAAGTGTGTGATGTATAAGTATCATGTTTCACCCCAAAATGGTGTGAAATAAAGTAAAAAGGGGCAAGGAAAACTCACATGAAATAAATAAGATGATGATAAGTTGATGATTGGATAATAAACAACGTTCTCACGAAAATCCTCACAAGGCACCTAAGTATAAGTACATTTACAAGATTTAAGTTTAATTATATAGGTTTAACATTTGGATGAAGACTAGAATTTTAAATAATTTTCTTTTTAAGACATGCCAAAATAATTGTTATTTGTTAACAATTGAAGATCGTTTATTTTTCCTTGAATTATATATATATATATTATTATTCAAAGGTGTAAATAAATTACAATAATAATAATTTAAAATATTGTATATACATTTTAAATAAAAAATTTTAAAGCTTACTATTTTAAATAAAGTTTTGGTAACAAGAGGTTCCATAATAATCTACTAATTATTAGTTTCGAATCACATTATTAGAATTTATTCAAACCATCTTTTCTTAAATTGTTTTATAAATAAAATAAACGTTTTTATTTAAACTAAAAAAAATATTTCAGAATGTCTTTGAAGAGTTTTTAAAAATTTAGGATGTACAAAAGTAATTTTTGATATATTTTAAAAATTTTCAGAAATTTAATTTAGGCTAAAAACTATTAAAAAACAAATGGGGGTGCCCGGGTTCGAACCCGGGACCTTCAACTTAGCAATGAGACGGGAACCAGCAGACAATGGCATACAGCCGCGTTTTGATTTAGTTTCAAAACCTTTTAAACATCAATAGCAATCCACCCCCAATTCATATAAACCCTAGTTTCGTTTGGATCCCTAATCGAAACCCAATTCGATAATGTTTATGAAATCAACATTGGGGCTTTTGATCCCCATGTGTTTTCGAGTCTATGGACACAAAAATTACTCGATTGAAGTTAGATTTGATGACGATCGTATAGAAGAACAGTCGCGGCTTATGCAAGAATCGGTTCGAGATGAAATCGATGACTAGAATCAAATTACTTTTGTATGAAGCTTCGTATGGTTACGTGGAATGAAAGCCCTCAATCAAATTCGATTAATGTTGCTCCAAACATAGATTTCAATTCATTTGCAGGTCCGCGATCGAGATGGTGTAAGAGAGGTGATTTCGCGTGATTTCAAATGCAATTGAAAGTGGGAATAGGTTATAAACGATTAAACTAACGTTAGTGCGTGATTACTTTGAATTATTATAATCGTTTATTGCGTTTTGTGGCGTGGATCTTAGCCGACCAAAGCAACGGGGAGACAGCGGGAGTTGGGGAAGAAGAAAGTGGGTGTTTAAGGATTTTACACTAATAGCCCCTGTGGTTTCATGTTTTGTTCAATTCCTCCAAAAACTTAGGTTAGTGTTTAAATTAAATTACAATTTGGTCCCTGAGGTTTTGAATTGTTATTATTCTATGTTAAAACAAGTGAATTTCAAGTTTTGAAATAATAAAACTTATGTTGTTTTTATTTATGATTAGTATTATTATCATCAACATTATTATTATTATTATTAGTAGTAGTAGTAGTAGTATTAGTAGTAGTAGTAGTAGTAGTAGTTTTACAAATGATTTCTCGTGATTGTATTAATAATAGACATTAACAGAAGTTAATATGAAAATATGCATGGTTACATTCCTTTGCTTGGCTTTCCGGCACTGTTGTTGGCACTTCTTTACAATTCAGGCTATGATGTATCTCTTCGATTTGGCGTGGTAACCTATGTTGCAGCCATGACGGAGATCTGTGCCTCCAGTAACATGATTTGTCGTTATGACAGCTTGATTATGATCAGTGTTAACTTTAGTTTGTTATTTTGTTGTTAGAACTCATGATTGTGGATTCACCTTCGTTTATGTTTCATTATTTTAGTTCGGCTGTAATCTTTACATTGCTTTGCCCCGATTATACGGGTGGTCGTATGGCGTCGCATCTGACCGTTGGCTGATTGTGTTGGTTTTTGCTTTACGCTGCATATGCGCCTTTGTGAATAGAAATGAGTTCTTTCTGATTTTGGGCAGGCTTTGGCTAGCGTTGCCTTTCGTTTATGCTATTGTGGTGAAATCCTAAAAAAATTTGATATTTGTTAGGCTCTATAATTGGTGATGCAATTGTGAGATTTGTTTCAGCATGTCAATGATGTTGAGCCCGGGCTCACCTGAGACTTTTTTATATCATGTTGTCAATGATGATGATGCAGGTTTGATCATCTGAGACTCTCTACGGAACTAGGTTCACCTGGGTGTTCCATGGAACTATAGTTAGTTTTGTTGGCTGTGATGAGATTTAAGAATTGGCTTCGGTTGCCCTGGCTTGGCAGTCAATTTGAGCATGCAGCCACAACCAGATATCCACTCTGAGCCATGATCAAATTAGTACATTATCTTTATGGCATATTGTGTTTGCTTATTGACATGTATTGTTTTATTTTGGGTTAGTTACGTTGATTTGTTTACCATGTCAAAGGCCATGATGAAATCATACTCTATTTTTTGGCATGGCACTGGTTTGTGATCCTTTAGTTGACGGTTGAATACATCTCCCATTGAATACCACTAGTATTATAAATATAGTAAAATGATATTAATGACAAAAAAGCCTTAGTATATTGTTATTGATATGATTATTCAAGCCATATTTTTAATGAAAGTTGGAAGATATATGAAAGGAAAACTCAAAGCCTTCATGGGTGATCGGTGGTGATTATAAAGTTTTTTTCTAAGTGGATGTTTGGTAGCATTTAAATTAGTTTTTTAATAGTTCAGATGTCTGAATGGTCCAACACTTAATGGTTCAGACTGTTTGTTTCGCGAGAAAATATCTGAATGGTTGAGACATTTGCCTCTGAATGGTTAAACATTATACTAATGCTGAATGGTTAAGAGGTCTAATGCTGAATGGTTAAGACCTTTTATCTGAATTGGTCAGACATTTGCTTTTAAATAGTTAAGCGATATACTAGCTCTTAATGGTTCAAACTTTTTAATGAATCAAATCTTTTAATGATTCATTATTTAATGATTCAAAGCTTTTATTGGTTCTGCACTTAATTATTCTAAAATTGTCAAACAACCCTAAGACATGTATATCTATCTTATACTATAGTAGTGTTGTACATCTACTTTTGTTCAAATTCTGATACATACCTTTTTTTGTCCAAGCTCGTAGACTTTGTTTCATCAAACACAGTTATCATATATTTTGATACATACACTTTTTTTAAAGCTCGTAGTATTTGTTTCATCAAACAAAGTTACTATATAATTTTTAGCTCTCAGATCAATTTTGCATTATCAATGTGTGTTTATAGTACACTCGGGCCTGATTTAATAAAAGTTTTAGTCTAAACCGTTAATTATGGTTTCAAGAAACAACAAACCCCCTTTCAACGCCCCTCTAATCAACAATGGTTCTACTTAATATTCGCGATCTAGTTCGACCCTGTTTGAAGTCCATCAAGAAAGGTTGTCGAGCCACCAATCCGCATACAAACTATGTTAACACGATTACACCGGATCAATTCTTTCATCAAAACGAGAATGTTATTTCTTAGGACAAAAGTTGTTATACTTGTTTTAAAAGGAAACAAAAAACTCACTGTCCAACCACTTTAGACACTCAAAAAAAGCCTCAAGTGTGTGCTTTGTTCATGTTGAAAATGAGTGTGAGAACTGTGTGTTTTCTTCTTGTTTATGTATCAACTCTAAAAGCTGGTGGTGTTACCGGAGATGAAAAAAGGTGCGATTTTTTCAAAGGTAGATGGGTATGGGACAAATCGGGTTCATACCCGATGTATAACGCGTTGGAATGCCCGTTTATCAACCCGGGTTTGAACTGTCAGAAAAACGGTAGACCCGATAACATGTACCTCAACTTCAAGTGGCAGCCTCATGGTTGTTCACTTTCAAGGTCCGTTTTCTTTTCAACCTTACTCTATTAATCATACATCGGGGCGCTGGTAACCCTGAGTCCTTCTGACAGGTTTTAGGTTTGAATCCAACTTTCACTGTTTTCTATACTGTCCACTTGTTTTTTACCTGATTTTATTGGTTATACAAAACTGTACATAAATGTATGAAATTGTAGCTACATTTTTAGATTCAACGGTGAAGATTTTCTAAAGAGAAACGCGGGGAAGAAGATAATGTTTGTCGGGGATTCGTTAAGTTATAACCAGTGGCAATCGCTAGCATGCCTTCTTTATAGCCATAGTCGACACTACAACATGCGACTCACTCATCAAGGAGCATTCTCAACTATATTATTTACTGTGAGTCTTTGTTTTCGAGTATCTAAATGTGAAATGATTTGAATAAAAACCATAAGTTTGCACCTTTTGTAGTTTCTTGATCTAAAATGTTGGGTTTTTGTGATTGAAGGAGCATCAAGTTTCAATTATGTATTTGAAAAACGGGTTTCTTGTAGACCTTGTGACGGGTGAGAAGGGCGGGTTTTAAGGCTGGACTCGATCACTAGAGGAAGAATATGGGGAGACGCGGATATTTTGATCTTCAACAGCTATCATTGGTGGATTCATGGTGGACCGCTTAAATCGTATGACTTGTAGCTAGCCCTGAGTTGTAGAGGTGCCACATTGTCGGTCCAAACGGGTCGGCCCATTTGGATAAACCAACCAGTCAGGGCGACCCGTTTAGCCATGCACCTCTACAGAATAGAAGTGGTTTGGTACGCAGGTTTGTAAACTAGTGCTTTTGGTTGCAGGTGGGACTACTATCAAGTCGGTGAAAGGTTATATCAAGACATGGCTCTTATGGATGCTTATAGGATCGCGTTGACTACATGGGCTCGATGGGTTGACTCGAACGTTAATCCTACGAAAACCAGAGTCTTTTTCCAAGGGATTTCTGCTGTTCATTATGAGTAAAGTTTTGTCTATACCATATACTAGAGTTAATTCATGGTTATGTTCTAACTATGGTTTTATTTTTTGGTACCAGAGGCAACGATTGGGGGGCGAGAAGCGTTGAGACGTGTAACGGGCAAACCGAACCTATACTAGGATACAATTATCCTGGGAAAAGATATGCAGCAGAACAAGTGGTGAAAGATGTGATTTCAAAAATGAAAAATCCAGCTTATTTACTGGATATAACATTACTTACCCAATTAAGGAAAGATGGTCACCCATCAAAATATGCGGGTGGAGCCTTGGATTGCAGCCACTGGTGTCTTGCTGGTGTGCCGGATACCTGGAATCAAATCATGTACACGATTTTGCTCAAGGATTAGTTGTTTTTTCGGTTATTAGAAATGAATAAACGCACGAACAATTTCATTAATTGATTATTATGCAGTTAAGCTCTATTTTAATGGTCTTGTACAACATTTATTATAGCCAACCTAAAATTTAGAAAGGAAGATGATGACTGGTGTGTGTCTATGTGTGTCTTTTGTTAGAAATGCATAGTGATATGCTGTCACATTATGCATCAACAAAATGCCATGTATTTGATGTATTACATGATCATATGCCTTACTACCTTAGTATATCATGTCTTGTTTCCATATAATGACGTATTCCAGATTAAAATCAGAAGAAAGATAATCAAGATAATCCAAAACTTAATTAAAGATGAATAGTAACACGTAAGATGATCATCCACCGTTGTTCGACCAGTGAAGGGTTCGTTGTAGGACTCATTTATCATGGTGACGAATCTTTAAGGTCCGATTGGTTTAGTTCCAATGCTGGGGTTTGAAATCGATGTCATTGTTAAGAGAAAAGGGGACTTGTTAATTGTTGGGAGTAATAGTCTTAAAGCAACTTAGACAGTTATTGATTATCATTAAGGTATTGTTTGATGTACATCACACTATTTGTTCTTTAATAAGATAATTTATCATCATGCGCGGTGATCACTGAAACTTACGCTATTTGGTCTTAAAACAAGCATAATTGTTGATCGTTAAATTTGTCCCAGGTCCCTACCATATTATACCTGTCCTAAAACAAATGATTATTTTCTACGAACTTTTACTACTATACCCGTGCTAAACAATTGATAGTTTCGTAATAATCTTTAGTGTAAATTTGCTCTAAGCTCTAATAATCTGTTAGTTTATTGTTTCCAATAACATGTTTGGATAAAAAAGAATAGCGTTTATAACAATGACGGTTAAAAAGGGTCTCAGATATTTTACTTTTGCTTTGAGACCCGAAACACAATTAAACCGCCCCAACAACAAGAATGATGTCAATTGGTAACACAAAAGATCATAAGTTAACTAGTACTTAATACTCTTATAAAGATGGTATAAGATCTATTTCACTAAGCATGCTTCACTGAATACCCAAAAGAAAATCAAAAAATCTATAATCTTAACTAGGAATTTCTCCCGCGCGTTGCCGCGGGGAGATCAATACACTTGTCATTTGGCATTATTTTGAGACGGTTTAGGCTCAACGTTTGACCCCGGAGCGTATAGGCGGCAACTCAGGTTTTAAGCAATAAAAGTACATTCACCATCCATGGAAATGCCACGCCAAAACCCTATTTGTGCCAAAGTCATCATAGCCATATGGATTGGGTAACATGTACACCATATACAAATCTCTCTCTCTCTCTCTCTAGAGATCATCATATAAATCGAGAAGACGACCGCCGCCACCGCCAACCGCCCTCACCGCCGGCCGGACCTAACCCTACCGCTATCCCAACGCGAGCCACAGATCGCCATACCACTGCCGCTACCACCGTCGTCCGCACCTACCACCACCGCTCAACTCACCACCACCGGCAAACAACCGTCGTTCAACCTCTCGGAACTCGACGTGATTTAGGGCTAATGTGTGTTGTGTGAGGGGATGAGATCTGTGTTGAAGAGGTTGTGAGTGTGTGTGTACAGGTGTGTGTGTGTACAGGTGTGTTGAGTAGGAAGCTGTGAAATACCCAAAATAACCCTGGCCGGTGGTACTGTACCCACCGACCAAAGGTCATAATAATCAGATAATCAACTACAGAATGCATATCCATGTCCTAAACACATAGCAAAGAATCAAACTGGTCTACTTTACTTCATAGAAAGAAAAATGAAGATTGAATTTAGGAATCAAAAGCTTTAAAATGGTTTGAGGGAAGAAAGAACCTGTACTTCACCCCTCCCAAGGGATGGCTTTAAAAGATTACCAATGTCAAGTCCAGATCCCTTGTTACCTCTTCCAACGGTACCCGACCCAATTAAGGTATGAACTTCATCAATGAAAAGAATCACATTGCCTGCAATGCCATATTACAAAAACTATATAAATTCAATAATAATATAACTTTTCAAGGGTACTTTTGACTTAGGAGGTTTTACACACTATAAAAACATTTTTGGCAACTTTTGAACAACCCATTTCCATTATGCTCATTCTTTATTTTACTTGTTTGACTTGTTATGCATTTAAAGATCCAAATGGACTCGCTTATAAGTAAATAGGCTAAACTTGTCAGTTTTAATAGAACATGATCATGAACTTAAAAGTATAAAATGTGTGTTAACCGGACTCCTTAACCTCCCTAATTAGGGAAGTTACACGTCCCTCTAATTCTCCCCTCTCTTTTGCACCAGAAATCAACAAACCAATATCCAATGACATAACCCGCTTTGTCTGCAATCAAAAAAAGCAAATAAGTTGAAATAAAAAGAATATATACTAAATTTATAAAACTCACCACCCACCAAGAGAAACACGGGAACATTTGCATCTGAAATACGAATAGCTAATCCTTTTGCAATTGCTGTTTTCCCAACCCCAGCTTGACCAAGAAGAATAGGATTATTCTTAGTTCTTCTGCACAGTATTTGAACAATTCTTTCCACTTTGGTGTCACGCCCAATCACCGGATCAATGAGCCCATTGCTAGCATTAGCTATAAGATCCACACAGAATTGATCCAAGGCACTTTTACCTGCAAAATCCCCAATTATAACTTACTGTTTGTTAATAATAGAACATAAATAAGATCACTTTGCAACCCGAAAAACGTTACCTTTAACTTTTTCTTGAGACTTGCCGGATGTTTTACCAGAAGATGACTTCTTTAACGTCTCTCTAGATACAGGGGGTTCTCTTCCATCTTTAGCAAGCTCTCCTTGTAGCCTGCAGACTGCTACATCAGCTAACTGGTTTAAATTTGCACCTAATCTGGAAAAACGAAATCAACGATATCAAATCAAACTCAGTTACATCTCAATTTCAACACATCTTGTGTGTTTATATGTATGATTAACTTACTTTTGAAGAACACGGCCAGCACTACCATCATCAACAGTAAGCAAACCAATAGTAATATGCTCAGGTGCAATAAACTTATAGCCCATAGTTCTGGAATACTCCACTGCAGCTTCAAACGCCCTTTTGGTACTATTCGAAAACGCAACATCTGTTGCAGATGATGAGGTATCAGCAGTGTCATCGTTCTTCTTTTCACCCTCTTCATCGTCCCAAATACTCCTAACAGCTTCACGACTGGAAATGAATAATAATTTGAACATGAGGTTACAAGAGATGGTTACTTAAAGGTCACTAACTTTGGCAAATGAAATAGCGAGCCATCCAAGTATGTTAGGTATAGCAGCAATCATCAATGACTGCACTTTCAACACAACAAATTTCCACCATTCAATGTTTATTCATTTACAATATCACACGACAAAATGATCAACACAGATGCATATTCTTTAATACCAAAATCATACTATCAACTCTAAATTTATCTCACCCCTTTTCTGTCACACCCCAACCTTGACGGCGGAAACGTCGAGGTGCGAGGGTTAAGATTGTTCACAGCCACATAACGCTATGTTAAAGTATGAAATGCCATTAATCAATTGTTTTCAATCACCACATACATCAATGTCTCAAAATAAATCAAACAAAAACAAGAATTCAATCGTCTTTATTAAGCCTAGGTCCATGATCTAGGTTTATGCATTCCTTCAATCATTGCTAAGCTTGCACATTACCTGAAACATGTTGAAAATAAAGTCAACTAACTAGTTGGTGAATTCTCATGGTTTTAAATACAATAAGTATACAAAATGTGGCAATTCTAGTCAATGGTCACAAGATAGCAAGTATATAGAACATGCATAGTTACAATCAAGCCTCGACTGAATAATATGAATAAGCATGATTAGCTAAGTGTATTTGGTTCCCTAGTGCACAAGCATACGGCTCCTAGGAGTCGGCAATACATCGACTTTAGCACCAAATAGGCTTGTCAGGCCCAAAGATCTAAGACTTCGCTAGGCTAGCAATAGTTAATGATTGCACACGTATGTCACATCTCATATAATACTAAACATATCCAAACAACCACGACTATGTAAGAATTGCACGTGTGAAATAAGTATCAAACGTGTATGTGTAAGTTTGTATAAGCAACATGTTTCACCCCGAAAGATGTGAAATAATCGTAAAGCGGGGCATAAGAACTCACATGTTTAATAAGGAGACTTGTAGATGAAATAAGAATAACCACGAATAAGATTTCCAACACAAACGTCACAACGCACCTAAACGAAATAAAGTAGCGCGTTATAATTTGTTTGATGATTAATTGTAGGTCTAATATGATTTAATAATTATTCGTATTTATTACATGTTAATAACGTGATCGGTTAAATGGAACAAATGGATTATACTTGGTATAATCAATTGTTGGCGCGTAAAAGAAATAATAAATAAAACTTGATTAAATTGTACGTTAAACCGATTTTTAAGGATTGTATATAATAATTATAATGAGTGATTTAGCTATTATAAGGGACTATATACAAATATATATATTTTTAAGTATAAGTAATCAAACAATTTAATTATTTGAATATACATATAAATATATATACTAAACAATTATAATGTTGTGTAAAATAATCAATATAAATGATTTAACTATTAAAAGAACTATGTATAAATATATATATATATATATATATATATAAGTAACTAAACAATTAAATTGTTTGAATGTATATATAAATATTTATATATACTAAACAATTATAATATTGTATAATCATAATCAATATAAATGATTTAGCTATTAAAAGAACTATGTATAAATATATATATATATATATAAGTAACTAAACAATTAAATTGTTTAATTATATGTATATAAATATATATACTAAACAATTATAACATTGTATAATCATAATAAGTGATTTAATTACTAAAAGAACAATATATAAATATATATATATAGGTATAAATAACTAAACAATTTAATTATTTAAAAATATATATATTTACAAGTATTATGTTTACTCATTTCTTTCGTATTTTTAAGACTAAAATAATGTATTTATAAATACTAAAGTATTTTATAAAAACAAAATTAATTTAGTCATAAAATAAATTAAACAACAGAAAAATAATCTGCATTTTATAAAATAAATTTTAGAAATTTTCAGAATTTAAAAAGGTTTAATAAATAACAAGAAATAAAGAAAAGAAGGAAAATCAAAAAAAAAAAGGAACAGGGGAGGGGGCTGCCCGGGGTCGAACCCGGGGCCTCCCTGTGTACATGGGACGGGGGAACCAGTGAACCAGGGCCGTGGCCTTGGTTCATTCTGGTTTGTATTAGTTTTAAACCGAGATTCCCATGATTTCCCCAAATTCCACGAACCCTAGGTTCAACAGATCCTCAATTGGCCCTCGATTCGGTGTTAGACACCCAAATCATCATAGGGCTTCTGATCCTTGGATCAAAACGAGTGGAAAACAGGTTTTAATTACCTGTTTTGATTAAGCTTCAAGTGATTTCGAGATCGACTCAGCTTCGAGTGTTCGTGAATTGGGGCTTTTGATTCGAGAGGTTTTCTGTTGAAATTGAGAGTTTAGTGAGTTAGGGGACTTCAAAATGATTCAGAATCCCTTAACTTATAGCTTCGATTACAAGATTTCGGGCTTAACCAATTCGATTTGAAACCGCGTTCGAATTTACCTAAATTATCAGATTCGCGCTGTTATGATGCATGATTGGTGGGTTGATTAATTTGTTAAACCGCGTAATAACTTGGGAATGATTTGATTCGATTCAATTTGTGATTTTGGTAAGGTTTTGATTTCGAATTTTGTTAAGGTTAGACACGGTTTCGTTTTGGAAGGAGGAACGAGCGGGAAACTCAATTTCGAGTGGGTTCGGGTTCGAAACCCATAGCCGAGAGTGTTGAACGGTTTAATTGGGTCAAAAATGAGGAAACGGTGGGGTTTTTGGGGTCGCCGGAGCTCGGCCGGAGCTCCGGCCGATGGTTACCGGAAAAACGGGGGGGTGGGGGAATTGGTTTGGGATTTTACACAAATGGTCCCTGCTCTTTCCAACCTTTTATTTCATGAAATGAACTTTTATTTAAAGTTTACAAAATGACAAAATGGCCCCCTGCACTTTAATTCATTATTTTTATTATTATTATTATTATTATTATTATTATTATTATTATTATTATTATTATTATTATTATTATTATTATTATTATTATTATTATTATTATCTATTATTATTATTATTATTATTATCTATTATCATTATTATTATTATTAATAATATTATCTATTATTATTATTGTATAAAAAGAGATTTACTAAAGATGCTATACAATGGCATAATAAATGAACACAAAAATACAGGATGTTACAGTCTCCCCAACTTAAAAGAATTTCGTCCCGAAATTAAGAATCAAAAAGGGTTACAAGAATAAGTAAGGGTAAGTCTTCTTCATATGTTCTTCACGCTCCCAAGTGAATTCCGCTCCTCGTTTATTCTCCCATCGAACCTTTACGATTGGGGTCGTAGAGGTCCTAGTCTTCTTCATAATGCGATCCATGATTTCGACGGGTTTTTCAACGAAGTGTAGTGATTCGTCGATCTGAATGTCTTCCAATGGCACATGCAAATTATCGTCGGCCAGACACTTCCTCAGATTCGAGACGTGGAAGACAGGGTGAATTCCACTAAGGTCGGAGGGTAGTTCTAGTTTGTAGGCCACCTTCCCGATCCTTTTCAAAACCTTGAAAGGCCCTACAAACCTAGGAGCTAACTTGCCTTTCCTTCCAAAGCGAACCACACCCTTCCACGGTGAGACCTTGAGAAGGACCATCTCCCCAACTTGGAATTCCAGTGGCTTTCGACGTTTATCAGCGTAGCTTTTCTGTCGACTCCTTGCAACTTCCAGGTTCTTGCGGATGATAGCGACTTTATCAGTCGTCTCTTGTATGAGCTCGGGACCGGTAATAAGATTCTCGCCAACGTCGGTCCAGCAGATTGGTGAACGACACTTACGACCGTAAAGTGCTTCGAACGGTGCCATTTGGATGCTTGAGTGGTAACTGTTGTTGTAGGAGAATTCTGCGAGCGGTAGGTGCGTATCCCAGTCGCCCCCAAAATCAAGGACACAGAGACGTAACAGGTCTTCCAGGGTTTGGATCGTCCGCTCGGTTTGGCCATCGGTTTGGGGATGGTAAGCCGTGCTTAAATCCAATTGTGTACCCAGAAGTTCTTGCATAGTAGACCAAAAGTGAGAAGTGAATCGAGCGTCTCGGTCGGATATAATGTGAAGAGGCACACCATGACGGCTTACGATCTCGTCAATGTAAATCCGGGCTAACCTTGATGTCTTATATGTGTCGCGTATGGGTATGAAATGTGCCGACTTAGTCAATCGGTCGACGATTACCCATATGCTATCGTGCCCGCGAGATGTCCGAGGTAACTTGGTTATGAAGTCCATGGATATATGTTCCCACTTCCACATGGGAATTTCGGGTTGTTCAAGTAATCCACTTGGACGTTGATGCTCCGCTTTAACCTTCGTGCATGTAAGGCACTTAGCAACATAGGTTGCTATGTCTCGTTTCATTCCGGGCCACCAATATTGACTCCGTAAGTCCATGTACATCTTATCGGAGCCCGGGTGAATAGAATAACGAGTCCGATGTGCTTCGTTCATGATAGAAGCCCGAAGGTTATTGCGTTTGGGGATCCAGATTCGGTTTGCGAAATACATTAGCCCATTGGCTCTCGTTTCTAATTGGGCTAAGAGATTTGGCTCGAGCTCTTCCTTCATACTCCCTTCGGTTTGCACCGCTTGCTGTGCTTCTCGAATACTCGCCTCGATGTCACAATCGATCCTTAAGTTCTGCAATAACACCGTAGCTTTGTTGACATCGAGTCGGACTTCAGTATCAAACTCTCCCAATGTATCAAACCATTGGCGTCGGTCGCGAATCTCTTGAACGGAAACCATCTTTTGATGCGTCTTTCGACTCAATGCATCGGCTACGATATTTGCCTTGCCGGGATGGTAGCGGATATCACAATCGTAGTCGCTAATTAGTTCCACCCAACGACGTTGCCTCATATTGAGGTCCTTCTGATTGAAAACGTGTTGGAGGCTCTTGTGGTCCGTGTAGACTATACATTGCGTGCCGTATAGATAGTGTCTCCAGATTTTTAAAGCAAAGACCACCGCTCCGAGCTCGAGATCGTGCGTCGTATAACTTACCTCGTGGACCTTCAATTGTCTCGAGGCATATGCGATGACCTTTCCCCGTTGCATGAGAACACAACCAAGGCCTTGTTTCGACGCATCGCAGTATACCGTGAAGTCGTCATTTCCATCCGGTAGCGTCAGAATAGGGGCATTGCACAACTTGTGCTTCAATGTCTCAAACGCCTCTTCTTGCTCGGCTTTCCACTCGAAAGGCTTGTTCTTCTGAGTCAAGGACGTGAGTGGTTTTGCGATTTTTGAGAAGTTGGCAATAAATCGCCGGTAATACCCGGCTAGACCAAGAAACGATCGAACTTCCGTCGGAGTTGTGGGAGCACTCCAATTCTTTACGGCTTCAACCTTCGCAGGGTCGACGTGAATTCCTTGACTATTCACAACGTGCCCTAAGAACTGTACTTCTTCAAGCCAAAACTCACATTTCGAGAATTTCGCGTACAGTTGTTCCTTCTTCAACAGTTCAAGGATTTGACGGAGATGCAGTTCATGATCGGAGCGAGACTTGGAATAAATAAGAATGTCGTCAATGAAAACGATGACGAACTTGTCTAGGTATGGCTTGCACACCCGATTCATAAGATCCATAAAGACCGCTGGAGCATTGGTTAAGCCGAAAGGCATAACCATGAACTCGTAATGCCCATACCGGGTGCGGAATGCAGTCTTTGGGATATCGTCGTCGTGGACTCGCAGTTGATGATAACCCGAACGCAAGTCGATTTTTGAAAAGATTGCAGCTCCTTGAAGTTGGTCGAAAAGATCGTCGATACGTGGAAGAGGATACCGGTTCTTGATGGTCAGCTTGTTGAGCTCCCGGTAATCGATACACATGCGGAAAGACCCATCTTTCTTCTTCACAAATAAGACAGGTGCACCCCAAGGAGAAGAACTAGGGCGGATAAACCCCTTCTCGGATAATTCCTGGAGTTGGCTAGAGAGTTCTTGCATTTCCGATGGTGCGAGTCGGTAAGGTGATTTAGCCGCGGGGCTTGCTCCCGGAATCAAGTCGATTTTAAATTCTACTTCGCGTACGGGAGGTAACCCGCTAAGATCATCGGGAAAGACCTCAGGGAATTCTCGTACAACTGGAACATTTTTGAGTTCCTTCTCCTTGGCTTTGGTGTTGACTACATATGCCAAGAATGCCGGATAACTCTTACTTAGGCATTTCTGAGCCTTAGTACATGACATAAGCTTGAGTCCTTTGGAGGACCGTTCACCGAACACCTTCATCGTGTCACCGGAGGGTAAGGGCATGCGAATACACTTCTCGAAGCAGATGATCTCGGCATGGTTCTTGGATAACCAATCCATGCCAATAATAACGTCGAAACTTCCAAGCTTCATTGGAATAAGGTCGATAAGAAATTTATGGTCGTCGAGGCACAATAGACAATCGCGGATAACCACGTCGACGGTGATGGGTTCGCCATCAGCAACTTCGACGGTGAGAGGTCTCTCTAGATTTGAGCGAGGTTTTGAAAGTGTCGGCTCGAACTCTAGGGAAACGAAACTTCTATCGGCGCCCGAATCAAATAATACGTATGCATAGGTGTCATTAATAAGAAACATACCTGTATAGGTTTTAAAGGCACTTAAGGACACAAGTAAGGAATTTTAAGAGAAATTCTATAGGGATAGGGTTGCAATTTTTACGTACCGTTCACCACCTCGTTGTTCGCCTGGGCTTGGTTCGCGTTGATGTTGAAAGCACGTCCACGAGCTTGTGGAACATTGCCCACAAGACGAGGGCACTGGGGTCGGTAGTGACCTGGTTCTCCACAGTTGTAGCAGACCCGATTTGTTTCCGTCACTGCGTTCCCTAATGCTCGACGACACGTTGCCACAAGGTGCCCGTACTTGCCACATAGTGTGCAGATGCGACATGGAAGATTGCCCGGGTGGTGATACCTACACGTGTTACACATAGGTAGAGGGCCCGCATAAGCCCTTGCCACGGGCACTTGTGCTGCTGGAGTAGCCCCGGTAGTACACTGTCTTTGGGGCGGTTTAGAAGCAGCCACGGCGTAGTTCCGTGCCGGTACAAACTTCCGTTTCTTGTTATCAGGCTTGACCTCCTTAACCTCCTCGGGGGTCGTCTTCTCAGTCTTCTTTGCACCCTTTGCAGACATGGTGCCCGCTCGGATGTGGTTCTCCGTCAATTGGGCAGTGATGGTGATAGCTTCTTCCAGAGTTGCGGGTCGGCTACCCACAACGGCATCCTGAATTTGAGGCGGCACACCCTTAATAAATTTTTCCACGTTTCGGGAAACAGTATCCACCATGTGTGGCAGCAGTATGCTTAGTTCATGATGACGAGTAGAATATGCCAGATGGTTCCCGCCATCCTGTTTCAAATTCCAGAATTCCTCCTCCAGTTTCTGGATTTCACTCCTCGGGCAAAACTTGGCTATGGCTATGTTTTTGAATTCCTCCCAAGTTAAAGCCAAGATTGCATCGGGGCCTCGGTTCCTCTTTTCACTGTTCCACCATGTTAAGGCCCGTTGTTGTAGCATACTGGTGGCATACCTCACTTTGAGTGCTTCGGGGCACTCACAGTTGACGAAGGTGTTCTCCATCCCTTCAAACCACTCTAAGAGACCGGTGGCACCTTCCTTGCCACTATAACTGGGAGGCTTACATGAACTGAAATGCTTGAAGGTGCAAGACTGGGTGTTACGCCGTTGGTTTGCACTATTCTCCCCTTGACCATTGCTATTGTTCGTGACATTTGCGATCATAGTGCTGCTGAGTTCAGCCACCATGGTCGGGATGACCGCAGCCATTTGCCGAGCAATCATGGCAGCAAGCTTACGGCCGGATCTTCCTCGGTTTCCGTGAAAACGAGACATGCTGGAAAAATACAAATTGGGTTAGGATCGGTTAAAGGATAATATGGGTAGGCAATTAAGGTAAGGATCATAAATTATACAGAATGATTCCATTTGGTGACGCATCACCATTTGGAAACGTTGACACGTCAAGATGAATTGACTCATTCGCCTCAGAAACTCGTGTATGTTGGTCATAGTTTATCACTCATCCCGGAAATCCCCAGGTAGCGTAACGGTTCCCTCAATGAGATTTATACGTATACGCTTACCTTAGCCCGAGGGCCTTTTGCCAGAAAATCCAGGATACAGGTGTCTATGTACCACACTAGTTCTTTGGTTTATGAAATCAAAAATCTTGATGGGATATTTACAAGATTAGACATAAAGTCTAAAGAATTCCTATCAATAGATTCTACTTGGAGACGAGAATAAGTTTAAGAAATAGTAACTGTCGGGGAGAATTAACGTTTAAGATAAGTCTAGGGGAGACGGGTAACAATATGTAATCATGTAGAAAGGCACCTATGCTAAGGCATCACATTGCACATAATAAGGCATAGCGTTAGGCAGCATGCAAACAATAAGTATGTATTCATAAGAATACTATTCTATAAGGATCATGCATAAACTATAGCCTAGGTCACCATTTCTAATAACCTAAATCCCTATAGTTATGGGCTCTGATACCAATCTGTCACACCCCAACCTTGACGGCGGAAACGTCGAGGTGCGAGGGTTAAGATTGTTCACAGCCACATAACGCTATGTTAAAGTATGAAATGCCATTAATCAATTGTTTTCAATCACCACATACATCAATGTCTCAAAATAAATCAAACAAAAACAAGAATTCAATCGTCTTTATTAAGCCTAGGTCCATGATCTAGGTTTATGCATTCCTTCAATCATTGCTAAGCTTGCACATTACCTGAAACATGTTGAAAATAAAGTCAACTAACTAGTTGGTGAATTCTCATGGTTTTAAATACAATAAGTATACAAAATGTGGCAATTCTAGTCAATGGTCACAAGATAGCAAGTATATAGAACATGCATAGTTACAATCAAGCCTCGACTGAATAATATGAATAAGCATGATTAGCTAAGTGTATTTGGTTCCCTAGTGCACAAGCATACGGCTCCTAGGAGTCGGCAATACATCGACTTTAGCACCAAATAGGCTTGTCAGGCCCAAAGATCTAAGACTTCGCTAGGCTAGCAATAGTTAATGATTGCACACGTATGTCACATCTCATATAATACTAAACATATCCAAACAACCACGACTATGTAAGAATTGCACGTGTGAAATAAGTATCAAACGTGTATGTGTAAGTTTGTATAAGCAACATGTTTCACCCCGAAAGATGTGAAATAATCGTAAAGCGGGGCATAAGAACTCACATGTTTAATAAGGAGACTTGTAGATGAAATAAGAATAACCACGAATAAGATTTCCAACACAAACGTCACAACGCACCTAAACGAAATAAAGTAGCGCGTTATAATTTGTTTGATGATTAATTGTAGGTCTAATATGATTTAATAATTATTCGTATTTATTACATGTTAATAACGTGATCGGTTAAATGGAACAAATGGATTATACTTGGTATAATCAATTGTTGGCGCGTAAAAGAAATAATAAATAAAACTTGATTAAATTGTACGTTAAACCGATTTTTAAGGATTGTATATAATAATTATAATGAGTGATTTAGCTATTATAAGGGACTATATACAAATATATATATATTTTTAAGTATAAGTAATCAAACAATTTAATTATTTGAATATACATATAAATATATATACTAAACAATTATAATGTTGTGTAAAATAATCAATATAAATGATTTAACTATTAAAAGAACTATGTATAAATATATATATATATATATATATATATATATATATATATAAGTAACTAAACAATTAAATTGTTTGAATGTATATATAAATATTTATATATACTAAACAATTATAATATTGTATAATCATAATCAATATAAATGATTTAGCTATTAAAAGAACTATGTATAAATATATATATATATATATAAGTAACTAAACAATTAAATTGTTTAATTATATGTATATAAATATATATACTAAACAATTATAACATTGTATAATCATAATAAGTGATTTAATTACTAAAAGAACAATATATAAATATATATATATAGGTATAAATAACTAAACAATTTAATTATTTAAAAATATATATATATTACAAGTATTATGTTTACTCATTTCTTTCGTATTTTTAAGACTAAAATAATGTATTTATAAATACTAAAGTATTTTATAAAAACAAAATTAATTTAGTCATAAAATAAATTAAACAACAGAAAAATAATCTGCATTTTATAAAATAAATTTTAGAAATTTTCAGAATTTAAAAAGGTTTAATAAATAACAAGAAATAAAGAAAAGAAGGAAAATCAAAAAAAAAAGGAACAGGGGGGGGGCTGCCCGGGGTCGAACCCGGGGCCTCCCTGTGTACATGGGACGGGGGAACCAGTGAACCAGGGCCGTGGCCTTGGTTCATTCTGGTTTGTATTAGTTTTAAACCGAGATTCCCATGATTTCCCCAAATTCCACGAACCCTAGGTTCAACAGATCCTCAATTGGCCCTCGATTCGGTGTTAGACACCCAAATCATCATAGGGCTTCTGATCCTTGGATCAAAACGAGTGGAAAACAGGTTTTAATTACCTGTTTTGATTAAGCTTCAAGTGATTTCGAGATCGACTCAGCTTCGAGTGTTCGTGAATTGGGGCTTTTGATTCGAGAGGTTTTCTGTTGAAATTGAGAGTTTAGTGAGTTAGGGGACTTCAAAATGATTCAGAATCCCTTAACTTATAGCTTCGATTACAAGATTTCGGGCTTAACCAATTCGATTTGAAACCGCGTTCGAATTTACCTAAATTATCAGATTCGCGCTGTTATGATGCATGATTGGTGGGTTGATTAATTTGTTAAACCGCGTAATAACTTGGGAATGATTTGATTCGATTCAATTTGTGATTTTGGTAAGGTTTTGATTTCGAATTTTGTTAAGGTTAGACACGGTTTCGTTTTGGAAGGAGGAACGAGCGGGAAACTCAATTTCGAGTGGGTTCGGGTTCGAAACCCATAGCCGAGAGTGTTGAACGGTTTAATTGGGTCAAAAATAAGGAAACGGTGGGGTTTTTGGGGTCGCCGGAGCTCGGCCGGAGCTCCGGCCGATGGTTACCGGAAAAACGGGGGGGTGGGGGAATTGGTTTGGGATTTTACACAAATGGTCCCTGCTCTTTCCAACCTTTTTATTTCATGAAATGAACTTTTATTTAAAGTTTACAAAATGACAAAATGGCCCCCTGCACTTTAATTCATTATTTTTATTATTATTATTATTATTATTATTATTATTATTATTATTATTATTATTATTATTATTTATTATTATTATTATTTATTATTATTTATTATTATTATTATTATTATTATTATTATTATTATTATTATTATCATTATTATTATTATTATTATTATATTATCTATTATTATTATTGTATAAAAAGAGATTTACTAAAGATGCTATACAATGGCATAATAAAATGAACACAAAATACAGGATGTTACATTTTCGTCCAATGTATTCTGCGATCTAGCCACTCGCTATCGCGCCCACCATCGCCCCCACATTTGCCAACGACCCAAACACCGAAAACTGTCAAAAGCAACCCCACTTAAACCAACGAAATCATCAAACAATCCTAACCCATTTCTCAAAAACCAAACTCAGAAATCTTGAGTTCAAGATCAGCAATGATATCAGCCTGTGTAGGATTCGAATACCCACACTGCAACAAAACCAAAAACACCCATAAACCCAATCATGCACCCATCTCCATAATCTGCTCACAAATCACACAAGAAAGATAGATTACCGTAAACCCAAACTGAATGGGACCTAGAGTGACAATCGAAACACAGAGGTAAATAGACACTGATTCTTTAAGAATCTGAGCGGAAGACGCTAACATACTCGACTGTCGGGAGCTCATACCGGCCATACGGTACCAGCTGCCGGAGTGGAGGAGGGGCTTCTTGAGGCTGCCACCACCACCGCCACCTGAGCGGAAGACGCTAACATACTCGACTGTCGGGAGCTCATACCGGCCATACGGTACCAGCTGCCGGATTGGAGGAGGGGCTTCTTGAGGCTGCCACCACCACCTCCACCGCCTCCGCCTCCAGCTCCTGCTCCACCACTTTCTTCATCAAATTATCGTCTTCAGCTAGCAATGTTCTCGAATCATCATCTTGATCGTGATTGTTTCGATCTTCTGCTTCGATTTCTTCATCAGGTTTAGGTGGAAGAGGTGTTAATGGTGGTGATGAAGGAGGAGGTTGGGAAGAAGGGAAAATCTAGCAAATCGTAGCACATCACTGTAGCAACCGACCCTGTAGCCACCGACATATGTCTTTAATATATATTATAAAATCCCAAAAACCGAATAAATCAATCGCCAATAGGTTGAGTTACAGGTTAGACTTCAAACATCTAAACCCATAATAACCGGAACCAATTTCCAAAAACCCGGATACCAAACCCGATCAAGTGATCACCACCTCTAAGGGGCTGTTTTGTAATTTGTGAATGATTAAGTGCTAAACCAATAAGAGATCTGAACTACAGAGAGGTCTGAGCCATTAAGAGCTAGTATATCGCTTAACCATTTGTAGGCAAATGTCTGACCAATTCAGATAAAAGATCTTAACCATTCAGTATTAATATAATGCTTAACCATTCAGAGACAAATGTCTGAACTATTCAGACATTTATTCACGAAACAAACAGTCTGAACTATTAAATAATAAACTATTAAATAATAAACTATTCAAACATTCGAATTATTAAAAGAACTAGTTGAATTCGAGCTCGCGCGTTGCGCGAGTATTCTAAAGTCAATAATCTCCAGTACTACCCTAGTTCCAACCCTTGGCTCAGATCCGGCTTCTCATTGTGGCTGCAAACCAAACGTGTTTGCCACGCCAGAACAACGATTTTTTATCTCGAATTCATCACAGCCATTTTATTATATATATTCCCAAACCAAAAAAATGAGGCTAAACCACGAAACCAAAAACTTATTACATCTAAGTGGACGACGTAATACTGCTTTGGCTCAGACCCACGCACAGTCTCAGGCTGCAAAGCATCTACACATGATTGCCACGCCAGGACAATAACATGTTTTGTTTGGATCATCATTGCCAACGAAGCTCTAGACATTAACAATAATGCGCAATCCCACAAATTAAAGACGAAATAGCACAGCGACTAAAAAACATTGGCTCAAACCTGTTCGCCGCCTCTAGCTGCAAAACATCTGCTAATGGTTGCCACGCTAGGACAGCAACATGGTTGTGGTTGGATTATCACAGCCAACAAACAACCCAAAATAAAGCAACAATGTGTGATCCAGCGAATCGAAGCCACCAATATCAGGCTGATTCGTGAACACATGGAATACCCAAATCAACATCAAACATTAGAGATCTGTAAGAATCAAAAACGAACACCATACATGAAGAACCAGAACATTGTCACCTAGTACTGTACATGTAGGGCATACCGAGAGTCGACGACACCTGCAAACCAACCATCGTTGGTAGGGTTTGAGAAAACGGAGCAGGGATGGTCGTAGGCAACTCCGGCTGCAATGGCGGTATCGGGCGCACCCACACCATCGCTGACCAACCATCGCCTCCTAGGGTTTGGAAACACAAAGCACAACTGACCGTACGCATCTCCGGCAGCAATGGAGGCGATGTGTAGCTCAAAAGTATGGCAATGGCGGTGGCGAGTAGCCTAGGGTTTGGAAAGTAAAGCACGGATGACCCAAACCACCGTCGGTTGACCATCGCCCCCATCAAAACGGTAACCACCACCGGAACCCTAGAACCATAGTCGAAGGGAGGCCAACGGCCTGGTTGTCTGTACCTAGGCGAAGAACCGCGAGCAACCGCGTGAACCGCCTGCATGGTGGCGACCACCCACCATCTAATCTCCATCTCCATCGTCACATAACCAAGAACCCCGTCGCTCCTTCGGTGGTTGCGACAATAAAAGATGAGGACGGTGCAGGCAGCGGCGGTGGACGGGTTAGAGGGCTCCTCCGGTGGTTACGACGATGAAAGATGGGGACGGTGCAGGTGCCAGCGGTGGACGGGGAAGAGGGGGGGGAAGAGGGCTCGGGAAGAGGGCTCGGGAAGAGGAAATAACCCTCTGATACTTAAAAGACGTGCCTGTGGCCAAAATCGAAAACCAAAAACTCCACTATTCATCATTTAGTATGTAATGTAATGAAACAAAAACCTCTGATTAAACAAGTCAAATTCAGTTCGGTATGTGTTATTATTAGCAAGTTGCATTATTTTTCATTCTAATTTGGTACTCTCTTGTCTTCTTCACACACCATCTCCCCTGTACTACTTCACCGGAGACCTCATTTCTTCTCAGATCCGACGTTCACCGTCAACGATCTCCACCGGCGACAAAGAAGACACAATGCTCACTTTACCACTTTCATCCGATCATATAACCCCTCTGTGCAAAACGAAACAATCTTTTCGCTTACAAAGACACCCATTGAACCCCAATTCATCATCACATCTCACCTACAATCACCCCTCAATCGCAAAAATCACCCCACCTCACACACCAAATTCAACATCTACGACACCCACATTGACTTACAGAACCAATAATCGCTTTTTTCTGCCCCCACTTCTCTGCGGCAATTCGTCGAACACCTTGAGTGCAAGTGACAATAGTGGTGGGAACAGTGGTGGGAGTTTGAGGGGTGTGGTGGAGGCTGTTGGGGAGGCGATATCGACGGCGTTTCCGATATGGGTGGCGTTGGGTTGCTTTTTGGGGCTTGTGAAGCCTGATTCGTACAGTTGGGTTCAACCCAAATGGACCATGATGGGAATTACGTTTACTATGCTTGGGATGGGGATGACACTCACGTTTGATGATCTTAAAGGGGCTTTGGCTATGCCTAAAGAGCTGTTGACGGGGTTCTTTCTGCAGTATTCGGTTAGTTGTGGGTGATTATGACCTCTTTGATATGTTATGCAGCAGGTTGAACATTTATGAATCTTGATTGTGCTAGTCTTGATCAAATAGAAACTGTTGTAGTAGGACATGTGGGCATGGGGCTTTTGTTGATTTTTAAACTATGCACTCAAATAATGAGTTTAGGATTATGATTGACTGGCTGCTTTATGTAGTGGTGGAACAAAGCTTCTTAGTCAAGGGTGATGTGATGCTCTTTTTAACCGACAACAACTAAGGGCTCAAGACATGTTTTTTAATAGAAAACTTGGTTTTTATGTATAAAAAGCTGACAAATTTTGGTGAAGGGGGGGCTGCCGGACCTTCTTGACCCTCCTCTGGTTCCGCCCCTGGCTATATGTTATTTCTATAAACATGAGCGTGTATATATTGCATAGTTCATTTTATAAGGAATTCAGAGTACAGATGTAGCAACTAGCCATTTGAAATGTGGTGTTATTTGGAACTTATTAAAAGAATTTTATACTGTAATGTTTCTGTTAATTCTTTGGAAAGAACACAAGAAGAATGATATATGAAGTGTTAATGTTTTATAATCATATGTTTAACACGAGTACACTTGCAAAGACAAAAAGTGGATTTGGGTAATGTTTTCTTAAAATCCTAAAGTAATTACTGTTGTTTTTGTCGCAGATAATGCCATTATCAGGATATTTTATCAGTAAACTTTTAAATTTGCCCTCATATTATGCCGCGGGTTTGATATTGGTTGGCTGCTGCCCGGGGGTGACTGCACTCTTCTACCTCTCTTTCTATTTGATCTTTACTTATACTTTGGCACATGTAAATTATTTTACACTCATCCTCATTCAGTCACCAAAATTTCCATTTTTAATTTTAGGAACCGCAAGTAACATTGTGACTTACATTGCAAGGTATGTAACTTTATATGATGATATGGCTAAATAACCTCAATTACTTTCCAGCAATAACTCATCTTTTGGTACCATTCCAGGGGAAATGTTGCCCTATCTGTATTAATGACTGCCGCAAGCACTGTGTCAGCTGTGGTTAGTACATAACCGTTGTTCTTTTAGTATATAAGTGTGGTTTATTTTTCTGCAAACTGTAATCGTGTGTGAAAATTTAAATTTCAGGTTATGACTCCATTCCTGACTGCCAAGTTAGCAGGCCAATTTGTTGCAGTAGATGCTCTTGGACTCCTTATGTCCACACTACAGGTGTGACACACGTTTTAAACTAATAATTTCCAATGATGATTATAGGTAAACTAGTAATTTTACCTTTCAAGTTTGTTAAAGGTTGTGCTGCTTCCTGTGTTGGTGGGTGCATTTATGAACCAATACTTTAAAGGGATTGTGAGACTTGTATCTCCATTGATGCCACCGATTGCTGTAGCAACAGTAGCTGTGCTTTGTGGGAATGCAATTGCTCAAAGCTCTTCTGCAATTCTTATGTCTGGACAACAAGTGGTTCTTGCTGCAGTTCTCCTTCATGTGTCTGGATTCTTTTTCGGTTATTTTTTTTCAAGACTTCTTAGGGTGGATGTGTCTTCTTCAAGAACAATATCCATCGAGGTTGGAATGCAGGTTAGCTACTATTGACTATCTATAATGCATTTTAAACACAATCTCTAACTATATCCACGAGGTGGGAATTTCAACCCTTTTATTTTGTAAATGAGTTCAATAAAAATCTTTAGCTAAAAGGGAACAGGATCAAGCAGGTTGAAAGTCACCCAAGGTTTATTTTAAGGCATGCAATCTCCTAAACCGTTTTATATTTAAAAGTTGTTGCAGGCCAACCCCACCTGACCTGTTTTAACATGTTACCCAATCTTATCATCTCCATTAATTACTACAGGTCCATTTTTAAATTCGCTTGTAGTAGATGTAGTATCCAACCATCCACATATGACTATGAAAAGTCGGAGTTGACATTTTTTTAAGCTTCAATATCGATGAAAATGAATTTGAAATGTGTTTTTACTTTTTTCTTTTTCAGAATTCAGTGCTGGGTGTAGTTCTTGCTACACAACACTTTGGAAACCCTTTGACTGCAGTACCATGTGCGGTTTCTAGTGTCTGTCACTCAATTCTCGGGAGCGCGTTAGCAGGTATATGGAGAAGAATGAAACCTGAAACTCAGGAAGTCAAACATGATCCATAAATCTGAATCTTTGTTGTATAAACTGGTCCGCCTTTCTGAAATCACTCACTCTTGTATCTTCATTGTGGTTCAAAATAATGTTTTAGGTCGCAAATCGGATTATCTTTTTGACTTGGATGTCCATACAAGATTTGTTTGCTTTAGTTTTTGGTTATTTAAGATGTTATGTGATCACAGAAGACTAGAAGTGTTTCAAGTTCGACTACTCCATATTCAAGTTTTCTTTTAACCAATTGCCAAAATGTATAATGACTACTGATTATACTTTTTCTTAAATCCATTCATGCTTTATAAATGAATACACAAGCAAAAATGGTACAACTATCGTCCTCAAAGTATAACCCAAGAAACATTTTAGCCCCTCATCAACATAAAACATATTTTGCATATATTCAATCTTACTGTTCATAAACAATTGAAACCTACCAAAGTGTTTCCGTGTCAGTTAAGTTGAAGCAAGTTGATTGGTTTGGTAGGTTTCCGATACAAATAGGTTGGTTGAAACGGATGTTGAGTTTAACTGGTTTGTTCTAGTTTGAAACTTGAAACTTGAAACTTGTAAGGTAAATTGAACTAACTGTTTAACACTTGTTATAAGCACATATATACATATATACATTGATGCATATGTCATATGTGTGTGTGGGAGCGCGCGTATGCATGCGCGATAAATTTTAATATTTGTAATTATATGTGTTATACTCACGGACAATCTTTATCATTTTAAAATATTAACACAAAATCACAAATTGATGATTCCGTAAAAGTATTTGAAAACTTATCGAGTATTAAAATTGAATTGTCAAAACATCAACCGATCGCTCTGGCCATCCCACGCAACTTGCTCGGCTTGGTTTGTTGTTCCTTGAAATGTATTTAGCAATATAGCCTAGAAGCTTTCTTCAAATCATACATGAAAATGCTATCATATATGTAAATGATGCGGGTGATTAAACGAACCCAAAAGAAAAACGAAGGTTGATCATGTTTATATAAAATTTTATAATGTGTGAGAATATTAAATTCCAATATTAGCTAAGATCATAATTGTAAAAATAAAAAAAATTTAAAAAACCGGCTATTCTTTGATCTTGAACCCAAAAGAAAGGTGTTTATCATATTCATAAACTCAAATAACAACACTTGATTCATATAAATACAAGTTATATAACTACTCAAGGATTTAAGTAGAAGCTTTATAACTAAGGGGCTAAAATTGTTATCAAGTAAAACCCATTGGACTATTTTTGCAACTAACTTTAATATAAAAATTTGACTTTCGCTTGACACCAATTTATTTATTTAGGTGTTAAATTTTCTACCTAATTTCAAGAACCACCAGACACCCTAACCGTCAAGAACAGCAGTCAAGCATCAAACTTTGAGTTCTTGTTGAGTCGAAATCAAGAAGACGATATAACCTCTGCTTCATACTCTGTTTCTTACTGCAAATAACACACCAAAATGGGCAACAATTTGATCGAAGATGATGGGTATTCTTCGCTAAAAGACTTGAAATTGGAGATCATGAAGAACGATGGTTGTGTTAATGGCTGTTTTTTACTTTGCTTTTGGCTCTATATACCTGCAGATTCATTGTCTTTTCCTTGTAACTTTCTTCATCAGGTTTGTTTGACTTTGCTTTGTTTTGTTGCGATTTGTGTCTAATCGAACCCAATTTCGTTGTGGGGGTTCTTGATTTTTCTTTAATTTTGACCATCTGATGTGAATGTTGACGTTCCGTTTTGTGAAGAAAATCTTATGTTATACGTGGGATTTGTTGTTAAGTAATGATCAGTGATATATGTCGTTAATGTTGTGAAGTTCATACAGATTGGTTTTGTTTAGTAGGTTTTAATGAGAAAGAACACACATTTTGTCTTTTAATTTTGTTAGTGTTGATGGATATATTGTTAGTATTAACTTTGTGTCTTGTATAAACTGTAATTTCCTTGCGATTTTTTGTTACTGATGATGCTACGTGTATAGGTTGAGTTGTTTACTTCAACATGCTTATGATTGATTAATGGGAGCTCGTTTGCAACCTCATACTTACTGAAAGTGTTTTAATCTTGAAACAAGTGTATTAACCGAAGCTTTTTTTTACGTTCGACAGCACAATTCTGATATAAACAGCAGTGCCCCGTTTCTTGCATTGACTGCAAGTAAAGAAATTGTGCTTTACCCTATTCATTTCATACCTCAAGAAGCACCAAATTCTAAGGAGATGGAAATTCCGAGTGCAAAATCAAAAAATGAAGTGTCTTTGAATAAATGGTTTCATATTGGTTGTGAGGTATATGGTCAGCAAACTTTGAGAATTTTATTGAACTATGATATGTTTGTGCTTATATCTTTGATAAACTCAACTATTTAAGCTATTTAATTGTTGGGTTTGAATCAGGTATCTACGAATATTATGCGACTATATATTAATGGAGAGATTACGGGAGAGGTGTGTGCAACTTGCACTTCTGACAGTTTAAAAAATATTTCTTTATTTGGGGCTAATGAAGACGATTCAATTGAGGGTTATGTCTATGGTGTGGAAGTCTTGCCTGTTATGTCATGTATTCAAGATTACTATTTTAAGGTGAATCTTTGCTATTTTCACAGTAATAATTTTCAAATTATCTTTATGCACTTTGTTTTCATAGTTAACGTTGCTGTTTTATGTTGTTAGGACCTTCCATTGCAACTGCATGTTGATGGTTTAAATGCCACTGATATTGAAGAAGATAGTGATGGTGTGTGGAGCATTGTTGGTGGCAAGGTAAGTTCTGATGCGTTTATCTCTGTTTGGCTTCATAAAGACATATATTTGGTTCATAATTATTATAAATGGTTACATGTTTCAGTAGTTCAGTAAGTTGTCACACCATATATTGGATTTTAGTGCATATTCCTCTTTTCTAGTAAGAAAAGTTTATCCTTTTGGGCCTTTATGTCTAAAGACCGATTGCATAACAACATGTGGTTTCAGAGGCCTGCTTGGTTTGTTCTAAATATTAGGAGTGAGTTTTCAAAGCGATTACCTATAACTTTTTGAATTAGAATTGATTATTATGAATCGAGGGATGATTATATATTTTATGTATATTTTATTACCCAAATAAATGAAAAGTCAAAATCATGATCAAATTTTTTTACCAAACACATGTAACTAAGTAACAAGTTTCTTTATTCTCGTGTCTTTCGAATTTACCTTGTTATCTTTTCTTTCTCAAATTAAATGATGAATCTAACTAGCGCGTCATTTCCCAAGTATAACATGTCTTTCTTTATGATAATACAAATAACAAACATATGAGTTGAATGCTTAAATTCAGAGACATGGAGCATTCGATGCATATTCCGACCAAACATCGACTGTCTAACACCTCCGACATCATGACAGTTTTCTAAAAAAGTGAAGTGTATGTACGTATGTACCTACCTGCATAAATTTAAGAGCAATCTCATCATCTCCCTCCCCCTCCCTCAGGTTCCTACACTAACGAAACTTAAACGTCAAGCTTTCCTGCCATTTAATCATTTCAAGGATTTGTAGTTCTGGATTCGTTTTATCTGCTTCTTTAAATCAAGATTTTTTTCCCGTTAGTATTCCATGTCGTTACTAATTAATTACACATGGAATGCAGGCATCATGTCGTAGGAATTTCTCCTTGGATGTTGTTCTAATGAATGCATTCGGGCACTTGGTGAACAAAGAAATGGAGGTTTTAATGCAAACTGACATTACTATTATTATTAGTATATTTTATAACAAGATTAAGCATATTATGTTTTTACTTGCAGGTTGTTGCTTCACTTGTATATGCTGACAATGGTGCACATGTTGAGAAACGAGATGATTTAGAAGCTCCGCTGCTGACAAGCTATGATGGAATAGAGTTTGCTACTTGGGATAGACCAAGTAAACTAGTAAACGGGCGTGCTTCCTTTAAGCTTAAGATGTCTCAGGTATCAATAGAATTTTTAGTCAATTTTATAATATGGATGTAGTTAAGATTTATATAATTGGACATCATTCTTACAAAAATGAAAAAAAATAAGAAGAAATGAAACACTATTTTGCAAAAACAAGTTGAATATTTTGGATAATATGTGGAAATTTGAAGGGGAAAAACTTCAATCTTTTTGACAATTTGGTGTGTCTAGATATATTTTGCAAATATGAAGATCATCTTGACCTTAAATAGTAAGAATCATAATTGATATACTCAAAACTTATTATATGTTGATTCTTGCATAATGTTTCATTTTGTTTTCCTTTTTGCATTTTCACAAGAAAGATTATTACTTTGTAGTGAAAACCAAATACAACTGTTCGAAACTCATTAACATGAATTAAAATTTATGTTACTCATATTCTTTATTTCATTTGTTTATCATTTCAGCTATCATCAAAGTGTGATAACAAGCTGTTTCGTCTTAAATTTTCCATTCCTAAGATGGAAAAAGAATATCCCTTTTTTGAAGCATTTTCACCCTCTATTCGGTGTGTTTCACGTAACCAAAATCCACGTCCATCTACGTTGATATGGAAACGATCAACCGCTGCCATACATGCGGTTAGTGGAACATCTTGGCTCGATGGTGGCTCTGTAGAACCTATGAACAACATTGTTCATGAGGCAAAAACGATCCCATCATCAAAACGGGTCAAGTTAGGTCAAGGAAATCCCTTTGTGACCTTAAAGTCTGATAATTCATCAAAACAATGGGATCACCAAAGCCATGAGGTAATTGTAGTACATTTAAATGTTTAATTATGCTTAATAGCTACAAGGGGTGTCTAGATTTTCTTTTTAAAAAAAAGTTATCTGATTATTCCGATTTGAAATCAAAATGATGAATTATTAATGTTTTGAAAAACAAATAATGCGCTATAAACTCATGAAATCATTATAACTTCAACACTTGAATATTTGATTATCTGATTTTACAACTTCAACTTCAAACAACAGAAGCTGATATCTAATTATAAGCACTGCATCTTACAACATTTTTATATAATAATTCAGTATCACATAATTGCTTTAAAATTTTCACCCCCAACACACACAAATGAATGTAAAAACATGTTTTAGATTTTTATAAAATAGGTGTTTGTTTTGGTAAACATTTCGTTGATTTTGACATCTTTTTACATTAGGCTTATAAACCAAACAGTAGGACTTCACATTTAGAGGCTAGACAAGAAACTCATGAACAAAGTTACAATTCATCATGTGATTCGGATAGTAGTGAAGCCACAAATTCATGTAAAAGCATTGCAAGCAACGGGAGCCCGGTTTCAGACGTAAATGTCTTCAAATACTGCCTTGGAAACCTTACTGAAAAGTCAATCATTCTAAAGGACCTTGCAAATTCAGCTTCTGAGAAAGACATTATGGACTTTGCAATGCAGGTTTCCCAGTTTTCGGGTTGTCTTCATCACCAGTAATTTGCATCTTGTTCTTGGAAAAAATTAATACATTTCAGCATTCTTTTTTTAAAAAAAATTGAACAAAATAATTGTTTTTTATATATAAGTCAAGATTATGAATCTTTATTTATAAATTTTTGTTGGGTTTCAGAGATCAAATAAGAATTTCAAAGAGAATATTAGAGGATGGAACAAAGGTTTGGAATTTGTTATCACAAAACAATTACCACGTTTTGTGGGATAATATGATTCCCGTGCTTCAAGACCAGTTTATGAAAATTTCACGCTGCCGAAACAGAATCTTGACACAGCAGGTCAGTGTGTTGTGTGTGATCATATCCTTGACGTTAGGATGACGAGTTCATAACGGGTTTAAATGAGTACTTTTTATTATGGGTCAATATAGGTCAGCTACAGACATACGATTCACGATTGGTATGATCTTGCAACTTATTTTTGTGTGTGTTCTTGGATTTTCAGTAAAGTGGTTTCTAAAGTTTTAGTGCAATTGGACACCCTTTAAATATCTTTCGACCTGTGACCCGTTTCCTTATAATATAATGCATTTAGCTTCTAACCCGTTTGACCCTTTAAAGATAGAACATAACTAAAATCGACATTTGTGCAGGATTTTGAAGTTTTAAGGAGAATTGGTAGTTGCCAGGAGCTCGTTGCTCAAGAAAACTTTGAAAAGTTATGGTGCTGGCTATACCCTGTGGCTTTCAGTTTGTCACAAAACGGGCTTAATGAGATGTGGGATTCAAGATGGATCGAAGGAATCGTTACAAAAGAAGAAGCCGAATCTTCACTGCATGGCCCGAGAAACAGCCTCGTGGATCCCGGTACGTTCGTCCTCAGGTTTCCAACATCAAGGAGCTGGCCTCACCCTGATGCCGGTAATCTTATCGTCACTTATGTTGGCAGTGATTATGTCATTCACCATAGGCTGCTCTCTCTTGACTTCTTTCACAGGTACATACACATACATACCTATGTTGGAATATTATGTTTTTAAATGTGTTAAGTGATTCTAGTTATTATTATTTGTTTATTTAACGGTCAAACGATCAGTTATATACTATTTGCAGCAAAATGTGTTTTCAAGAACAGTAAAATATTTACCCATCAAAAAATAAAGAAATAGTTTTATAGTTGATAATAAACAAATTGTCATATTTTGAATACTTCATCAATGTATAAGAATGTGATATGAACCCAAGCAGTGGGTTCAACCCATTTGCTGCTGGATAACACGAAACGGAGCGGAGGGAAATTAGGAGGAGGAAAACATTCAAAAGTTCAGCAATTAGGGAGTGGGTTAACCGTTCCCGCCAATAACAAACAAACAAACAAACAAACCCAGTATGTCCCACTCAAGAGCAGGGTCTGGGAGGGGTAGGTGGTGGCGAGTCTTTCCTCTATCTAGATAGGTAGAGAGACCGCTTCCAAAGAGACCCCTGGCTCGATAGCAAAACCGTTCCCGCCAATGTTTAGTTTAAATATTACTGTACCTATGTCTTAGGGGATTAGTCTGGGTAATTTTGTTTGTTAGTCTTCTAGTATTGGAGATTTGCCCTCTCGAAATGTGGCTGTTCTTGTAATTTTTGAGTGAATCAAAGCTTGCCGATAACGGTATCTATCAGAATGTATGCTTTGATCAATTATATCTGGTAATTTATTAAAAATCACATTTTGACACATTCAAGCAAGTGATTTATGATTCTTACAACTCTACAACACATGTGCTTAGGTTTCGTGAATGTTCTATTATTGTTGATTACGTGATTCTGGTTATTCAATATCACAATATCATATTCAAAACACACATTCAAACACCCTGCATAGGTCTTTATAGTTTTTTTTTTCGTCCATCGCCATAAAATTGGTTTCTTCTTTTTTAGTTCCAGTGGGAAATCGTTGAAAGAGATGCTACTAGAGGAGCGCGAGCTGTCTCGACTAGGAAGGTAAGGTCATGTTTTTATCTCACATTAATTTTCGTGCACTTACGCTTTGCATGGGACTAATATTTGGAATTCTTGAAACCGCAGGATTACAACAAGAAGCTCTAGGTTTGTTTGAGATGTATGTGTTTGTAAAAGCGGAAATCAACATTTACATTTGCCATTGATTCTAACTTTTGTCTAGTTGTTTATGGTTATAAAATCTTTGTTAACATGTTTTTGTCGTTATTGTGGGGCATTTGATTGATAATTAGATCTTTGTAAGATTATTTGCTAGAATATGAAACATATGCTGGAGGATGATGAACAAAATCACCATCGAGTGCAAGGATCCGATGGATTACTTCCTCAACAAGTACAACAGGGCTAACGCTAACTAAATATCCACAAAACGAATGCGCCATCAGGCTTGCCACAGTTCTTTCTGTAATCAGCCTCCAGCTTGAAAATAAGTATCTGATCAGGGATAGGTAATCAGAAAACGAGAAGCCATGAGAATTGCAAGTGTGGGTGATGCAAGGATCAAATGAGTAATTCTCTTCCACGTGGCCTAATCGCAATTTTGTTTGTCACGTATATTAATTCTCTTGGAGTTTGACTCGTCTTGTTTTGAGTCAAAATCCCTAAAATGGCATTTTTGGTACCTTTTCTTTCTCGATCTTCCGACTAAGATCAAGTGTGGTATATGTACTTATGAGTCATATTTGATATGTGAGTCATCGTTTAACTTGATGTTAATCTTATTTTTTTATCAGGAAAAGCCAATTACTACAACTTGTTATTAAAGCTCAAATGTTGAACGATTGCACTACTGCATTGGCTTGGCGTAGCACTCCATTATAATAGCTTACTATTAGGCTCCATACCAATCCCCTCTTCCCATTTGTTATACGATTAACCAATTTAGCCCTATAAAGTGTCCTCTACAATATTGAAATTTACAGGTTAAATTGGTAGCTTTTAAAGCTTTACTAATTGTTCTTTTAACCCTCCTGACGAGCTTCTTGGCCACATAATGTGTTTCGTTAAGACTTGAATTGCATATGTAATATTCAACATATCGCGTCAATCAATTGTGTACTTTACATAAGAAGAGTTTATGGATTTGCTTTTAGTTGTCCGAATAAACTTTCAATAGATCACTCATTCTTAAATTGTTCATTTGCTCCCGCTTAAGCACACTTATTTGTGAAATTTTTATCTTATTCACAACCAATTAGTCAAAACACATGTGACATTCCTTAACTCATCATTTCTCCTATTAACAACCAATATAGGATTTGCACGCGTTGTTATAACTAGAAACGTCGTTCTTAGTAAGGTTGGTTTTGACACATCACTTACCACATTGACACGTCGTTTAAAAAAACTTACCAATACGGCCCAAAAATTACAACCATGCTTCAAAGTATAAGTGTTATATTAATCGCGTCCGCTTATTCGTTTTCTAGCCGGGACCACACCCTCAATCCCCTCAAAAGGTAATCCACAAGGCCACAACTAGAAAAAAAAAAGTATTGACTCAACCCAAAATATTTTTGATTTAAACCGAACTTAAAACTTTTTTTTAATCGAGTCTTTAAATTACTTGGTTTTATTAAAAGGAAAGGAAAGAGGGAGGATTTCTGATCCCGTTGGAGTTTAACTGCATCACATAGATATGAACAACCGCTTAAAGACCCACGTAGATTGCACCCACAATTGATCTCCAAGATCTTCAAGTTCATATTTTGAGTGAATCCCACAAATATCGAAGCTTGAAACCGATTGTGGCATCAAAATCAGGTAAAAATAATCGAATTTCATCGTTTCATGCCACTAAAACCCTTAACAAATTATCAAAAGAACTCCATCAATCAAACCATTATCAATTTTATCTAGAAAGTGATAATCTGTTTGTCGATCATTTCACATGCCGGGCACTATCTGTTATAGTTTTGTAATTGTTGCATACGTGCATCGTGCTAAAACTCTTTTGATTTAAGGGTACTTCGTTGCCTTTTCATCGAGATTAATCATCGTTTAACTGCTAATTCTTCTAAAGGGCCTTCAACAATTTGTTTTGTATGCGTCTAATTAATTGTAGATGTTAGTTTTATTTGGGTTTTTTTATGCACGCCAACTGTTTGATGAAATGTGTCTATGCCAGTTTGGAAACCAGCTGCTTAGAGAACCCAAGGGAAAAGTGCATCATCAGCTATTCACAATCGTCTAACTCGAAAGGAACAATAGAATATTTGTAATCTGCAAGTGCTAGCAGTGCCAGTTCAGAGAGAAGGAACACGCGCACTTATTTGTTAGTGATCAAACTTAGGATTAAGCAGACAGAATCATAGGCAGTGAATATGTCTCGCAGGGTGTTTTCAAGGAGTCTATACCAACTACGAAACTTATCAAGAAGCGGTGGTCTTTCCTTACATCATTCAAGTATTAGTTCCAATTCCAATCGCGCAGTTCTTGCAGCTTTACAGCCCCTTCTTCACAATAGGCCTTATGCAACTACACCAGAGCCTGCTGCTTCTGCTTCTTCGTTGAACCAGACTGAACTAGCTAAATTTGCAGCTATAGCTGATAGTTGGTAAGCTTTCTTATTTTCTTAATCATTGGCGGTATTAAGAACTTGGTTTATTGGATCCGTCATGATATGTTTTGTTTAATTGTTGACTTCTAGCTCTCTTTTTGATGAAAGGTGTTGCTTGTGGACAGGTGGGATGCCGAAGGACCTTTTAAGCCATTACATGTTATGAATCCAACAAGGCTAGCTTTTCTCCGGTCCACTCTTTGCAGACATTTTGGGTATTGTTTCCTTTTCATGTAGTGATGTAGCCCTTCTGATTGATATTATCTGTTGTTGATGTTTTTTATGCACGATTTGCATTGCATCATAAGAATCCATGATGAGTAGGTCACCACAAAGAGAAACTCTCCTTCCACTTATAGTTATGCATTTGTTTTTGTTTCATTTTCCACATATTTTCTTGTATTATACATAGCACTTACGATAAAGGTTGTTACTTTCTCAGAAAGGATCCATTTTCTGCAAGACCATTTGAAGGACTGAAATTTGTAGATGTTGGTTGTGGTGGAGGTATTTTATCTGAGGTATATGTTCTTATTCAAGGCACTGTCATGTAATATGTGTATGTCTTATCATTGTCTTCCGTTTTGTATCCATACTTTTAATACATTACTAGTATGGTGCCACTAAGTTCATATTCAGATGTGAGAGAAAATAGTCTTTGTAGTACTTATGGATAATATCATAAAGAAATGAATAATACTTATTGTCTGTTCGCCACCTTGTAATTAGCACTGATCAAGTTTTTTTTGGTATGTATGCTTAAGAGGCTTTGGAAAAGTAACCTCAAAAGCTTGTCTTTGACAGCAATGGAGCTTACGTTCCCACGTATATTTTATAATATGATTTGCACAAACTTTACAAGCTGAAAGAAACTAATCTTTGTAGTACTGATGGATACTGTCATAAAGAAACGAATAATACTTTTCCTCTCTTTGTAGAGCAAGGGTCAAGTTTTTTTTCTTGGTCTGTATGCTTAAGAGTCTTTGGAAAAATAACCTCAAAGACTTGTCTTTGACAGCAATGGAGCTTACGTTCCCACATATATTTTATAAATTGATTTGCACAAACTTCACAATCTGAAGTTGTTCGCTTGTACTACAAGTCAAGTAGACAAATTTAACAATTTTTTTATATTTGTGTCGACTCTGGTTAGCCTTTGGCTCGAATGGGGGCTTCAGTGACAGGAGTAGATGCTGTGGAGAAGAATATCAAGATTGCACGAATTCATGCGGTATGATTAGTTGCAACCTTATATTTGCAGTCGTGTTTTAGAATACACGTGTAATTATATATAATTGAATGATATCTGCTCAATTCCTATCTAACCAATTAAGTGCTAGGTGGTTAGTGGAATTTTTTTTAATATAAACGGCTAGCTCCCACACCTCTAATCTTACACCTAAATCTGCACCTTTTGTCCATCATTGGACTTAAACCCTCAATGACATTGGGAGGGACACCTTTCCTACACACCTTGGTTGTGGTAGCCCAAAGATCCTTTTGTAGTTGCTCAGTAAACAACGTTGCTCTATTTATCTTTTTTTTGAAATATGGGTTGTGTTATTTATTTATAGAGTTAATTTCAATTTTGCTCCCTAAGGTTTGACTAAAGTAACTATTTTTCTCCAAAAGAAAAAAAATCAATTTACCTTTCAAAGTTTCATATGTTGTTTCAGTCCTCATAGAAAATTACACTCTTTGTCCCAGAACAATTAAGCACATAATTGAGTTAACGTGTTTGACCGTTCACCAAATGTTTAAAATACCCTCAATAATGAGAAAGTAGAAGAATTCGTGGGCCAAAGTCAGCACTGTGAACAGTTTTATGATTACTGTTCGGCAAATGGTGTCTTGGATTTGAATTTTACCAAAAAGGAAACTCTTGCATTTATTTTGGTGCATCACAAAAAGGAAATTGTTGTATTTACTCTGGGATGGTGGGTAGATGTTCTTATTTACTATTATTATATGGGTACATAATGACATGTAATATAATTTATTGTTTTGTTTAGGATTTGGATCCAGTTACTTCCTCAATTGAATATCGTTGTACAACTGCCGGTACCTCCTATACTTTATCATATAACTTTCCCCTTTATCAATTTTCCTTCCTTAATATTTAAATATCTCCTCACTTAAGTTTTATAATGTTTTTGGCCTGTCCATGAAGCCAACAACACCGATTGTTTTCTTTTTCTTTGATATCCATCTTTTTAAAAATACAGTTTTGTAAAGATGTTTGTTTACAACTATGTGAACAGAAAATTTGGTTGAAGAGCAGATGAAATTTGATGCAGTTATTGCTTTAGAGGTATGATGGTTCACCCTTTGAAAATGTCGTAACTATTTTGTAATTCTATGATTTTTTGAGTTGAAAATGCTTAGATTATCTATACAATTCTCAGGTAATTGAACATGTGGCAGATCCCGCTGAGTTTTGCAAATCCTTGTCAGCATTAACTGTGTCTAATGGAGCTACCGTCATCTCAACAATTAACCGTTCTATGAGAGCATATGCAACTGCCATTGTGGCAGCAGAATACATCCTGCATTGGGTAAGAAAATAACCGTGTATTTATATTTTTCTATGTTCTTTTTTGCCTCCAAAATTTAAAGTTCTATATTTCAACAGCTTCCTAAGGGCACACATCAATGGTCGAGTTTTCTAACTCCTGAAGAACTAGTGTTGATACTGCAGCGTGCTTCCATCTCTGTAAGCAAATGCATAATCTTAGTTCATCGCATCATCATGATCCTATTTGTTTAGTTATTTAACAGCATTTTTGTAGGTTGAAGAGATGGCGGGCTTTGCATATGACCCGTTGACCGGTCAATGGTCTCTTACTGACGATATTGGTGTCAATTTCATTGCTTTCGGTATAAAAAACAGCCAATAAGTTATCAGTTTGACCAGGTTTAGAATGGTATGCCCCTGTTTTTCATCTTGACGTTCTTTGTATTAATAAGTAATCCTTCCGGTTTCCCTTTTGAAATACAGTGTTTTTTGGTAACTGTGAGCACCCTGTTAGCGGAAAACTTATTGGTCCCACTAATATCTTACTAACCAATGGGATCAAGTAATCTTTGGAAATACAGTTCTAGTATTTGTCTAAGAATCTTGCACATCTTGTTAGCAAAAGGAAGCTATATGGTAGTTTGTGTATGTTTTTCACAAGGGACTAATAGTGTTGGCATCTGACTTTGGACTCCTTTTGACAGATTTTTTGAGTGATGGACTAAAAATGGTAAGATGAGAAACTTTTGTACCATTTAAGGTAAGAGTAGTGGACATTGGTCCGGTCTAGGTTTTTGTCACAAACAGAACCATAACGATTACTTTGATTATTAGAAAACCATAACCAGTAAGTTATCGGTTTTCCATAAGTGGTTCGGTATTTTTGGTCGGTTACATTGGTTAAACCAAAATTTGAGGTATTACCTTAGGAACCGTGTTTTAGGGCGAGTGACATATATGTCAATCTAAATCTGTATCATATTGAAGTCTGATATTACACAATGTATACAAGTAATTATATATAATATTACGCAACATATGTATATAATAACACAATCATATGTATATACTATACGTTATGTTATATATGTAATTACCCATAGTTGTGTACATTAAGCACTAAGAGTTACGTGCATAGTACATTACAAAAAAGTTGTCTTTCTATGAAATTTTTTTGATAACACTATATTTAAATTTAAGATAATTAAATTCTTGATTTTATATCATGAGTTTTCTTTTTACAAAGATAATAGAATATAAGAAACCATCAAACAACAATGCAGTAGCTAGTTATTTGAATAAACAAAATTTGGTGGCTCCCCTAGTTTTCTGTCATAATTCAACAGTTCAAAATTTCCTTCACATTAAATTTAAAATTTTTCATACTAATTATATATACTAGAAAAACCAAAGTGCTAATTCCACTGAGTTTTTTTTTTTTTTTTTTTTTTTTGCCAAATGTCAATATGATATCTAGTTTTAATTATTTAAAGCAGCACGTAAACATCATCGGTGACTGAAATGACCCGGGTTCTAGCCTGTCCCCAACTGTTATTGTGATTTTTGCTTTACGCGATTGCCCTCCTTTTCATTTTTTCTGTTTTTTTTTTTTTGGTGTTTTGTTTCTTTTTCATACGTTGAGGGCGGGCCTTGGCGCAGCGGTAAAAGCTGTTCCTAAGGGACAGAAGGTCTCAGGTTCGATCCGTGGAAACGGCCTCCCCACAAAATGTGAGGGAAAGACCGCGTACATCTTCCCTTAAATGGGACGGACCCTTCCTGGACCCTGCGAAAACGCAGGAGCTCTTTGCAGCACCAGGTACGCCCTTTTTTTCTTTTTCATACGTTGACAAAACTTGATCAATCTTTTTCAAGAAAAACGTATACAAAACATGATTGATCTTTTTCAAGAAAGAGCGCTAGGCCCAAAATGTAAAACCAATAGTTTCATACTTTCATTATACATTAAAAGGCCTGCAAAGCCCAAACAGATAGTTGCATTATACATGAAAAGGCCCGCACGGCCCAAACCAATAGATTCATTATACATGAAAAGGCCTGCAAGGCCTAAATTGATTGTTTTATTATACAATGTGAGGCCCGCAAGGCCCAAACGACACTAAATACATGAAGACATAAATCATGAACCATAACCGAATTACAAACCATGTTAAACACAATTTTAAAAAGGAAATTCCCTAGACATTAATACAAGGCTATGGCAAAAACTAGCACACCGACTCACGGGACAGTAAACTAAGCATCGGTTTGGGTGCTATATCTTACGCAGGATCAAGTGAGCACCATGTCGCGGTTGAAGAGTAACAACATATGATGGTGAATGTGTGTAAGAAGGCGACAACTCAAACGAGAAGTTTTGTAGTATGGTTGATATAGCAAGCTTAGCTTCCATCAATGCAAAGTTATTCCCGATGCAAATCCGGGGACCCCAACTGAAAGGAAAGAAGGCTAGCTTGTTCTTCGTTGCCTTTGCGATTCCCTCTGAAAATCTCTCGGGGTTGAACTCTTTTGCATCTTCCCCCCAGAGTTCACGATCATGATGTACAAATATAACCGGTAACAAGAGTTGTACCCCAGCTGGTATGGTTAGGTCCCCGAGTTTGGTCTCATCGTATGTGGTTCGTGTGAATATGGTCGCTGGTGAATATAGTCTAAGAACTTCATATAAAATCATGGTCACCTGGTTACACAAATATTTTGAAATATCTATGAGGCAATGACCTATATAGGATATTATTACAAAAGAGGTTCACTAAATTTTTATTTTTAAAACTAGTGAAAGTGGAACTTGAATCTACTATGTAAGCGGCTTTAAGTGACAGAAAATAAGTAAAAGAAGAATTTAAACCTAAGACCTTTACTAGAAGTGCTTAAGCGCTCTATGTCCCCTTTGTAACTTCTTTTGAGATTATTTAATAGTTAAATGTGTACTTACAACTTTGAGGTAACTCAACCCTTCGTAACTCGGTTTATTGTCTTTGAAAACTCGACGAACATCCTCTCGAGCTTTGATCTGCCACGTCTGGTGTTGGCTCAACAAAATCATGGTCCAAACCAGGAGATTTGAGGAGCTCTCTTGCCCGGCAAAATAGAATGATTTGCACTCACCAAACACCTCGTCAACGCTCATTCCTGTGTTTGTGTTTGCGTTTGCTCTCGTGGTGGAGTTTAACAACATCGATAGTAAATCTTCATCGGGGGAAAGCATTGTGCGTCCTTTTTCCTCCATGACTTTGCTTAGAATTGATCTTAACTCATTGTCTATCTCTTTCATTCTCTTATTTATTTTGGTAGGTAAAAATCTGCATAATTTATGGTTTTAGTAAGAATAATCAAGTTTCAACATTGTTTTTAGAACCGGATCGAAAACCGACTACATAATTAACCTAGTTAAGTCCTTCCAGGTAGGTTTAACTAACAAACCAAACCATATATGTTGTTGGACCAGATTCCAAAAAAAAAATCATTTATTAGACTTGAGGCTTGAGGCTTCATATTTTGTCTATACTAGACTTCATATTTTACTGAATGGACGAGTAAGACGGTGAGTATGAGCATCGGTTCGGTTATGAAAACATTGGTATTTCTAATGGAGAAATAATAATGAAGGATTGTCTACCTTTGTCCAGGTAGATATACCGACTTTAGAGCTTGAGATGTGAGCGTCGCTTGTTCTTTTTGGAGTCGGTATATCCTTCTACCTTGTTCATAGCTACTACCAAATGCATTTCTAGAGATCACGTCACTCGAAAAATCATCAATGTAAGGTTGCACGTCTAACTCACACGAGCCATTCTTCGAGACCAATTTTGTCCATTCAGTTATCAATATGTCGTTACAACTCGCGTACATTGCCGAAAACATATGCTACGATCATAACAAAAATGACAAATGAAATGAATTGATATCTTGATGATGAGTAAATTTGTCAACTGAAATCTGCCATTTAAACTAAGATCATATAGTTAAAAAGAAATGGTTTGTATGCTTAATTAAAATGTCATCCGCACTACACCTAAATATCTACATCAGTTTAAATTGCTCATTAAAGAGTTGAATTTATAAATATTAAACCATCTACGGTCATGTCACAAAAGTATTTAAATATCTATTTTTATAGATAGATTGTCCAATACATATGTCCTTACACTTTTTAATTGACGTCTCCCTTTTTATATAATATTTTATATAAATTAACTTATCTTAAAAACTACATATACTTTCTAATATGATATAATAAAATGCAATAAATAACAAAGATATATAGTTAATTATTAGTAAATTTGAAAATTATATATAATATTATAACTTATAAGTGTTTTTAATCGATTAAGATTTCAATACACTTAAATATTTATAAATCATCTTTAAGTTTTCTCTCAACGTTATATTTAAACATAGGGACCCAAATAATCTTTTTGGCTCCATCTTTACACACGCATAGAGCCCCAAAAACTAAGCATTCAAGCCGATCTTGATATTATAATTATTTATAGATTAAAATATAACTTCCTATCCCAAATTTACATCGTGCTCAAAAAAGATTAATGTGATTTATATATTGAGGAGACAAATTATATAGTTAAAACGTACATGTATACATTTAAAAAATAAAGAGTAAATTATAAATTGTGTCCTTTACTAATACACGAAATCACATGATATGTCCTTTAGTTTTATTAATACACCTATTGTCCTTTACACTAACTTTCAGTTAAATATACAGTTAACTCAGTTATGTATCTCTCACATGAGGTGCATTTTTTGCTATTTTCTTTCCACATCTAATATACTAAACAAATAAAAATTTTAATTACTTTATATGAAATATAAAATTAAAAGATATCGGACCGTTGGGTAAATCAGTGAACCCACGTTTCTCTTACGTTCAATACCATTAAATCCATCGTCCCTCTCTATTTGATAGCCCAATACCGGCCATCTTCACCACCTACAACATCTCACACACCATTGAAACCCCACTTGAACTCGAACAAACAATGATGGTAAGATTAAAATCCCTAATTCACTTTTTTGTATTTCGTTTATTTTTGAATTTCTGGCTTATGTTGTTTAATGATTAACGAGTGACTAATAGTTTATTTTCTTGTTTTTGCAATTATATAAGCATTTCAAAGAATCATAGGTAATCTCCAAGTTTTTGTTCCTTATTGATTTTTATTATTTATTGATGTGAGTAGTTTATAAAGTATTTACATGTATTTTTTTGGTGTTTATTGTTGATTTTCCGACTTTGTAAATGATTTGTGACCTAGACTTCTTACTTCAGTAATTGTTATTGGAGGTTGTTGTAATTAAATGTTTTGACGATTGGTCGAATGAACACACACCAAGAGTGATTGGTTTCACCGACTTACTTAAGGATCAGATATTTTTTAATTTTCTTTTTTCATTTAAAATTTTTATTTTTAATAATTTTTTAATATATTAGACGTGAAAAAAATAATAAAAATAACCTCATGTGAGGGGGCACATAACTTAGTTAACTGTACATTTAGATGATAGTTAGTATAAAGGACAATATGTGTGCAAAATCTTTTAATAAAAGGACATGATATATAATTATTAAAACTAAAGGACATACCATGCAATTTCATATATTAATAAATGACACAATTTGTAATTTACTCAAAAATAAAATTTGAATGGTGACTCGTACCTTCAACTTGTCTTGAGTAAAAGCGGGTGCGACAATCTTGCGATGTTTGGCCCATTTTTGGCCCTCGTAGCTCGGTATCCCGGACACGAGTAACTTGACCATCGGGTTCGGGGTCGGTTTCTTGTAAACCTTGTGGTTCACCAAAACCTCTTTGATTAGTTCAGGATCCATGATGGTGATCCTTGGAGTTGGTCCTCTCCATGAAAATGAGTTTTTACCTTCAAAATGTCTAATATAAGTGGGATTATTATAATGTAAGTGCTTTAAAAGGTAAACAACGTTCTAAGTGTGGTTCGAGTAAATATGCAACGATTCTAATCTGTCATTAACCTAGATTCTTTAGGCAAAAGCAGAGATGATGAATCGTCGGCTCATCTGTCATCTGTCACCCGACTATCTCTGATCATATCGTTTCTTTTTAATGTTGCTTCATCTCTTTATTTAATCAAACCATTCGTTATGAGCACAATATTAGTATAGCTTTCCTGAATTCTATATGTATCTTTTGTTTTTTGAATATTTTGCAAACTATAAGTGTAATCATAGATCATCTATCATGTTAAACAAAAGTTTGTAAATTGTGATAGCTACTAATACAGAGAGAAGACAAAAAAACTCCCAATTAAATAATCGAGGAGTGAACATAAATTAAAGTAAATTAGTTAACACCCTTATAAATAGTTGTGCTTGCTTGTGTGGTGGTGCTATCCTCTACCCTGGACTTTTTATTTATTAAACAGTTATTTTATTGGATAATTAATCAAACTAAAAGTAAATAAATAAAATAAAATAAAATTAATGGAAAAAATATCATTAACTAAAAATAATATATTTACCATTCTATATCTATACTATGTTTTCATAATGTATTTGAAAAGTAAGAAATTATCTTTGTGCATTAGTTTTTTTGGTTTAAGATGATAAAATTATCTATTATAAATTTAACTATTTTAATTATTTTTATATACATATCAGTTATTTTATTATATATTTGTTGATTGTGAAACCAATTTCACCCACAATTTTTAATTAACAACTATAACTTTTCCATATGTTAATTAATATTCTTTTTTTAGAAGTAGGCAATAAAAATGAACATTTAATTTGTTTTAATTAATTTGAGCATGCTATTGTTAGAGTATCTTTTTAATTTTAAAAAAGTTACAACTTGTGTTCCTCGCCCCATCACAACATCCCTCTAATTTTTACAACATTGATCATAAGACGACAATGATATATTTTATAATCCAATTTACTAAGCGTATTAGTCCCACATGCTTAATTAGTATACATAATTTATTCATCCTCTATCTATAACTCAACCATGCGTTTGTTACGAACCAAATATAAGAACTCATCCTAAAACTTCTTCTATTTAGTTTGTAACAATGATATCAGAGCCAACTCAACATGAAAGTCTAAAACCATTGCTTTGTATATGACTTAATTAATTGCCCCCACATTAGTTGGATGGACAACAACTATAAGTTTTATAGATCTAATAAGTCATCTCACGTGTCAAACTATTCTTTTTAAAACAAGTGTCAATGTTTAATTTATAACAGCAATTCAAATTAAATTTGGCACTCTTCACGGTGGATTCATTGTATATATATATGTGCATGAATGTGTATGCAACTGGGTACTTAATTACCATATGGTAATATTGTACGTGTGCTGTAAGCTGCCACCACTTCAATTCTGACATACAAACCACTATCAACCACCATAATATATCACCGTCGTGTGTACACCGTTGTAACTCTTGTTAATATTATTTAATTAAGTGATTAATTAATGAGTTTAATATTAAAAAACTCAAAACCCTAGCTACTAGACCACTAGTATAACAATAATCAATTAAACATAAAACAAAGTAATTAACAAACACTTATTTTAAAACAAATTACCATAGGTATGTATGATGTGGTGGAAGAACGGCAGAACAACAGGGAGGAAGTCATCGGAAAAGCCGATCGGTTTGGACCTTGCGGCGGCGTGTCGGTCCATGGTGGCCATCTGGTTCATGTCACCATGCAACAGTCTGTAAGGTGGTCCATTGAGGCCTTGCTTCCTTAGACATCTTTCAATGGCTCTGGGCCTGAGCCAGACCCACCGGACCACGGTCCAGACCCACCATGCACCGCCGATGACCGCCGCTGACGCAAGCAGTGACAACATGGTGGCCATAGTATGTATGTGTGTTTCTTGTGGGGAGGTATGAAATTAATTTATAAGCATGAAAAAGGGTATCCTTAAAGGGAGCTACAAGGTTATTGGTTTGATTAGTTAATTAATTAAGTTTCGAATCTAGGGTTGGACCACCTTTAATTTAATATATGTATGTATATTTTTTTGTATTATGATATTATATTTTATGTATTTATATATACATATGAACGTGCTAGAAGTCTAGAACTGAAGGATGGCCACACGATGCGATGGGCCGAGGAACACAACATGTAAATTTTATTTAATCAAACAGTAACAATACAATATTCAAATTAAAGATAATAAAATGTTCGTTTTTATAGTATAATTTTTTATTTAATATTGACGTATGCAAAACGATATAGTTATTTGAAAATGGTGGGTGATGTTTGTTTAAAAGTTTACAATTGCAATCACATAATTAACATGTGTGTATAAAAGATAATTAAAATAGCCAAATTCATAAAAGATGATTTTGTCGTCTTGAACTTTAAAATTAACGTAAAAAAACAATCGTGTACTCTGAAATATATCATAGTATAGTATCGATACGTTGTCTATATGTATGCATATGTACGTACATTGCTTTGTATGTGTACAGTTCAGTGTTTAGGAATAATAATTTGTTTGATTTAGGAAAAAAAAGAAGAAAAGGAGTGGTTGAAGATGATTTGAAGGTTTTTATAAATATGATAACCTATAGTACATAGGTTGCTTAGGAATTTGGGTAATCCTTTTTTAACAAAATAATATAAAGTTAATAAAGTGAATGTTCTGTTTTATTGTCTATTTACAAAAGGTATTATAAATTTATATTGGTATTGTTTTTCATATAAATAATTGGAATAAAATGATTATATACACACATATATATATGTGTGTGTGAATGTATTCTATTAAGAACTATAAATATATAAAAAAATACTAACAATCGTATATCGTGTATATAGAGAGCATAGATAGTGATGGTAATTTGTTGGAGGTTAATGTAACTTCATTTTATTAATTTTTTTATCTAAATATTGTACTAACTATAAGTTATGTCCAAATCTAGGGGTGTTAAAATTCGGATATCTGAAAATTTCAGATAGTGGATTTTACTCTGAATCCGAATTTGAAATCTCGGATATCCGAAATTTCATATTCGGATATCCGTTCGGATATCCAAATTTTAAAAAAAAATTGTATTATTTAATAAATTTAATGAAAATATAATATTTTTTATTGAATTTTTTTAGGATATCCAAACTTTTTATTAAAATATCCTAAATATCTAAAAATATCCGAAATATTTAAGTGATATATAATATTTTTTTAATTTTTATGAAAACATTTGGGATATTTCGGATATTTTGGATATTTTGGATATTTTAGATATCCGAAAATTCTCAAAATCACTATCCGAATCCGAATTCGGATATCCGAATTTTGAATTTTTAGATATTTCGGATCCGAATTCGGTTTCGGGTTCGGATATTTTTGAACGCCCCTTATCCAAATCATACATATAAACAAAAGTCAATAGCTACTAACTAGAGGGGTAAGAAGGTCATTCACATCCTTGAAATTTTAGATATGAAAAAGGGAAGGTGTAATCTAAAGTCTAAACCTCATGTGTGTGTGTGTCTTAGTGAAAATGAAAATCTAAAGAGGAGGGAAGAGACCATGGGAATTTGGAATAATCTTCAAATATAAGAAAACAAGTTGGGGTTGCTAGAAATGATCTACAACCAAGAATTATTGGGGCATTTTTACAGTTCTTGAGGTTTTATGTTAGCATTCTTTCCTAATTATAGGTTTTGGTTATGAATGTGCGTATAACAACTTAATATAGATGAAATATTATGTAGTGTTATTACAAGGATCATATTAGAATGCGTATGGTACAAGTGCTGAAGAGGTTGAACATCAATAGCTTTAATGGCTCCACAAGTAGCAACGGTTATTCTCATCACTACAAGAGGGAATTCTCGATGTGATCTGAACTAACGTAAAAATAAGTAAAAGAATAAGAAATGAGCGAGAGTATTGCAAGTAAGAGATTGTGAGAATGTTGCTTTAACATAATGTAACATTTTAAGGTTTAATGCAATTATTTTAATATTTAATACAATATATCAGTGATTTATTAGCTTTATTTTTATGTAGCAACATCAGCTATTAAGATTATTAACTTGTAAGTGAAAACCTTGAACCCACGTTCTTCCAAGATGATCTTGAAAGGGCTTAACGTTTATCTAATTTTTATTTATTTTTATTTATATAACATTGTAATGTATTTAATTTTCGCAAGTAAGAGCATTCACATACCCCTCTTCATCTCTATCTATATAATTTATCTAAAAAAACATAATTTTATTTGTTTTTATAACCATCACACATCTTACTCTTCTTCAATATTTTCATCTTACTCACAAACACATATTATATTATTTTTTTCTTTTCTTTTATACAACTACAATAATTGTATAGAGAGTGAATAGTAATTTTTAAATATAAAGACATGTACAATCTATAAAACTCATCTATAAAATTGAGAATGTGATAAAGATGTAAATTTAAGCATGCCTCTAAATTTGTATTTATAATATAAAGATGAAGTATATTCAAAGTATGAGATGTGAATGCGTTAGAGTATTTACATTAGTGTTCTTATATATCTTCATTCTCGTATTTACATTAAAAACATTATTTTTTTATTATCTTTTTTAATTAAATAATATTTTTACATCTTTATAATTATCTTTTCTCTCTTTTCCACTCACAACCATTTTTAAAAATATTAAAAAATTTATGAGGTTTGTACTGTGTTTTTCCAAATATGAAAATTACGAAATATAATCCTCATAAATTTTTCCTCTCATTCATTCACAACCACTTACAACCATTCTCTATAATGTAAGGCGCACACTTAAATCAAAAATAGAAAACCTATTGTGAATGCTCTTAATCAGTGTTGTTAGGGTCGGACCGAACCGGCCGGTTCGACCGCAAATCGTAGGGTGTAATGAACCAAGCAATAGTAGATCGGTCTGTGAGGTGAGAACCAACCGGTTGATCCCCCGAGTTGACTGTTGGACAGGGATTCGGCGGTCTGTCGGTTGGATCGATGGGCCTTGTCGCATCTCAGTTTCAGATCTCTAATACAGCTCCAAATCACAGCTCCTTCTCTGGTCTTCGACTCCTTCAAATCGCAGCTCTCCTTTGGTCAACTTCTCCAAATCTGTCTTCTCTGGTCTTCGACTCCTCCCTCCCGACTTCTCATGTTGCTTGATTTCACTGGCAGTTCTTCACTTTTCCACATATTAACTAATATGTAAGTTATAATTATACTGTTTGACTTGTATTTAATGTCCTTTAAATATTTTAAAAATTGTGTGTGTATATACATATATATATATGTGTGTATATATAATGATGTCAGTCGGTTATTAAAACCGGTCCGACCGGTGATCAATAAAACGACTAGTTTTACTGTCTGATGCGGTTCTAAAAACATTACTCTTAACGGGTCATATTTCAAGTTGTAATTCCCCATGTGAGATTTCGTTATTCATTTTATTTCTGTTTCCAAAACCCTATTTAAAAAATAGGTTACGTGACAGAAGTCAAAAGGTTTTGGCATTATCTGTCACACCCGGCCTCTCACACCAACAATATTATCCGCTTCGCCCACGAGGAGCTCACGTGTTAAACCAAACCAACCCGAACCTTACAAATATATTGATTCACAGTAAACACATATTAAAGACTCGATTACAATCAATAATAGGTGTTGATCGTGTTTGATCGTGCATTGCCTTATTCTTTGAAGTTCTTGTTCATTTCATTACATCAATTCAAGGTGAGTTTACAGCCCCACTTTTACTTTATACTCTTTTTGGGGGAGAGAAACATGTTGTTTTTATAAACCTTACATTACAGTGGATTATTGTGATATTGCATATACTTGATACTATGGTGTATACTTGCCCAACGGACCGTTAATATGGACTTAACGAGGTAATTGTTAGTAGTACTACTGGGATTGACATACCCCACCCGGGCTAGTCGCGCTAGCGCAACGTTCGTCAAACGGGTGAACGGTTAGCCTAATTACAAGTGTTGTGGTGGGATCACATCCGGGCCTGGTTTATTATTTTATTACATGTCAGTTCGGCCGCGCCTTCATACACATAGTGATCATTATGGACTAGCTACCCATTATATGCTTTAATTACAAATCCGGGAATTTCATTATACTTGACGGATTAATAAATCCGGGGATTTCATTTATACTGACCGGGTTAATAAATCCGGGGATTTCATTATACTTATCGGATTAGTAAATCCGGGGATTTCATTATACTTACCGGATTAGTAAATCCGGGGATTTCATTATACTTACCGGATTAATAAATCCGGGGATTTCATTATACTTATCGGATTACTAAATCCGGGAAATTACATACTTGACGGATTACATAATCCGGGAATTACATACTTGACGGATTACATAATCCGGGAATTACATACTTGACGGATTACATAATCCGGGAATTACATACTTGACGGATTACATAATCCGGGAATTACATACTTGACGGATTTCATAATCCGGGAACTTCATTACTGATAATTACTGTTTTCTGATAAACCTGTGAACTCACCAGTCTTGTACTGAGATTTTTGCATGTTTTCTCTCAGGACATTGATGTGGCACGTTTAGGAGCACAGCATCTACAGCATGTCATTCCGTAATCACCACAAACTGTTTTCAAGATTTAATTTGCATTTACTTTACATAAACTGGATTGGACACGTGTTTGTGTGTTCCAAAACTATTGTTAAATGTTTTACTGTATTCGCTTCCGCATTACTTAAACATAATTGGTTTGTTTCATTAAAATTAAGTAAATTAAAATGATTTGTAATTATCGAGTCGTTTGGTGTAACTGATGCTTATCTGAGATCCTGGTTATGTCACACGCCTAACGGTAAAACCCCGTACGTGGAAAATGAGGGTGTGACATTATCTCAGCACTACACCAAGTTCATATATGCAACTTCAAACACTAATTATTTTATTCTCATAAAAAAAGTTAAGAGGGTTGATGTCTTATAGTAAAATCTTTATGTCAAGTACGTAATAAACGCATACCCTGTGAAATAATAATACACATTATATGACACATGTAAGATATAGAAAAACATATAAAGTGGTACCCAAGCAATTAATGAAAGAAATAATTGTTTTATAAAACTTATCCCTTTGACTTTGTTATATATGTTGAAAAGATTATAAAATTGAACTACAAAATTTATAATGAAATTTATGAAATAATGAATATAAGATATAGAAGTAGGAGTTGACCAAAACCCTCTTAGAGTCACATGCCAAATGCTAGGCTCAATCATAGTGAGGTGTTGATGGATCTAAATTGATGCAATTCAAATTAGTGAATTACATTTGGTGTTCATTGCATATGTTACTCAACTCCACAATATCATTTAACTTTATATATATTCACAACTTGCTTATAAAGTCTACTTTGTTTTTCAATATGTCTTAATTATCAAACATCATCAATAATCATTATTTAAATCCTTTTAACCGACCCCTCATAATAAAAATGTTTTTATTTGATTAACATACTTCACGGAAGAAAATTTATGGAGGTTATATAATAAGAAAACAACTGATGCTAAATACCTTTTTAATAGAAAATATAGCAGGTTGAGAGAGGGGTCGAACAAACATTCAGGTCTTCACATAGTTCCATCGATGATTGATGAAAGTGGGTACAAGTGTTCAACTTGCAAATTCTAGAATACATTTGTGATTCACATGTTCGTTTGTCAATTGCCAGTAGTTAAGATTGTGTAAGTTATTCTTGGTCATCTTGTAAATATTGTCTAATTTCAAATATCTAATTGTCTTTTAGACACATTTAGTTGTTAAATTAGTTCAAACGTTTGGTATACATCGTTTATAAATAATTGATTTTCTTATTTCATACATCAAACGCACATTCAAAAATTGCTAAATATGTGCAAGTATTTAGGACCAACTCATATGTCATTCGGACATAAACACCATGCTACACCACATCTAAAATTTACACTTCTTTTTCTATATGTTTTTATAAAGGATCCAAAAATTTATTAGCTTGTTAATACAAATTATATTTTACGAGTACTTCTATGTTTGAACAATTTTTTCTATAATAGCGAGACTAATATTGTTATGTTTTACATATTTTTTTCATATTTATAAATATGATAATTTTATAGTTTGTTTCACATGTGTGTGAATGATCTGATCATATGTTATGTCTTTTTATAAAGACGTAAAAAAGTATGTATACTAATTAGGCTAATAACTTATTAGTTTTTCAATTGTCTTGATATCGCTAAACTAAAGTAAATTTGATTGATTGAAAAGTTAATATATAAGTTTTATTATTAATGTTTCTAAACTTAAATAAAATTAAAAATAATACGTTTTCATTCATTAAACATGAACTTTAGGGTCTCGGTCACGTTTTCATTCCTTATCTCACGAAATTCCTTTCGGTAAAACAAAAAAGCACCATTATTTTTCCAACATATAAATATTTAAGAATATCAATATTTGCAATTACGAATTTCATATCATAAATGAAATTAAATATTGAAAGGCTGAAATAAATTTAATAAAAAATGTAGTGGTTAAAGAATCTCTACTTGTATGGTCAATATGGAATCACTTTTAGTTTTTAAGCATCAAATAAAACATGTTAGGCCTAAGAATTTATAGACGGGGGACCATTTAATTTATGTCTTCTATTTATTTTATTTTTCACAAGCAAAATTTTAAATAAAATATTTTATTATTTTGACTTCATTTATTTAATTTTTATTTCGCTAGTAATTTATTTGATGATGTATATCCTTGAAACTCTTCTCTTTTTTTTCTGTGATTTGACCTTTTGATACAAAGTTCTGAAGCTAAAAATTGTTCAAGTTAATTTTCGCTACTAATTTTATATGATAAAGCTTGTAGGCCATAAAATATGTGAGGTTTAATTATGGAATTTGACGTAATATTAAACTAAAATGAAAAGCTAATTATGATAGCAAAACTGAATAAAGACTTAAAACAGGATACATTAAGGGTGAAGGAGTCGAGAAAGACTCGAGGCTTTTAATTTAAAGAGATTCAGCTTGATCTCTGACTCTTTGAACCATCTTATGATTAAACTAACACAATTTTCACGATAATTGTGTTGAGTTTTTGGTACGTGAATAAACACAAATGCCCCTTGCTCATAAAACCAACAACGTATATTGACGCCTTTTAATTCCTTCGTATTCTTCTTAAGCAAAAACCCACTTTTTAGTGGGCCACCTTATATGTGTGTATGTATTTATGTATAGAGAGCGGATGGTTCATGAGAAACCTTGTTTTATTGAGAAAACTGATCTCAATCATTAATCGTCATTGATAGTGTTTAAGATCAAGCATTGTGTTAAAATGAGTAAATTACGCTTTTCGTCCCTGTGGTTTGGTGGTTATAACCATTTTCATCCAATAGTTTAAAAACGCCCGGTTTAACCACCATGGTTTGAGATTTGTCACAATCAAGTCCAAACCGTTAACTCCATCCAATGTCACCGTTAAATATTTTAATAAAGACGATAATGCCCTTGGATTAAAATTGTTACTCTTAAATTAATCACCATACCATCACACCCCAACCCCACCCCAGCATTATCAGACCACCACCATCACACACACATATATATACACACATATATATATACCACCACGACCACCACCACTGCCACCACACCACCACCACCGCCGCCGCCACCGCCACCCCAACACCACCACTATCACCACTGCCACCACAACACCACCCACACCACCACCATAACACCACTGCTACCACACCCTCCGGTCTTCCAATCAGTGAACCACATATCCACCACCACCACAATCCCACTTCCACCGGTCAACAATTTTGACTTTCCCAAAATCCCCAAATGTCTCCTCTGCAAACCCTAATCTCCATCTTCCTCATAACCTCATCATCTCTTCCACTCATCTCCCCCACCACCACCACCACCGTCACCGCCGCCGCACCGACGGCGTACGAAGCACTCGAATCGTACGATTTCCCTGCGGGTCTGCTTCCGTTGGGGGTGAGGGGCTACACTCTGGCGAACAAACGGGTCAATTCGAGGTGGACATCGGTCAAACGTGCTCGTACACCGTTCAAGGGTACAATCTGAAGTACCAATCGACGATCAGCTGTGTGATTAGCAGAGATAAGTTGACCAATTTGAAGGGGTTGAGTGTTAAGGTGCTGTTCTTTTGGTTGGATATTGTGGAGGTGAGTCGCGATGGTGATCAGTTGTATCTGTCGGTGGGGGTGCTGTCTGCGCGGTTCGATATCAGTGGGTTCGTTGAGTCGCCGCAGTGTGGGTGTGGGTTCGATTGCAATGGTGTTGGTGGTTCGGTGATGATGAGTGAGGGTGATAATGATGATAAGATGGAGTTGTGGTCTTCGTTGTGATTGATGGAACACATGGTGGTCCGGTGATGGTGGACTGAGTTCCGGTGACTCGCTGGACTGATTTCACCGGAAAACGAGAGAGAGAGAATAGAGATAGAGAGAGTGAGTGTGTATATATATATATATATATATTATTAATATTTTATGCATAGATATTGAAGTAACAGTTTAAGTCCAAGGGTGTTTTTGTCTTTTTACATACACTTAACGGAAAAAATGGATGGGGGTTAGTGTCCTGGACTTAATTGTGACCGATTTTAAACCACAGTGGTTAAACCGGACGTTTTTAAACTATTGGATGAAAATGGTTATAACCACCAAACCACAGGGACGAAAAGCGTAATTTACTCTGTTAAAATTTATGTATATTTACAATTCAATATCAAACATATGTTAAATGATTATAATTGATGTTGGATTATTTTGTTATCTTTTATGCATGTTAGAGCATTCACAGTCCATTCCTTATCTTTATCCATATAATTACACTAAAAATCACTACTTCTTCTCTCTCCTTTCAATTAAATAATATATTTTTATACCTTTTTCATTACCTTTTCTCTCTCCTTCACTCACAACCACTTTCAAAAATATTAAAAAATTTATAAGGATTGTACAGTGATTCTTCAAATATACCAATCCACAATAACATTTTCTCTCTCCTTCACTCACAACCACTCAAAATCATTCCATATAATATACCAACACACTCACATGATTATAGGGCATGGGTTGTGAATGCTCTTATGGGTTGCTTTTGGATTGAAGTATTTTGACTTTGTAGCAGGCTAGCAGCAATGACTGATGGGCTGATGCAAGGTGTCTATCATTGGGATTTGTTATAAAGACATGTGTTTGAGAAGTGAGAGAGGAACAAGGCATAATAGGCGTGTTTGGAATTGCTTCTCAAAACAACTTATTGTCTTATTGACTTTTTCAATAAGTTAATAAGTTAGTATGAAGTGACTTATTAACTTATTTGTCTCACAACCATCATATTATCAAACACTATAAAATAACTTTTTAACTTTTTAAAAGTTAATAAGTTACACAATGTTTCTCTATTTTTCTTCTTCGTCTTCTTCGTATTATCAATAATAATTTGGAGTTGCAGAAGATCTGATTATCTTGAAGACACAACTTATCATCATCTTTGTCTAGTCAATGGCGACTCTCGCATCTATTTTCTAATTGTTTCTTATATTGAGTCATTGTCTTTATCTATAAGATTTCGTCATCATATGTTGGAGAAATCATTTGTCTCATTATCTCTATTTTATCATTCATCATGTTGATGGTTGAGTCTGGTTTCTATTGATATTGTTTTGTTTAGTTTCATCTGAATGTGGGTTTATCTCATTTGATTTGGGATAATAGAATTGAGTTTTTTAGTTTCTTGACACGATAATACAGTTGTAACCAACTGTGATTTTCGCGAGGCTTTTTAATATGTTTTAATTTTGAAACTAAACATTATAAAAAAAAAATTCTTCTATCGTACAAAGTCTATTTGACGTTTATGTAGAAGTCAAAAAGTCATGGACGAAGATGCCAAATACCATCCATTGTTGGATAGTTCTTGGGTGGCTTTTGAGTTCAAATTTATCATTAGTTTATATATTCCAATTTTTTTAAACTAAATTTATACGTTATTAAATTAAGATTGCATTAATTGTTGTATTTGTGTGTATAAAAAGTCGTATATATATATATATATTATTTTAAACCAAATACTTCAACATCTTTCACAATTTGACCCCTACAATAATTCACTTTCAACTTTGCTCCCATAATTTGTTTATTCTTATATTTTATAATTTTTTTAGGCAAATTGATTTTATAATTCAAACTATTATTTATTGACCAATAATAATTCATACTATTAGTTTAAATGATAATAATCTCAACTCTAACTTTTATTACCAACAATAGTCTTATTGACATAATTATAAAATAGAGTTAATTACACAAATAGTTCCTGTGGTTTACCTAAAGTAACAAGTTTGGGTATTAACTTTATTGAGTAACAACTTTGAGTATCGTGGTTACTATTTTGTAACACATGTGGGTACTAAGCGCAACGTCCGTTTGTTTTTAACGGATTACCCCATCACGTGTGAAAAATGTGAGGGTAATTTAGTCAAACCAAATAGAAAGGTATAGAGTTAATTACACAAATAGTCCCTGTGGTTTACCTAAAGTAACAAGTTTGGGTACTAACTTTTTTTAGTAACAACTTTGAGTATTGTGGTTACTATCTTGTAACACCTGTGGGTACTAAGCGTAACGGTCGTGTGTTTTTAACTGATTACCCCATCACGTGCCAAAAACGTGAGGGTAATTTAGTCAAATCAAATAGTAACGTATACTTTACAATTTAAACCCTTGCTTCATCATCGTCTTCATTTCTTCTTCATCATCTTCATAATCTTCATTTCTTCTTCAACAACTTCAAAAATTGAAGCCCTAATTGTTTCAAGTAACCATGGTTATGTGCAAATATGATAGAGCAGCCATAATAAAAAACTCTTGGACTAACAACAACCCTGGACGACGCTTCTACTCTTGCCCACAACTGGTAATTTCTTCTAAACCATCTGCAACTTCTGAATCCGTCATTACATCTTTTACATCGCTGCAAATAAACACGAAGCAGATGAAGATGTAATGACGGATTCAGAAGTTGCAGATGGTTTAGAAGAAATTACCAGTTGTGGGCAAGAGTAGAAGCGTCCTCCAGGGTTGTTATTAGTCCAAGAGTTTTTTATTATGGCTGCTCTATCACATTTGCACATAACCATGGTTACTTGAAACAATTAGGGCTTCAATTTTTGAAGTCGTTGAAGAATAAATGAAGATGATGAAGATGATGAAGAAGAAATGAAGACGATGATGTAGCAAGGGTTTAAATTGGTAAAGTATACGTTACTATTTGATTTGACTAAATTACCCTCACGTTTTTGGCACGTAATGGGGTAATCCATTAAAAACACACGACCGTTACGCTTAGTACCCACAGGTGTTACAAAATAGTAACCACAATACTCAAAGTTGTTACTCAAAAAAGTTAGTACCCAAACTTGTTACTTTAGGTAAACCACAGGGACTATTTGTGTAATTAACTCTATACCTTTCTAATTGGTTTGACTAAATTACCCTCACGTTTTTCACACGTGATGGGGTAATTCGTTAAAAACAAACGGACGTTGCGCTTAGTACCCACATGTGTTACAAAATAGTAACCACGATACTCAAAGTTGTTACTCAAAAAAGTTAGTACCTAAACTTGTTACTTTAGGTAAACCACAGGGACTATTTGTGTAATTAACTCTATAAAATATTTACGCTTGATTTGGACTCGATTTCGTTCACAGTAATGATTATTAATGAATAAAAAACATATAAGCTAAATCGATTCTAAAATAAATACAAACTGAGTGTTAATATATGATCATTATACTACTAGGATTACCATTGGTAACAAAAATGAAAGTTGAGATTATTACCAAACAAATTAATAGTATGGATTATTAAGAGTTAACACATCATAATGTGTACGTGTGAGTCAACACTGTCATGCTTATTTTTTTTCTGTTTAACATCCCCTTCGTAATGTGCGAGTCTCAGATCGACTTAGCTATTGTTTTTAACGTTTTACGTTTTACGTGCGTTGTTTAGCGTTTATACGTCTACTTTTCATTTGTTTTTATTTTATTCATTTTTTTCTTTTTTAATAGGAGTTTTCTAGTGTTGGTGATCACTAACGGTGGTGTAATATAGGTGCTACTTGACATGGTTTTATGCCTCTTGCCGTAACACAGGGGCTTAATACTGGTTCTAATAAAAATTTAAGGTGTATTTATAACTTAAATATACTTTCAAAGAGTTCATTAAGTTGTGAATATATAAACTCATTAAAACTTAATAAAAATAAATATATTAATTTACAACAAACATATTTAAGTTATGCTTAAATCTTTTTGATAGATTTACCTTCATGTTAAAGAAAAACAGACTTATCTTTTGTACAGCATTTAAGTTTAACAAGTTTAGAACCTAATTATAACCCATCAACCATTTTGGCTCATTTGTAAATAGTTGTAACCTGGTCATGTTCAAATGTATGTGGGTAAGCACAATCAACATAACCAAATCCAGCCTGAACAAAATCTAGGCTAAACCAAGACCACGTTCGGATTTAGGGTATCCGTGACTTTTGGGTTTTCTTGACCCGGGCTTAACTAATGTGCTCAACATTGTGTAAAATTGCTAGATTCTAAACATTATAGTGCTCTGTTAGCATAAATAACATATTAAAATAGTTCATGTCCTGAGTTATTATCAAAACAAGTGAATGAGCTTTTTATCAAACTTGTAGATAAGTGCAATATAGTACTTGTCTACCAATAGTTCTACTTTTTTATCAAAATGATTGATTTGTAGTATAAATATCATCTCAATATTAATAAGAAAGTGCACCTCGTTATATATTTCTCTACTTCTTTTTACAAATCTCTCTAAAGTTCTTAAGTTATAACTAATATTGTGTTGTTTATAACTATATCTTAACAGCGATAAAGAACTTTGTTTATCATTGAAACCCAACTTTATTGGTGATCTTGAAAAACTTTGAAGTTACAATCAGAAATACTTAAACAGATGATTCTTTGAACAGTACTTGGACCGATGGTTATTATATACATGCAAATGCAATTAACAATTAAGGTATGGAAATGTGTAACACACTAACACTTAGACACATGACCCACATTACAAATGGACAACATAACACAACCATTTTCAAATCAATATAACTAAAAACATAGGGACCATCCATTGGATCGATTACTTATATGCATCAGTCATCTTAGTTCAATGCAACTGACCTTAAATGCTTGGTGCAGTACCAGTCATCAACTTGTAACCCCAAAAATCACAGCAATCGTTCCAACAATGGCCTGTATGGCAAAAGACATTTTTGTTATCTTAGGGAACTCTCTTATTTTATGGAAAATGATTTGGAATTGAAATTTGTCAAAGGGATAGGAAATTGAAGCAACAAATCTGTCGAAATAAATTGAAATTTTTGATGCATTTGGTTGACAAAATAATCATGTTTGGTTTGTATATTTGTTATAGAAGTTGATATATGGCAGTTATTGCAGTTGCAACAGTGTTGATGGTTGCAATTGTGAGGTAGTGGGAGATTCCAATTCCTTTAGTTTAATTCCAATCCCTTTGCTTCAAGGAATTTGAGGAAATTCATTCCCATTCCCTTTATTTTCCAACAAAACATGCGGTCTCTTGAATTCAAACGAACTTGACAAACCAGTAACCAAACAAGTAACGAACAAAATTCTGATTCCCATTACAATGAACCACTTAAACTCCCCCTTAGTCTTAGGAGTTGTTTGGCAGCATCTGAATCAGCCTTTTCATGGTTCAGATGTCTGAATGGTTCAACACTTAATGGTTCAGACTGTTTGTTTCACGAGCAAATATATTAGAATAGTTCAGACATTTGTCTATGAATGGTTAAGCATTATACTAATGCTAAATGGTTAAGATGTCTAATGCTTAATGGCTAAGACCTCTTATCTGAATCGATCAGATATTTGCCTTTAAATAGTTAAGCGATATACTAGCTCTTAACGGTTCAGACCTCTTAATGTTTCAGCACTTAATGTTCAGACCTCGCTCAGCACTTAATCATTCAGAAATTGTCAAACAGCCCCTTACTAATTGATTGTGTTTAAGGTAATAAAGTCTTGATCAAGTAATATTTGTCTACTAAAAACACAAGAAAACTTACAGCAATGAGGCAAGCAACATATCCAGGTTTCTCTCTCTCATCATATTGAGCACATAGTAGAATGAATGCTCCAACATACCAGGGGATTGCAGCGAAGAAGAAACCCAAAATGAACCTTCAGGGATAAAAAGAATTTGTTAAATCGGACGGACATCAAAGCAGTTTGACCAGGCAAGTGACTGATATAAATCATACTAATAACGATAGTAAACCATCCAAAATTAGAAAAGAAGTTTAATATGTTTGGCAGATAGATTCTAAGTTGAATAAAATTTGGGGTAAAGATTTATACTAATTACTAGGTGCAGTGGTGAATGGTGAGTTCTTTAAATTTTTTCCTTAATATCAGAATCTAACTATGCTGCTACTGACTTACTGACTACTAAACCCAACTTGCTTGTATTAATAATTGAAACAGATAACATTACTCTGACAAGGCCCACTAGATACTAACTAAATCCAAAAAAGGCTACCCAAATATGTCATGTGACATGTAAGAGAAAAAGTAAGAAGTGCAGTTGAAACATTCAATACCAATACCAAGTTAGTTGTTGTTAGTGGGGTTTGAACCCCTGACCTCCCTGTTGAAAACCGAAACCACTACCACCACACCACTTAGGGGTGGGGCAGTTGAAACATTAATTAAGAAAAAGCACAATAAAGGGAAGCATATGGTTTTTCTTATTCTACTGCACTTGGAATGGGATGCATAGAAAAAGTTAAACCGTCAATGTAGGACTAGCCCACTTGGTAGAGGCATTGCCTCTTAGAGGGGAGGTCTTGGGTTCAAACCCAGGCAATGATGTAATATGGAGTAATTTAGAAGTAGAATAGGTTTGCCGTTCAAAAAAAAAGACAAAGTTAAACCTTAGGTTAAACTTTTATATTGTCCCTAAAGTTAAACTTTAGGGTAGCATATTGTTCTACTGCATCTCTCATGAGGTCCCTAAAGTTAAACTTTTATTGTTGAAGATCTTAAGCAAACCTTATAAAATATATTTTTCTAATATTTTATACATCTTTAAAATATATTTAGACAAAGGAAGACCACGAAGACTATGAAACATTATGCAAACCTGAGGTTCTATGTTATTTGATTCATTTAATTTGGAAGGAGGGAGTATATACAAAGATTACACGGATACAACCATACAAGAAACCAATTTGACTTCAGTTAATGTAAGTAGAGGATAACTTACAAGAACCATCCAATACCAATACCACAGCAAGGAAGACGACGTTCTCTCACAGGTCTTCCTTCAGCGACAGCATAACCTAGAACATCATATACACAGTTAAAATAAAGTCAACATATCATCAGAAGAAATAGTATCATCCATCAAGAAATTAATTGAGCTTTTGTACAACTAGCATTGACAATTCAATGTCAAGTCATGGATCTATCTTGTTTCCATCAGCTCGATCTGGCCGAATTTATCCATGATGTTATGATTGTTATTTGTTATCTATCAGCAACAAATACAAATTTTAACTCAAAAAATGGTCAAACATCAATATCTACTTATGGGATCAGAGGTCAAATGATCTATATCACCTACAAGTATTATCAGAAACAGAACATCATTTGTAACTGAAAAGAGATTAAAATGAAAAGTTAAATCCTATTCCACGGGATCATTACACACCAAGCATAATTTCATACAACAATTATCCACAGAAACCTTTAAACATTATAGTGTTCGATAAAAATCCTAGATCCAATACATAAATTTGACACATGACCTATCAGATACAAAATTCAACAATCAGATGCTCACATTGCGAGATATTCACAAATTACTGCTAATCATGTTTCATACGCTACTCAATCAACTCATTTAACTAAAATCAAACGTCACAATTCGTCAGAAACAGTTAGTATTGAATATTGATCGTGTATTACCGCATTTGACTTCGACGCAAGGGGATTTGACTTTGACATCGTCGTACCTGGAACAGCTTGGTAGCCATGAACATAAGCGTTGACAGGCGGTCCACCTTGAGCTCCGGGCGGCGGCACCGGCTGAGGGAAGCCGATCACCGGCTGAGGAGGATAGTTGTGAACGCCCTGAAACGTACCGTACTGATGAGGCGGTGGCGGTGGTGGTGGTTGTTGATCCGAATGATGCTGGTGGTGGTGTTGATTGTAATCCTTTGATGATTCACTCATGATTTGATTGATTTCTTGTTGAAGACGATGAAATCGAAGGTTTTCTAGGGTTTTGTGTTGGATCTTTGGGTAACTGAAAATCAAGATGAACAGCTAATGAGCTGATTCATGGACGTTATTGACAAATCGGGTAGTGACACGTGGATATTATTTTGAGAGTACAGCTGCTGTTACAAAATTTATATATTTATAGCTATTTTGTATCGCATTAAATTAACAAGTTGTGATTTTATAAATGATCATGATTTGGCGAGTAATCGACTCCAGAAATTAATTAGTGCAGTCGTAAGTATTCAAGTGAGACACATCGGTTTAAAGCTAAAGATTGATTAATTAAAGGCAAATTGCATTTTAACAATCCAAACTATGTACTATTGGTCAATAATGATCCGTACTAATAATTTAACCGGTGTCACTCCCAACTTTCACTTTCTTGGCCAAGAGCAATCCCACAATAATGGAGAATTAACTCCGTTTATTAATTTGTGACGTGGCCTTGACGTGGAGCTGACATGGATTTTTTTAAATGAACCCTTTTCTAAAATCCTACATAGAAAAACACTTAGCACCCACGTGTATATTGGCTCAAAAACACCTACGTAAAAAAAACCCTACATTGATAATTACGCATGCCGGTTCCTCTTCTCTGATCGATTACTTCTCCTTTGGAAGGTACATTCTTCTTCTCTCCTATTACATACTCAACATTTGTTCATCTTCTCTGATGCTTCATACTTTACTTCCTGAAGGTACGTTTCCACTCGATTTCATGCTCATATGGAGGAACCACATAATGACGTTTCCACTCGATGTCATGTTGATGGACTTGAAGATTATGTTCATGATGATAGAATTGGATCTGGATCAAACACAGATGATGATGAATGGTCTGCATCTATTGCTGAAATAGAACATGTTCGTATGGAAGAGAAAAAATCACAGCAGGTATTGGCTGAAAGTTATTTAAATGGAGAAGATGAAAGTTATTTAAACGAATTGGGTCATAGTAGTTATGAGGACTCAGAAGCTGATGTTAATTCACCGGGGAGAGTGAGGAAGATGATATTAGAGGGAACAAGGATAGAGTAAATCTTCCCGTAGTAGATGAGCACACAGATTGGCATAAATGGATTTGGGTAGTTGGTACAAGGTTCTCTATGCGTTCAAAGATGCAGTAAGAAAATATGCTGTCACGAAAGGTAGGAACCTTACCATCTCCGTTAGTGATAAGAATAGGCAAGGGAGAGTAGGTGTGAAATGTGAGAAAGGATGTTCATTCAAGCTTTACTTGTCATTTGATAGGAGAAAAGGATGTTACAAGGTTAAAACAGTAAACAACAAGCACAATTGTCAAAGAAGCATGGAAGAGAATAGACAATTAAGTGTTGAGTTTATAGCATATGAATTTTTGCCTTTATTTAAAGGTAAACCACACTGGCCTGCAAAAGATATCCAAACAATGGTTAGAGAGAAGTTCAAGGTGTTGATAGGGACATGGATGGCTTATAAGGCCAAGATATGTGCCCATAAGAAACTTCATGGCTCCATGAAAGAACACTATAGCAAGGTTGGTTCTTACTTGGAAGCTCTAAGGACTACAAATCCAACTTCCATATTTAACCTTGTACTATCCCACCTAACACGAAAATTAGTGGCATTGTAGATGTTTTCGAAGACTTTTTATTTGTTTTGATGGAATTAAGAAGGGCTTTATGGCTGGCTGCAGAAAGGTATTGTGTCTTGATGGTTGTTTTCTTAAGACATTTCTCGGAGGTATGTTGTTGGCCGCCATAGGAAGGGATGCGAATAACCAAATGTACCCCTGTAGGTGTTTTCTTAACACTAAAACTAAATGTGATGTTGTTGTCAATAACATGGCTGAAACATTCAATGGATATATCATTAAGTCCAGATCCAAACACATTATTAGCATGTTAGAGGATATAAGGGTAGCAATAATGGCAAGACTAACTAAAATGCAGAAAGAAATGGGAGAAAAGGATGTCATTGTTTGCCCTAGGATACAAATGAAACTTGATAAGGAATGTTGAGGAGCTTGTTCATGGTAATTATACTAAAGAAATGTACATGAAGTCCTATGAATTCACAATTCCTCCTTTGCCTAGTCAAAGATATTGGCCTCCTGTTGATTTTCCTTTAGACCCTCCTCCAATCAAAATTGGACCTGGCAGACCAAAAAAGAACAGAAAAAAGGACCCTCATGAGGACCCAAAAAATCAAGAAAATTGACTAAACATGGCGTGCTAATGAGTTGTAGTATCTGCAAGTCTAAAGATCACAATAAGAGGAGATGCCCCGATAAGGGTCAAACTTTAAATGCGCCTCAGCCAAAAAGATCAAGGGGGAGACCAATAAGTTGTCCTAGAATTGAACCAGATTCCACTGCATTATTAATTTTCAATGAGTTTGCAGGTCGTCAAACAACAACAGGTGGCAGGAATAAGGGCAGAAACAAAAGAGGCAAGGGTGGTGAGAACCTATCTTAATCTTCACATGCAGCCCAACAATCAACCCAAGCATCAAGTTCTCTTCCAAAAGCATGATGTTTTGTTATATTTTCGAAATATTTCAGTGCTTTTTTTAATATTTTGATATGTTTGTTAAGCTTATGAAGTCGATTGAAACAATTGGTCTAATTTTGTAATCTTTAAACGTTGAACAAGTGACTAGTTTTGGTATTTAGGATTTTTTTGGATTTGTGTTGTTTATGTTACTTTTGCACTTGTTATTTTAGCATTTTAGCATATGCAAATGATAACAATAATACTTTAAAACCCACCGTTATAACATTAGCATTTCATGTTTTCTTCGTATGTTAATCTTAATCAAATCTGCACCCATGCATGATTTTTTCTTTAATTTTGGAACTAGTTTATGAAGTGATATTAAATACAAGTATTTATTATAATTAAACAAAAATAAAAGTTTGGAGTGTTGTCGGCCAATAATTCATAGTTTAGATTATTAAAATCCAAGACAATTGCCACATCACAGCCACATCATCAATAAATAAACAGAATTAATTCTCTATTAATGTGGGATTGCTCTTGGCCAAGAAAGTGAAAGTTGGGAGTGACACCGGTTAAATTGATAGTACGGATTATTATTGGCCAATAGTCCATAGTTTGGATTATTAAAATCCAATTTGCCTTAATTAAATATCATAGTTTTAGAGTATAAGTGATAACTTCATTATCACAATTGTTTATATTTTGAAGGGTGACATACTCATCTTGATACTGCATTTGTTTAAAGTTGAAGTTACTTCCTTTGACAAATTAGAAAAATATGATGAAACCATTGTGTCTTTGTTATATATGGAGTCGTGAAGAGTTTAATGACAAGTTAAAATATATTAAAAAAAAAGATATTGGTATAAAAATAATAAGTTTGTTATAATATATGATTGAAAGGAGTACATAAAACGTGTTTATAGGTGGTGAACAGATATTAGACATCCTCAATACAGAGACTTTTACTCATTTTTATTTTAGATGGCAATAGATGTTTTTTTTATTGTGGAGGTTGTTTGAAAAGGTGGGTTTTTTACCCAAGAAATGAGAAGTGAAACCATATAATATTTTTCTTTAAAAATAAATAAAAGAGAAATAAATGAGTGGTTAAAAATTTAAAAAAAAATAGTGATGGTGTGGCAAGATTTTTTTGGTGCTTTTGGGTTTGATTATTGGGTGGATTGCTGACCCTTTTGGAACTTAATTGTTTTTGTGATGTGATAAATGATTAGACATGTTCTTAGGTGTTTTTAGAATTTGTTATTTTGAATGCTCTTATAGTGGTTTAAAAGAAAGAAAACAATTTTATTTGTAAGTTTTCTTGGTTATGTTTTACTCCAACTCCTACACACACGCAGTAGAATTTGGTTCGGTTATGTTTTACTCCAGCTCCTTCGCACACGTTATGAAATTTGGTTCAAACGACCTAAAGTATTCGAATTTGTGCATCGAACTTAGCTCAAATGTTCATTTGAGTTCTTGCTTTAGCTGAATAGCTTCACAAAACCAAGAGACTAGAGATCTCTGGGTTGTTGCCCACTCCTTCCGGTTCTTTTCACAAACGATCAAAATTTTGGTTATAAAACGACAATATTGGTTGTTGTACACTAGTCAAACCCTTACCTAAGTTGAGGTATGAATTCTGTTTGTTTTAAGATAACACGAATTCCTCAGCCAAATATGATATCCCTAGAAATAGACAATGTTATTAACATATACTTTTCACTTATTGTAACATGCAACAAGCCTTAAAGCATCAAGTAAACTTATTCAGTTGTGAACATATTTTTTTTTGTGCAAACAAGCTATTTACAAATCTCAATTTTGTAAAGAGATATAGTCGTGTATATGAAGCATATGATCGAAATCAAGCAGCTTTCGACTCCAGATCTTGCAACCCACAGACCATATTAGCTGGCACTGCCACATCAATCATTTTTGGATATGACAGCTTCAAATCTGCTAAAGAAATTTGGTTAAAAATAGACATGTTTTATAGGAAAAAAAATTGTATGAATGAATACTATGAACTACTTACTTTCCATGATGCTTTTGAATGTTTCCTGAAATAAAAAAAGGATGGATTAGTATGCAGAAAACAAAACAAGAAAGAATGTATACTAGTTTTACTTACTGGGTCAATTTTGAAAAATCTACCTAATATGTATACCAGTTTTACTTACTGGGTCAATTTTGAAAAATCTACCTAATTATAGGTAAAACATAGATTTAATGAATGGAATTTTGATTTTTCAGTAGTAAATGGATCAAGAAATAAAGGTTCTAAGGATCCTTAGTCAACCGTGTAAAGATACATTTTATACATGCAATTTTGATTCTTCATCGAGTCATTGAATCATATAATATGAAGTTTATCTATAAATTAGTTGAGTTGGTTAATGACTATGTATTATCTTTAACTGAACAAATGGATTAAGCTAATAAACATAACTAAACATGAAACGGGTCAAATGGGTCTAATATTTCAGATGTGGTGAGTGTGTTCTGTGTTCAAATGCTCAACAAGCTCCAAAAGCGGCTATATTATATAGGTTAGAATATTTTGGTAGTCGTATAGTTCTCATAATCATAATTACCTTATAAATTACTAACCAAAATTTGAAAAAGAAGATTAATTAAAAAAACAAATTAAGACGAGTTTGATGTCAGCCCAACATGACCATTTTTTGACCAGTTACACGATCAGACGATCTCGACCCACCAAGTTTGCCACCTCTAGCATAAACAATAATATTAAGGTACCTCATCTTTTGTAAGGCGAGGGTTATAGAGCATCTCTTCTCCCACAGTGCTAACCTGAAACCAATGGTTCTATAAGCATCTACATTCTGCAAGTAAATCTTTAAAAAGGTCTACTAACCGTGAATCCTTTGTAATCATGAGCGGGATAAATGAATGTATCCTTTGGCAATGTAAAAATCTGGAAATATGACAACCAAAGAAAATTGATTTTCATTTTAGAGAAAGATCAGGTACAGGATGTGTATCAGTTCTTCCACTCAAATGTCAATTTGTATGTTCTTGCCTGTGAGTGGACTGATTCATATAGCTGCTTAGAGCTTCCACCCTGCAACACGATGATTATCAAGGAACTAACAGTTCTCAAAAAATGTTCCCATTTATGTGCTATTAGGATCCTAATTATACTACTGCACCTGAAAATCTGTTCTGCCACATCCACGTATTAATAAAGCATCACCAGTAAACGCCATTCTAGGTTGAGGCTGATCAGGTCCATCACCAGTAACATAAGTAACACAACCTACTGTATGTCCTGGAGTCGCACGAACCTGTTGTAAAACACAGCAATAACTCCACACACAACCCTTACTAAGTCATCTGAAAGTAAGTATTTTTTTTCATACCTCCAAATAAAGATCACCGAATTGTATTTTGTCTCCAGCTTCAACAAGAATATCAGCTGATGCTTTGCTTGCTTTGGAAATGATAGACTTGACACCAGGAACTTTAGTCTGTGTATAATGATTATGTCATTTATGATCGTCCATTACAGTTCTTGATAAGAAAAGTACATATCATGAAGTCTGTTTTATACCTTGATCAGCCCACTCCCAGTGACATGATCTGCATGCACATGGGTGTTGACAGCATATACAGTTTCAATCCCAGATCATTTACAAGAGAGAGATCCCTATCCACAGTCCTATCTACTGGGTCAACCAACTGCAAGTTTCCATACGAAAAGAAAGAACAAATCAAATAAATGGTCCTTAACTCCTTCTACAAAAAGTCAAATTCAAACACTTCCCTGTGTTCTTTAGTCAAGTCTTCCATGCCCCTCAATAAAATAGCATAATTTTTAAGTAGAATAAATATACAGTATCCTCTATTATAGTCCTATATTACATAAAGTTAACATACTAATACAAAATTGGATGCAAAAATGCCATAAAGCAAAGCCACCAAATAACTAATCCCACTCATAAATGGCTATTGATCTATTCATACTCTCTTCTACAAAAAGTCAACAATCAGACAAGTTAACCTATATTAAATTCACCAATTTTTAAATCATAAGTCCAAAAGGAACCTCAATTTAGGCAAATCAAAGTTCGGACAAATTAACAATAGCTAGCACCACCAGAAACTGCAGCAACATCAGTTAGGAGCTTCGATTCCGAATTCCAAACCCTAACTTCTAACTTTCAACAATATCAACAATTACAATCAAATCAACATAAATCAGACGCATCTCAAAATCAAAGAACAAATCACGAACCAAAGCAGGCTTATCCGGATGAGACGCATCAGCTAGAAGGTAGGTGTAAGTACTCGATTCCTTCTCAAACAACTGACGAAACAACAATCTCCTTGACGACGAAGACGATAGCGTCGTATACGACTTCGATTCCATCTTCAATCCAACTGAAAACGATGATGATGTTGATGATGATGATGATGCTGAACAAGATACGATCGGAGAACGATGAAACTGAGGCTTAATAGGAAGAGAAGTGCAACTAGTCAACAACAAGCATCGTAATCGTAGCATGATCTTCGAAATCCCTATTCAATGAATTGACGATTATACCAACATTTAAACCAGCTGTAAGCTGATCTTCGAACGTCTTCTTGCAAATTGATGAATAAACAAATGAATGGAATCCTGAATACCATTGGCTGATTGGCCTCTCATGGCGGTTGGATCATCTGGTTTTTTTTGTTTTTTTAACTGCTACCAATATACACCCAATATACATCGTGTCTGGGTTGAAATCCGGACCCCCTACCAAATGGGCTAGTCCCACGTTAACAAAAACATTTATTGGTAGTCCCACGTTGACAAAAACATTTATTGAAAGTCACATTTTTTACACTCACCCATAAATTCAATAGTCAAATACAACTAGTTTTATACCCGTCCGGTGACCAGATGGTTTCATGTCATAATTTCATAACTATCTTTTTTGTATTCTAAACAAAAACATCATTTGTTTGAAACAAATGTAACTTGTAGAGACAAGTTACTACATTAAAAGAACTGTAAAATAATGAAAATCAATAACTATTGAATGATTGAAATGTGAGTGCGTATCATGCCGACTTCCAAAAGATAGATGAAAAACTGCAGATCCAATATCTCATTCATATAATTGTCGGTATGAATTTACAAAAAAATAAACACATAAATTTAAACAAACAACATGATAGTGGAACAAAACATAATATTAACCATTAAGTAGAGATTAAATATTGTACTAAATATGTTGTTATGGCAATTGACAAATACCCAATCTATACAGGGCAAAAATTATTATTATTTATTATATTGCATAATCATGCAACCACTCGAGGGCGGGCCTTGGCGCAGCGGTAAAAGTTGTTCCTAAGGGACCGAAGGTCTCAGGTTCGATCCGTGGAAACGGCCTCTCCACAAAATGTGGGGGAAAGACCGCGTACATCTTCCCTTAAATGGGACAGACCCTCCCTGGACCCTGCGAAAACGCGGGAGCTCTTTGCAGCACCAGGTACGTCCTTTAATCATGCAACCACTCAAACCATAAATAATAACTTATTGTCCAGACTGTTCTCCCCATATTGAATGTAACATTGAATTCAAGCTTGAATATTTTAAAAATCCACTTTTTCAGAAATAGTAAAATATGGAGGAAGATGTGTTGGGTATGATTTGGGTAATACGCTGGTTAAATTTATTGGTAGGACATACTTGACTTCAAATAACTATGAAAACCTTTTGGATTGTTAGTTGCGGAAGGAATTTAGTTTTTGAAACCGCAACATAGCATATGAAAGATATGTTGTTATAACTTGCCTATGAAACAATATAGTAGTATTATATATGGGTCAGGTGTCAAATACATATGGCTTTATACTCTCACAAAGACATATGGCTCATTTGTCAAGTGTCAAATGCATGAACCGTCTCACAAATGCATAAGGAAGTTGACTTATGTGAAGCTTGCCATTTCTACTTAATTGCATATTGTCTTTTGTAATGTTTTGATCAATATCATCACGAGAGCATAACAAATAAAATATGTTGTAGCCTTATTCTAAGTTACAAGTGTTGTAATATTTTCTAACTTATTCAAATAATTTTTTGTAACTTTTATAAATTGACCGATTGCATAACTTCTATAAATGGTTAAATTAGTACTTGATGGGTCATATGGGGCAATTTGTGAGAGGGTTTCACAATCAACTTTTATAAAGCAAATTGACCCGAAATTGTTGATAATGTTTCTTGTTGCAGATACTGATATAAAAAGGCGATATGAAATTTATAAATCCAAACAACTTATTTACAGTGTAAACATTTGTATTGATCTATTTTTTTTCTCACATCCTGGGTTTTAACCTGAGAACAGGTTAGCAAAATTAAACATATTATGGTAACTTATATGAATTTTTTTTAAAAGTAGATCATTGTCATGGTTCTCTTAACTGAATATGTTTAGTTTCAACTAAAATCAATAACACATGAGAGTTCATCTAAAATCACCTAACTTTAATGATTTTTTGTCTACTTGTATAAAGTTTCAAGATCATACATTTCTTAATTATTAAAAAACAGTTTACAATACACTTAATATTCAAAATATACATGATGCGCCTCTTCCAAGCCTATGAAATGGAGCAGGACATAATCCTTGATTTGCTAATAATAATCTCCCTGGTAAAACTTGTAGATCAGATGGTTTATTTAGAGCAATTTGAGCACAATAAGAACAGTTCAGCCCGATGTATTAACAGTAACAGTAAATAAGCTCAAATGAGTAAGCAGAAGTATCAAATAGTATCAAATGATCACTTGAAACAAAACATTAGCAAGAGTCTTAAGTATGTATAATGTATAACTTGTAAAACATTTAAAAAATCAAGTATTCAAGTTTTGAATTTTTATTTTTATGAAATTTGAAACATGTCGATTAACAGGTTTCACATCAAATTCAAGTAATACTTCCTGGATGACGACAAACATTAACGGATACATGAACACTTGCATGTGCTAGTTTAACCATAGCCCAATCAAGAATCTCTCTCCCACAGTCATAAATCAAATTCCCACCAAACATTAGTGCTATGCAAAATTTTAGTCAAAATATTATATTACTGTCCAGTAAACCAACCATGTCTACACAGACACGACCAAATTAGCTAAGGGTTCACGTGTTCGACCCTGAACTGACCCAAACTTGTTTAAAATAAATATATATTACTCTATGAAATAAATAAAATAAACATTAAATTCCAATATTCTGATAATACACTAAATATTTTCATGTAGCTAACAATAAACCAAAGTAAAAATGCAAAGGAAGATACTTAAATCAAATTCATAGCAAAGAACTAAAATTAAGCTTCATTATAACTTTGTAAAAGAAAATGAATCAGACTCGTTACTAATGCTCGAACGAAACTATGAAATTCACCGTTCCATATATTTGTCACTTCTATTTTTAATTGTTATATAACGAAATGCGATTGGTATCAAAATTCCTACTTGAAGGTTTTCTTTCTTGATGTAAAGTCATTCTTTCAGCTAGATTTAAAAACACAAACCAGATGAAAGCCATAAGAACCTCATTGGTATCAAAATAGAGGCTTAAACCCATAATATAAATCGTACCTCAAAAGCCCGGTTACAAACTCTGGTTAAATGGTAAAAGGCCATTGTCTTCTTTCCTTTAGCATCCATTACCTGTATAGATGTCATTTTTTGAAGTTAACTTTTCTCCAATAATCTAATGTTGTCGAATAAACATACACCATTAATGAACCATATAGAACCCGATAACATCTGAATCTTCATTCTAGAACCCAATTCTTTTTGGGGTGGATAACTTTTTATGAGCACCGGTTAGAGGATTCCAAATCAACATTTCACAGGTAATCTTTAAGGTAACACACAACATTCCATGCAAGCTTTCTAAAATCATCAAATCAAATGGATGGGCATTGAATGGCAGTTGTACAATATTATGATTTCATTATCAAACAACATATCCAAACCAATATAAATCAATGATTTACCTTGAAGCATGTTAAACGTGATCTGGCACCAAACTAAAGTAAGAAACCAAAGTTCAACACCATCGAATATATACTAATATGCAATTATCATACAGTAATCAAGCAGTAAATATGAACGAACATGTAGCAAAGTATCCACATTTTTCAATTTAGATACGATAATTAGCGACTATAAAACCCAATGTACCGAAAATTTCCACTTGCCTAACAAACCTAATAAAAGACTTGCGTTTTAATCACCTGTTAGCTTTAATCACAAGAAATCAAAGATGGCTGCAAGATACAAAAGACAAGAGAAGGGGAATATGAACTTTTAAAATCAAAATAGTGGTATGCATTCAAAAAAATATATTTTAACTTTTTATATGGCAGAAACAACAAAATGTCACATCTTAATGCAACGCTTGAAGAACTAAGAATAATTCAACTCAAGTATATTGTTTCAATATTATTCCAGGTTTCATAAAAAAGTAGAGTTTAAAAGGATTTCACTATTGTTAGCAAATAGAAACATTAAAGTCAACCATATATATAGCATAAGAATACAACCTCTTAAGTATAACATCTATGTTAAGACTTCAAATAAATTCACAGAAGGTTTAACTATCAAATTTTGTCAAACTTAGTAAGAGTAGAAAAAACTTACGGTAGGAGTGTATGAAAACAAAAATGCATTGTTCTCCTTGACAATTTGATGGTTCCCTGACAATCTATTAGCTTCATAAGAAGATAAATCCAAAATTAAAGAACAATAATACAGATTATGGTTACAAGTTGCAAATAAGCTAATCGAATAAAAGCTTTTGTAACGAAATCAAAGATGACTACAAGATACACAAGACTAGAGAAGAGGGAATATTAAAATTTAAAAATCAAAACAGTGGTATGCATTCAAAAAGTTCAATTCATATATAAAATAAGAAATAAATCTGTTTTCACAATGAATTCCAATAACTTGGTGTATCCATGGCGATCGTGGTGCCTGACATTATGCTTCTAGAACACCATAACTATTATGTATCACACCTTTGGATTCTTTTAATAAATATCTATGGCAAACACTTAGCATAAGGTTGAATCAAATCAAACACGCCTAGTGATTTTGGTTACATTAGATATAATGCTTTGCTTATTTGAAAATGCATAAGCAAATTTAACAATTAATCTCAAATATCCCTCACAAAGCACAACCATTTCGAACCACTCTATCCCAGAATCAATTTCTAAAACATGCAATCAGAAAAGTAATTTTCATTACTCATGAATTAAACCATAAAAGCAAACACTAGAATTAAGGAATGAAGTAAAATTGAAACTAAGTTGAATCAAAAACTGAGTTTTATCAGGAAATTACCACTCAAAAGAAGAGTGTTGTCAAACTTTAAAAGTGATATGAACTCCCTTAGTTGTTGTTGTGTTGCCTGTGCACCGAGTGCGTTGCTTGTGAGCTTTAACACAAGGGAGACTGCAATTAAGCTTTCAAAATTTTAACTCCCCACTTCCCCAACATAGTACCGATGAAGAAAAAAAAAATTAAAATGAATTTTCTTGTGAAATCTAAACACCAACTGGTGAAATTTGATTTGGGGTTAAATCAATTTTTTATTTATTTTCAGGCACCATGTCTTATTCAAACCCTAGATCTAATGTCTCCCATCTTCAAAGTAAGAATTAAAATGAAAAGAAGGAGATTGATAGATCAATGAGTATAGAATTTGTACAGCTACATACCTACTGAGGGTTGAGAGCCGTCGATTCATCACCATATGTTCTTCCGCCATTGTCTTGAACAGAAGCTGCCACCATCTTGGTGAGATCGGGTTGAGAGTGCGAAGAAGAAAGATGATCAGTGAGTATTTGTAGGGCTGGAAGTGGAGGTTACCACCGAGGAAAAAGGGGAGGAGACGAAAGCCGCCGGATATGAAGGAAACGTGGGGAGGAATCTTGGACCAGCCACCATAACCTCCACAACATTGAATAACCACCTATTTTAAACGATCCAGATCTAAAGAACTTGAGTTTCAATGGCTGAGATTGAATTAAAGCCCTAACTGTTATGCATCAACCATATATATATATAATGTTCAACTGTGTAATGGATGTTCAAAATTAACATTTTCTTTCCACTCAAATTACCAATCAAACATGTTATCAATTTTTACAAGAATCCATTCATTTTTTTAAACGACAAACTCTATTCTACTATTGAATTACACCAATATATATCATGCATGGGTTTGAACCCAAGACTTCTAATTTAAAAAGCAAGAGCTTTTTATCAAGTGAGCTAGTCCCACATTGAAAAGTTGGATCATCTTTTCATTGGAGTCTTCAGTTTCTTTTGTTATTGGTCCACGTGTTACGCTTTGGTTGCAACTTTAGCCTGTGAGTTTAAAGAGTGTTCGGTTTCTTACCTTTAAGTTATACGATTTGTACTTCACTCTGGTATTTTGAGTCGCCTGGGAGTGACAGTGTTTTTCTATGCTTTTTATTATCGATGTGTTGGAAGCATTATCGATTTGAATGTACATGATATATGTATTGTGTTTAAAGTTAAGTGGCTATTTATTGAGGGGGGGGATATTTAATGACATAATATCATAAATGAAAGAAATAAAAATACAAAATGATTGGTTAGCCTTTTCACCGGAAACAATATCAGAACATGTAACTGGCCTCATCTAGCGTTTTGAATACCGAATAAGAGATATGTAGTCGCCCATCTGAACCCATACACCATTGTTACCGTCCCCAAGTGACGGATAATATCCGATGCGGTTTCCTGCTTGTTACAATAATGTGCTTCAGAAGTGACAAATCTAAGGACCACTGTTCATTTGCTATGTATAATAATTATAATAATAATAAAAATAATAATAATAATAATAATAATAATAATAAATAATATATAATAATAATAATAATAATAATAATAATAATAATAGGGTAATTGTAAGGAATATTGCGGTTTTGTGATATTTGATATTCGCTATCAAAGTTTTGTTTTCTTGTCGTTCAAAATAGTACTTTGTTCTGGTAGAGAGTGGGATTATGTCCCCCTCTTCCCCTTACCTCTGTTGTCATGACGGTAACGTCTTGTGGGTCGGTTTGCCATCTTTCCTTTGTTGTTGCTGCCATGCTGGTGACCTCCTATGGAGGGGCGGAACTAAACCTAGGACTATGGGGTCAAGTGACCATATGGACTTTTTAGTGGATGATGGAACGTATAATACCAAAAATTTAGGTATAATTATATTTTTTAGGAGGTGAACCCTTAGTATTTTAGATTTAAATGATACTAAAATTTGGTCTTGGTATACTTGTTAACAACACTTCTGAATAGAAGGAAGGTCATGGATTGAATATTATCTTTCACTCTTTTTGATCTATAATATTATCTTCTTACCCTTGATTTTATAATACATTATCACACTAACCCAAAATCCTCTCCTTCCTAGATCCCATCACCACACTCTGAAACATACCCCCCACCCCTACCCCTCGACCTTTGAAACACCCCCTTGCCATCCAACCTATAGTCGGCGTCCGGCGACTCTACAACCGACCATAACTCCGGCCATAACTACATGAATACTGGACACTAACCTTCATTCATTCAAGCTTTCAAGTTTCTAAAATTTGTTTTCTAATTATGTTTATTTGTTTATATTATTAAATTCAAACCCTATATATTGTTTTAGTGATTTTGATGTTTTTATTATTTTTAGTTAATTTGTTTGAGTGATTTTAGTTTCTAGATTGTGTTTAAGCCCTAATTTTATGTTTATTAGTTATTTAGTTTATCACAATTAATAAAATATGTATGCTACAATTGATGATTTTAGTTATTGTGTAACCTTGAATTTTAAAAACAACTATAAAATGTAAGTTTTATTTAATTCTTTTGATATTTTATTTTTGTTAACAGTTTCAATGCAATTTAATTATGTCTATTCTGATCCGTTCCAATCAGAAAACTCGAAAATTTTGTGTTGTTTTACAAATTTAATCATCAAAAATAGCGACCCCCTAGAAAAATTGTTGGATCCACCACCGCTCCTATGCTTTGGTCGAAGTTTGACCTCCGCCTATGTCGTGCTTGGATGCTGGCCCTCCTTTGTGTCCGTGCGTTTTTCGAGAACCCTTGTGTGTCAGCTGGGGTTGAGCACTGCCTCCACCATGCCAGTGGTCTTCCTTTGTTTTAATGTTTTTTCTATATCGTCGGTAAAGACATAAAGGTTGATTAATGACGTTTATATTTATCGGTTTTGTTCATGTTGCATTGTGTTTATATTTATCAATGTTTAAACATTTTTTCTTTTAACGGTCTAATTGAAATTGTTTGCTTTTTCGTGATTTAACAGGATTTTTCTTTTGACCGTAGCAACATGTGGTTTCAAATCTAGTTTATACTAACTTCAACCTAACAAAAATTATCCTTACAGTTTTCGTAGTGATATAATAACTTAAATGTTTATAAGTACTTCTAAAATTTTGTATGTCGTAATGACAAGAAATTTATTATTCAATAGGTAGTTTAAAATTTTGTATAGCGTAAGGTCATTTATTACAACAATGATTTGTTATTTTAGAACAACTAAAACATATACTAATTTAACTTATTATTGTTTTAGATCATAGTTTATCCACAAAACTAAAAACAATCAAAACTTTAGAAGAGAGGACACCATAATGCACACAAAATACCATTGGTTAAATGTCCATACCGATTTCATATTCTATATGCTTGTTTCCCACATTAGTTATCCATTTTACTAAAATGAGTAGAAAAAAGTACAAATTTCATTACAATATAACTTTTTTGGGAAAATTACCCAAATTTCATTTGACTATTTGTTTTTACCCAAATAGTCTTTGACTTTTGGCAGGTTTATAATTAACTAGTATTGAGCCCCCGCGTTGCGCCGGGGGCGTAAAACAATGCCAAATAGAATGAATGTCGCACCACAGTTAACGACCACTAACACCAGAAAATCTCGTATTAAAATAAAAACAAAAAATAATCGATTGGAAGTAAACGTAAAGATGTTAAACCGCGGACAACATGACAGTTAAACGTAATAAATATGTTGAAAATATGTAAAAATATTATGGTTAAAAACTATAAAACACGAAGAAGTTAATAAGTTGATTGTTTAATGTATATTTATATATTAAGTTTAATAATCTTTATAAGTTTTCCTTTTATTTCTGAAAAAAAAACTATAAAATGAAAATACACTATTTTTTTTCTTTTCTAATACATGAAATTTTCAAAAAGACAATGAATTAGCTTCAGTCATTATGTATTGAACAACAATGAAGATGAATCAGTGTCTGAAGTTTGTTCAGCTTAACTATTATTATTATTATATTATTATTATTATTATTATATTATTATTATTATTATTATTACTATTTATGTTGCATATATCTTCTGTCATTTACCTGTTTAGAAAATTTAAAGCTGAAGTTACATAGTTCTTGCATTATCAGTACAAATGGGTTTCTAGCACCATTTCTCATCCATAAGTGTTTGGAATTGAAATTTTGTTATCAACCGAATTTAATAAAAATGTTGGAATCCGGTTAACATTAATCACATCCTATTTACCACTTAATGACGCAATTAATTCCTCTAATCACCTATCTAAACGATCGTCTTCTCATTTTCTTTTCACCCAAAATCTTCACTTAACAATTCACTTCATCACACACACACACTCTCTCTCTCTCTCTAGAAACTGTTAAAGAACTTTCTCTCTCACACACAAACACCAACACACACACCTACTGAATATCATCAATCAAAATATATCACATACTGTAGTCAGATGTTATCTTTTAGATGCCGATGAACATCCGTTTGGAATTGGTGTTTTTGTGACTTTGATTTGAACCGCTGCAAAATATGGATTTGAAAGTTTGTTATCAACCAAATTTAATAAAATTTGGAATCCAATCAAATATAAACACAACATCCACCAACCACTCTCATATCTTCATCTCTTTCTTTCTCTATGCCACCGCCACCTCCGGAGTCACCACCACCGCCACCATCGGAGCCACCATCACCGCCGGAGCCACCGCAACCGCCGGAGCAACCACCACCGCCGCCTCCGTCACCGCCACCGCCACTGATAGTCTGCTACAGGCACCGTCAGTGTCACCGCTACCGTCACCGACAGGTCGCGACCACCAACAAACCACAGGGCTCACCACAACAGCGTGGCTCACCAACATCGACGGCGTTTACCAAACATCCGCCGGTCAACACTACCGACGCGGTGGTAAACCGCCAGTCCGCCACCGTCTTCCTCTCTCTCTCTCTACATCTACACCACCGCCGACGCCTCCGTCACGTCGGTGCAGGTCCGCCGGTCAACGCTACCGACGCGGTGGCAAACCGCCACCGTCTTCCTCTCTCTCTATATATCTACACCACCGCCGACGGACGTCGGTGCAGGTGGCCGGAGCATAAGCCAGAAAAAAAAAAGAAGAAAATTTCGCCTACCAATCAGCGCGTGACACGTGTCCCGGTCGGTGTGAACTACTGTTCACACCGACATTGGAGATTTATATATATAATATTTCCTTTTTATTTAATTGTATAAGATTTAAAATCTCCTAATTATATCCAGATTGATTTTCAATTTTAACCTTTTGACTAGCACGTGTTTTCACGTGGCGAAACCAAAGCATAGAAGTATCAGTCACGTGATAATTTTTTTGATGAGAGATACGCTGAAGATACTATGCCTTATTTTTAGCGTCGGAGATCACCGGAAATACAGCGGAGATAACGTGACATTTCTGTATAACCAGCAATACTCCTTTAAAAAAATAATTTTTAGTGTTACTAATATTATTAATAAAATAAATATTATTCGTTTAAAACTCACATTTTAAATTTACGTAGTTTTATGTTTTATACAAATTAATAGATGTTATGTTTCAACAAAAGGATTTTACTATTATTTTTAGCAAACTTCTCCATACACTACTTCATGAGCTCTTTGTTGGTTTAAAATTTTTGAAAAAAAATCATATTTAACTGTAACTATATTTAACTATGGCCTAAAGTTTTAAAATTTTAAAACGAATGCTAAACTTGTGTGTTTAAAAAAAGTAATATTTAACTGTAACTAGTAAAGTTTTATCAATAAATTAATCATTGCAAATTTTGGTTGGTTTAAAATTTTGTTCAATTAATTCAAATGTATGACACATTGCCACGTTTCTAGCGGAACTAAGAATCCATTGGAGATACCAAAGCCATCGGTGACGATACCGGCGATATCAAAACCAACGTCCGGTAATACCAAATTAAGTGTGTATCGCCGATGGCGATGCATCTCTATTTTTTTATCTAACGATACCACATGGGTTAGGTATCATTGACTTGGCGATACGATGATACCACATGAGCTACGTATCACTGAGTTGACGATATTTGATTACGTGTCATTTTTTAATTAGTAAAATAAATTGATTAATTCAAAAGTAAAGGTCATTATAGTAAAATCAAATGGTTAGTTGGTTATTTTCGTAATTTCTCTTTTCTTAACCATAGCTAAAAGCATGAATGAGTCCTATACTACTTATAGGTGAAGGCATTACTCAACACTTTTAACGTTTCCATTTGACACATGTCAATGGGTCCCACAAGCATTTAATGTCCATACCAAATTAATATTCTATATGGGTCCTAATAAATAGACACCCGTTTTTTTAAATCGACACCCCCCTATACGCCGCGTATGGGTCCATACGCGGCCCATACCCCGCGTATAGGGTACGACCATTAATGCGACATTAATGACTGACAACCGACGTCACATCACTTCACCTATACGGGGCGTATAGGTCCATACGCCACGTATAGGTCGGTGTCGATTTTAAAAAGAATATAAGCTATACGCCGCGTATGGTGCCATACGCGGCGTATAGATCCTCGGCCTACTATATCTTCCAAATTTTCTATTTTTTACACACACTTCAAAAAAAAACACTCTCGTATAGCACTATACTACACGTATTGATCTTCGATTTTTCAACATCCAGGTACGTATTATTGTTCATACATCATTATTATGTTAATCGTTCATTGATTTAACGTTAAAGTAGTGTTTTATGCCCCAAAATGCGTGATTTAAAAACTGGATTAAAGAACTATACGCCGGTACAGCCCCGCGTATAGGGCTATACGCAGCGTATAGTTCTTTGGTTGGGGACGAAGACACATTGGTGTGTACCCTATACGCGGCGTATAGATATATACGCGGCGTATATGGTATTGCAATACGCGACTTGGGGGCCATACGTGGGTCCCCTATACGCTGCGTATAGTCCTATACGCGGCGTATAGGGTCGGATTCGACCTATACGTTGCCCTGTGACCCATACGCTGCTACCCTATACGCGGCGTATAGCCCTATACGCGGCGTATAGGGTAAATATATATACAAATACATATATATGTATATACGCATATACATATACATATACATATACATATACATATACATATACATATACATATACATATACATATACCTATACATATACATATACATATACATATATATGTATATACACATATACATATACATATATGTATATGTACATATATACATATAACATGTATACGTATACGTATAAGTATACGTATACGTATACGTATACGTATACGTATACGTATAAGTATACGTATACGTATACGTATACATATACATATACATATATATATGTATATGTGTATGTGTATATATATATATAGATACGTATACGTTGTTTTTGACCTATTTGTTCACCTGTGCAGATATGTCTTCCGATTCTGAGATTGAGGCTGACGTTGTTGACCATATTGCCGAGCATCCTTGGCTGCAGTTTGATGCCGGTTCCGTTGAGCACGCTAAGTGCTCAAAATTTATTCGGATGAAGATCGGTCATCAAAAGGCCGTAGATTGGGAGGTGATGGCTGAGTTGGGAGAGCGCGATCGTCTTGCTGCTATTATCGGAGACGATACGCCGTGGAGACGTCTTTTTGAGATCGCATTCTTACCGTCCCACCGTGAGCTGGTAGTGGAGTTTTTATCCACATTTACATATATTCGTCCAGATGAGATGGTGGAGGACGATGAGCGATCGGAGATATCTTTTACGCTTTGTGGACATGCACATCAGATGTCCATTGAGCAGTTTGCAGTTGTCTCTGGGCTTTATTATGAGCCGGAGACTGTTACCCCTCTGTTCACTGAGGGTATTACTGAGATGGAGGAGGGCACATTGAGAGAGTGGTGGCCTGAGATTGCCGGAGGTCCGTTTCAGAGGACTAAGGGCAGGGTCACCGGCATTCGAGATCCTCTCATCCGTTATCTGCATCGGATGATCGCCACGTCCATCACGGGACGTGGCAAGAGTCGGGAGTGGTGTACCATTCCCGACTTATTTTACTTATACTGTTTGATTACGGGGACCAGGTGTAACCTGGCGAGGTGTTTGGCGGAGTATTTTGCTTCGTATTATCATCGGCAGGAGCGAGGAGCGGTGTACGGTGGCGCGTACATCACGTTGATTGCCCGATCTTTAGGTTATCTTCCTCGGCATCTTGGTGACGTGTCTCCGCCGATCGAGCCGGTGAGATTAGATCGTCGTACGCTATTCGGCATGCGTATTATACGCCAGTTTCCGGTTGGCATACGATTCTCTCTTCGACCCGGGGAGATCTGGCAGCCGGCACCAGTTCAGCAGCTCGGCCCCGTCGATCCACTGCAGCAGCACGGGCAGCCGCATGATCAGCCACCACCCGACGAGCAGCCGCCTCCTCAGCCACATCAGCCGCCTCCTCAGCCTCAGATCCCACGACATATTTATAGAGAGGTGAGGCTGCCTGCACGTGTGGAGACATTGTTGCAGGATATGTCTAGGAGCTTACGGCAGCAGAGTCGACGGCTCGATCGCGTTGAGGATCTGATGGAGTGGCAGGTTCAGTCAGAGATGGCGCGGCGTTCTGGTACTGATCCTCCGCCGTTGCCACCGCCTCGAGATTACCCTGACTCCCCGTAGTTTTGTATTGTAATTTTTATTTTGTTATGTAATTTAAAAACTTTGTAAATATATTATCAGTTTATGTTTATCTTTTATGTTTATTATCAGTTTATGTTTATCTTTGTAAATATATACAGACATACAGACATACATACATACAGACATACATACATACATACATACATACATACAGACATACATACATACATACATACATACATACATACATACATACATACATACATACATACATACATACATAGATACATACAGACATACAGACATACAGACATACATACATACATACATACATACATACAGACAGACAGACAGACATACATACATACATACATACATACATACATACATACATACAGACATACATACATACATACATACATACATACATACATACATACATACATACATACATACATACATACATACATAGATACATACAGACATACAGACATACGTCAAGACATACATATGTGGCGTATGGATCCATACATACACACATACATACAGACATACATACAGACATACACACATACATACATATAATTTTAATTCAAATTATATATATATTAAAACTCAAAAATTAAAAAAACATATACATATATAAACTATACGCCGCGTATAGACCCATACGCGGCGTATAGCTCCTCCACTACAGCCCTCTTGCGACCACGTACAGTGCTCTTGCGACCAATTATTTTGTACTATACGTGGCGTATGGCCCCATACGCCACGTATAGTACAAATAATTGGTGCTCATGCGACCACTACAGTCCTCCTGCGACCAATTATTTTGCACTATACGTGGCGTATGGATCCATACGCCACGTATAGTACAAAATAATTGGTGGTGTCAGATGTACTTTTTGTACCATGTACGATTACATGGTACATACGCTGCGTATAGGATCCTATACGTGGAAGACGTGGCAAGCCTATACGTAGCGTATAGGCCCATACGCGGCGTATAGGATCCTATACGTGGCGTATGGACCCATACGCCACGTATAAATTATTTCGATATGACATGACCCAAGATTCGTTTTCACCTATATAACAACGATTTCGATAACACTTTCGATATGCTTTCGATTCCTGTAAATCCCAAACGTATTTCTCTCTCAAAATATCACACTTTTTATTCGTTCGGTATGTCGTTTTGGGACGGTAACTATTTGTTTGGTGAATATTCAAATGAATATTCAAATGAATATTCGTTCGTGGTGGATAGTAATCAACGCTCAACATATGGAGGGGCATCCTTTTGTAAGAAGGTTTTCTCAAAACGAATACAATTTGGTGGAGCAGCTTACTGATCAGAACATGGAGCCTCGTAGCATCTTATCAGCTATTAACAAGCAAAATCCTAATAACGCATCAATAACCAGAGACGTATACAACGCTCAATATAAGATAAGAAGTGAAAGAAAAGTCGGTGAAACACCAATGCAAGTCTTAGAAAACCTTTTATCTATTAAAAGGTACGTTTATTACACCCGAGGTTTTTTTTTTCAATAGACTTAATTAAAATGAAGCCTAACTTGTATTTGTATCCTCACTTAACAACATCAATTTTCCTTCCTTTTCAATTAAAAGGTATGTTTATTACACCCGAGAAGATCCCGATACTAATGTCGTAGAAGATATATTTTTTGTCATCCTAAATCATACGACACTTGGCGTGCATTTCCGCACGTGCTGATGATAGACGCTACATATAAAACAAACATGTACAAGCTTCCGTTTGTTCAGATTGTTGGTGTGACCTCCACACACAAGACATTTTGTGTTGCTCATGCGTTTATTAGCAAAGAACGGGAAGATAATTTTGAATGGGTGCTTAATAGATTGAAAGATACGTTAAGCAAGTGTATGGAGCCGCGCGTCATAATAACAGACAGAGATCTCGCTTTAATGAACGCATGTGTTAAAGTGTTTCCGAATGCTTCAAAGTGTTTATGCAGGTGGCATATTGATGAAAATATCGCGAAACACTGTAAAGCAAGTTTTACGAAAGATGACTGGAGAAAGTTTAAATATGCATGGGCACGTTTGTGTGAGTCTCCCACGGCGGAGATTTACGAGTATAACTATAACCTTCTTTACGAACGATTAGTTGAAGCGAATCGAGAAAGTAAGTTTTTATTATATTTTAATTTGATATCACTATTTTATAACTTACAGTCATTTATAATACATAATTTCAATGATATTATATCTTAAATATTATTTTATAATTAATAAATTTTGTTATATTAATTTTTTATTTATTCAACCCGTGTAACACACGGGTTACTATAGCTAGTTAATTATAAATCAATAAAAATAAAATAAAAAAATTATTTTATAGATCTTTAACTTATCCAACTCTTTTATATAATTCTAAAACATTAACGTAATTAAAGAATGAGTAAATTACCATTTGCATCCTTGAGGTTTGGTGATTTTGACCATTTACATCCTCACAATTTAAAAATCCTCATATACCCCCTAACGTTTCATTTTTGTTCTCATTTGACTAACACCGTTAAATTATTCTGTTAACTCTCTTGTAAAAAGACTAAACTACTCTTCATCTATCCACACCCCACCCGTTTCATCTTCTCTCTATGTCTCTCTCTTCTCTCTATGTCTCTTTCTCTCTTATTTGTTTCTTCCAAAACACCTCACAATCACCAATTTACGAAGGATCCTTCTTCGATTTGGTCTTCACAAATCCAAAAGATTTACAACACACTGCCACTACCAATAATCTTCACACTTGGATGGTGCTGATTCAAAGTCAAACCACACTTACTCGTCTTTACATTCCCTCACGGAACGTGACGTACTCCTAAACGCCCTCCGTCGCCGCCGTGCGGAGGGTGGTTAGCGTGGTGGTTTTGCGGTCTAACCCTACGACGCTGCCGGAGCTACCGTGCTTCTTCAGCTCCATCGCGACGGCGTTGAGGAGGACGCCGCGGCTGCAGCCGATGTCGAGGACGGTTCTGACGGAGGACCAGTCGTGCACGGCGGAGAGCATCCGCTGCGCCATGTCCCAGCGGAGGGCGATGGAGGAGTAGAACATGTTGCAGGCGGCGTAGAAGAGGCAGACAGCGGAGAGAGCTTACGAATTTGAGTGTCAGAATTGGACATTTGTGGTCCTGGTATTGATTATTGATGAATTTGAGTGGTTAATCTTGATTGAGATTGCTTACGAAGTGGTGATGTGATTTTATCAGGTTCTTGTTGAAAGTCTTCCATCTAATTGTTCATCTGATGCACAATGTGTAAGAAAGGATCTGAATCTGATGTTTGATTGTATAGTGTCTCAGTTGAGTGATGAAATACGGGAGGCTCGGTGGTGGTTTCTCGTCGTATGGCGGTGGTCGCTCCAGCGGAGGGCCGAGGATGAGAGATAGAGAGGTGGATAATGGTTGCTCCGGTGGTAGTGATAGGGATGGGACACACAAGGTTTGAAGAAGATGATGATTTGGGGATTTCCGGGGGTAATTTTGTCATTTTATAAAAAGTTAACTGAATTATATAACGTCGTTAGTCATTTGGATGCAAATGGGAACAAAAATAAAACGTTAGGGGGTATTTGAGGATATTTAAACTGTAGGTATGCAAATGGTTAAAATCACCAAACCTTAGGTATGCAAACGGTAATTTACTCTTAAAGAATTATCACTTTATCAGATTTTTAAGATTATGCACTAGTGAGAAAAAAAAGTTTTGTTTTCACTTTTCAAGTGGTTAACCGTTTTCATGCATTTATGTTGGTTTACAAAGCGAGAGTGTGGTGGGGTTTGTTTGACCAGATTCCTTCTTAAACGGTGTCTTTCCTTTACTCTCTGCCATGTGTCCCATTCTCTTACCACTGACAACCCATGAGTTACATAAAAAAAGTTTTGAGCTAAGTTGAATAGAGAATTTTATTAAAAATAACTATTTTTTTAAAAGATTAAAAACATCAATTTATATTTAAAATTTTATAAATTGTTTTAATTTCAGTTTCAATTTTTATTTCTGAAATTAACTTAAAAGTTTTTATATTAGAAACACTTATAAGTGTACACCACTTTTAAGACAAAGCTACACCAAATGATCTGATGACCCGACGAATTAAATACATTGATCAAAATATTACTTTTTTAAATCAATAGAATAACACATATCAAATTCAAAATCATTCTTAAACTTTTTAAATTATATACCATTATTACTATAACTCTACTCTACCTTAATAAGTGAACACCACTTGTAAGACAAAGCTACACTAAATGATTGTACATCGTTATCCTCCATTTGTAAGAACTTAACAATATTTATGAGTCTAGCACTATCTTTCCCTTTTATGACTATATTTACTATTTGTAATGTTTTTCGGAACAACTCATAATACACCAGTGATTTTTTCTAAGATGTTATACTAATCATTTATACTGATTTTGGTACTTCAATCCTGACTCATCAATGAACACCATTAACAAAGAAACCTATCACTATAGGGAACCCTTTTAAGTTAAGTTTGAACCCCCAAAACCTAAAAGATCTAGGCCTAGGCCATCACCCTGATACCATTAGACCAGTAGGTCATTGCCATGATTATGTACAACTGATAAGTTCGTTGTTCCATTGTGTTTATATATTGCGAGTGGACACTACAGATAATTGTATCCATTGTTTTCATATATATAATGTAAAGCGATGCAGTTAAATCGGCCGATATATTGGTGATATATCGGTGATATATCACTGATATATCGGTTATCGGTCCCCGGCACATATATCGGTCCAAAAAATCGGCCATTATATCGGTAGCGATAATATCGGCCGATATGACCGATGTATCGCCGATATTTTGGCCTCTAAATATCATCCATATCACCGATTTATCGTTGGGCTCGCTCGGATGGGTCTGATTTCGGTGAGTGATTGGTGAACAAGCTCGGGTGGCACTCGGGTGGGTCTGATTTCGCTTATTTCTTTGCTTTTAGGTGTTATTTGATTGCATTATTGCAATAAAGAAGTTGTTCTAGAGTTTGATTTTGGATTTTGATTATTGTAATGTTGTTTGGATTTTGATTTTGGATTTTGATTTTGGACTAATGGACTGAGATTTTAGAGAAACTGTTATTGCACTTGATGATGGAATGATGGACTGAGATTATTGTAACTATTGACTTTTAGTTTTTGAGTATTTTGATTATTTACTTGACTATCTTAGTATCTTATTATTAATATTATATGGGTTTTAATGTTCTATGCAATTATCGATATCTCACCGATATATCGCCGCGAGAACCGATATATCAAATATCGGTCAGTGACCGACATCCGATATTTCACTGATTTAATTGCTTAGATGTAAAGTTAGAGTTTAGGCTAAAAATGTCAGTTATCAAAATTAAAGAATTTAGAGGGTTTTTATGATAACTTCACATTCTCTCTCTGTATATTTATTACACTTAATTACACGGGTGGTGATCGTTGTCGAATTAACAATCAAATAAGATGTTAAATGTGTGTTCCTATTCACCTTAAACTAGTTAGGGTAAGTAGGGTTGTCGAACATCGTGGAATTAGTGGTCGGTGTGATGTAAATTGATTTCTATGAAATGATTAACCAAATTATCAAATTAATTGAACTATTGCCTCTTGGCTGTAAAAATTGAATTTTTGGAATGATTGAGAAATTAACTAAGAAAACAATTTGTAAATGAGTGAACTTGATTAAGAAGACAATTATGAGAAAGAGTAATCCACTCCGGAATTAAGGTTTGATTTTCGGTAATCGTTTAGTCCAACTTGGTGGAAAATCCTTAATGGGGATTCTATGTGTGTAATGATTAAGTGATATTGATAATCAAGACTTAGTGGGTCTTAATACACAATACCAATTCAATTGACAACCAAAACTCTACAACCATATGATTCGCGCAATATCATATAATAATCAAATAATGATTAACCAAAAAAATCGTTTAAATAATCAAACACGAGTTAAACTTATCAAAGAACTTAACGGGTTCTAAAGTTCAATCCCAACACAAGTCAAACACAAACGAAAACCTAATCACACAAAACCTATTACCCGAAGTAGATCATGAGAAGACTAACCGCTCATTGTTCTTGAATGATCTTCAAAACCGTTGTTGATTTGCATATCGGATGATTGGATGGTGTTAGAATGATGTAAAATGGTGAATTTCAGGTCTAGGAACTCCCAAAAATCGTCTAAGATCGTCCTAGGTCGAATAGGGGGTAAGTGGTGGATGAAACCTAACAAAAACGCGATTTTATAGGGGTTCCACGGAGGCCCTGGCGTAGGCTACGCCAGTCAGCGTAGCCTACACTGGGGGGTATTCTGCTGTTTTTTTGCTGATGCTGGCGTAGCCTACGGTGGATACAGTAGGCTACGGTAGGAATTTTTCTGCTGCCCTTTAAATCTTTGTTTCTTGACCCCTCCAATGCCTTGTTTCACCATGTAAGCTTCCAACTTGATTATTTTACCTACAAAATCACTTCAAACTCCTAGTTAGCCTATTCAACATAATCAAATGCATAAACACTAGGAATCAAACATAATATTTAACATTAGACCCTTAAATTACCATTTTAACACACTCACATCAGGTGGTCTCTGTAGTTAAGCCTGATTTCACTTTTTGTCTCTAACTCTATGAAATTACAAGGTTGGTCCAAAACTTTGCACAATCATAACAACGATGGTCCTTAAAATGGATGGACATTAATTATTGCTGTTAAATGCGTGTGAAATGACAAAATACTCCCTTTCACCTTTCTTCTTTTCAATCTAGACTACTTCTCCTACCACCATTAAAACATCCACCTTCAACCACCACCACCACCTTCAACCTTCTACCACCACCACCTTCAACCTTCAACCTTCAACCTCCACCACCACCTTCAATCTTCAACCTCCACCACCACCTTTAACCTTCAACCACCACCACCACCTTCAATCTTCAACCACCACCACCTTCAACCTTCAACCACTACCACCTTCAACCACCAACACCACCTACAACTACCGTCACCAGCACCACCTTCACCATCATCACCACCAGCACCATGCCATCCACGTAACACCATCGTTCTTATCTTCCTTGAAAGTTCAGTTTTCCGGTCATATTCTCATGCAAAGGAAGATGATTCCGGAAGAATACCAGACAACCACCATCGTCTGCCATAGCACAAGTAGATCTGGTTCATTATTTTCGAAGGGTGGTCGGCGAGGTTAGGGGTGTCATTTTTACCTGAACCCGAATCCCTAACCCGATTAAACTCTACCCGGACTTGATTAAGGCATAGCCCAAAAAAAACGAACCCGAATACACATCAAACCCGATCCCAAAATTTTTATTTAAGTCAGTCTTTAGGTTGTGTTTTGGCAATTCGGGTTGACTCGAATAACCCAAATACCATATCGTCATAACTGATATCCATATATTATATTCTAGGATGTCATTCGAAACTATCTGTTTTTTACTTTTTATGAACTCGATCAATCATTTATTCACTCCATTTTCAATTGAAATCTTAAACTCGAACATTCCATCGATCCATCTTCCATACTAAACCATTTATAACGATTACAAACAAGGTAAATAATTTCATACTCGAGCATTCTCATGTATTTGTTTAAACTATATTGTTTGTGACTCCTTGTATGTCCGAACATAATAATATAAAGGTAACATGTTTCATGGCCTAGTAACATTTTATTTCTTTACTTTTGTTCAAGCAATAATAATTATGATGTTTGTTCGTGTTAAGCATTTGTTTGAGTAACTTGTGGATTTGGAGGTTGGTTTTAGTTTTTTAACTATGACTGTCAAATCTGCTTGCGAAGAGATGTCAAATCCAATTACCAAAACTAAAAACTTTCAAATATATTGTCTTTGATTTTTAGATTTACAAGTGGACCAACCCGATCATGATTAACCCAACCCGAATAAACCCGAAAACCAAAACCCGCATATTGATTAAATATAATTTATTTGGTTCGGTCTTCCGGTTGATTTTCTACATCTAAAAACCCGAGGAACCCGAAACCCGATTAAAAAACCCGAATGACACCCCTAGGCGTGGGTGGAAGGGTCCGATTTGGTGGTGTTCGCCGGTGATGGTGGTGGATGAAGGTGGTGGCGGGTGGGTTGGGAAGATGATGATCCAAGTAGGGACCATCTTTTAAATAAAAGGGTATTTTAGTCATTTTAAAAATTTTAACAGTCAAAGTTAACGTCCATTCGTTTCAGGAACCATCGTTGTTATGTTTGTAAAGTTTTAAACCAACCTTGTAATTACAAAGAATTAAGACTCAAAAGTGAAATCATACCTAACCATAGGGGCCACTCATGTAGTTAAGTCTATTTATTATAGTTGTCACCCCCTCTCCCCTTACTTGCAACCCACAGTTTCTAAAAGAAGAAAGAGAGAGTGTGTGTTCGACTAGAGAGAGTAACCATAGAAAGAAAGTTCAAAGAAACTAAATGTATGATTTTTATATCTTAATTCACGACCAAAAACATAGATCTATGTATGTGATCATTCATAAACTTGATTTAAAAAAGGAATGAGTTAGATAAACTTTGTTTCTTGATTGATGTGCGTTGTTAGATATCACGTGAAAAAGACTCAACCAAAAACACAGATCTATTTTTGAACACCACTACTTGAAAGCCTATAAACTTTGTCTCTAAGGAAGACCATGCTAGGTATGATCTCGAGAGATTAAGAGCAAAGTTTTAGTGGGTGAATTGGGTGCCTATAAAAGATCCATTGCTACATTTGAAGAATGATTAAGAATTCTGCTAATCTCTCCGAAAGAGGAGTCGTAGTTGCCTGTATGACTTGTTCTCTTTGTGCCTCAAATGTTGATAAGGTTGATCGCCTCTTTTTCTAGATATAACCTCTCGGTGAAAATCTAAAATTCACTTAGCGTTAAATTAGTCTTTCACTCTTGATTCCTCTTACCCCACTCAATAAGATGAATTATCTCACACGATAAAAACGTCTTTGAATTCTTGAAAGAGAAACAAACCTAAGACATCATTCATTTGCTCTACCATTTGGTTGATCTAAAAGCCTAAAATTATTAGCCCCACCCCTAAGTGGTGTGGTGGTAGTGGTTTCGGTTTTCAACAGGGAGGTCAGGGGTTCGAACCCCACTAACAACAACTAACTTGATATTGGTATTGAATAAAATTCATTTTTTAAAAAAAAGCCTAAAATTATTTATTTTCTGATTACCTTAAAAAGGCAGACAATAAAGTGTTTCTTTTATGGGAAAATTACAAAAATGGCCATTTGACCATATCAAGTTATCAAAATAACCTCTGACCCAAAAATTTAAAAAAATAGCTCGTTGACTTTGACCCTCGCCCACCGGCGAGGAAAATTCATGATCTCTCGCCCACGTGGCAAGAATTCTCCTCGCCCACGTGGCATTATCTCGCCCACGTGTAAATTAAAAAAATTTTTTAGAAAAAAAAAAACGTTGGCGAGGGACACAAAATTCTAGGCGAGGGATGTGACATCAACCTCGCCGAGTCAGCGAGGGATATATCAAATCAGCGAGGGATGTGACGGGTCCCTCGCCCACATCATCACTTCATCCGGCGAGGGGTACGAGTACGAGGCGAGGGGTACGAATATCGAGGCGAGGCTAGCGTGTATCGAGGCGAGGGCACACTAAACCAGGCGAGGGATGTGACAAGACCCTCGCCGGCGAGGGATGGGATGGCAGCAGTAAAAAGCAGCGAGGGATTTGACCGGTCCCTCGCCCACGTCAGCGAGGGCCCGTTTTTCAAGGCGAGGAGATGAGTTCGGATGAGGAGTATATATAGGTTGTGTGGGCCGAGTGGGGACCAAATGAGTCCCAATCTTTCTTAAATTTTTATAAAAATTCTCTAAAGAAATTCTTCGGTTTCGATATATTTATTTAAAAATCGCGTGATGGAAGATGAGGTTAGTATTAGTTTTACAAGTTTTTATTCATACTTATATATTTATTTGTTTTATGATATTGAAGTTGTTTATTTTTTTATTTTATGCAGGGTTTTTATGCATCTAATAGTATTACTATTAGATGTAATGTAAAAGTTGCAAAACAAATTTACAATAAATTAAAAGATAACCCTGATCAACTTGTTTTGTTTAACAGTACCTGTTTTGCAAAATGGTTATTATGTGAAAACATTACTAATGATGCATCACTTATACATTTAATATTACAAACACAAGTTCATACCGAAAATCCGGAGAACGGTATTAAGTTTTCAATTAATGGGCAAAACCTTCAGTTTGGTCGTAAAGAATTTTGTATTATTACCGGATTTAAATTTGGTGAAATGACGCGTCCAGTTCATGCATCGACACCAAATTTTCTCGATACCGTTTTCCACAAAAATGGAATAATTAAACCAACGTTAGAATATTTAAGAAAAGTTTTTGATAACATGTTACACATGTTAGATGACGTAACCGTTATAAAAGTTTGTTTATTATTACTGGTTGAACAAGGTTTTATGGGATTAGAAGGAAAAAACAAGACAGTAGAACTATTTTGATCAGCATTATGTAGATAAGTTAATATTGATGCTGCAATGTGTGTAGGAAGGTTTTGGAGGAGGACATATATGAAAGACAAATACCATTTTTTTGGTTGGAGATTTACTTCTTCCCAATGTTTAGTGTAGAGTAATTAATTGGTTGGAGAGAATGTGGACAAGAAGAGAAGGAAGATGGCTAGAGAGAATGGAATAAAAATTCATATGAGATGGCTGGAGAGTTGGCTTGTTGATGTTGCTATTTATAGGCAAAGATAGAGAAAATATGATGCAATAATACTTCAATAATATTAGTAACATAAAACGTTAATACAAATACACGTTAATAAAAATCAAAATCATTTCACCATTAAGGTTCGTTCAAATCAAAATCCCATATTTGTGATGGTTGGCTGGTTGCGTCAAAAACGTATTCACGAAAATCTTCAGGGTTGACATATGCTGTTGGTTGATACGGATTACTGGTTTCATTTGCCCTTGATTTTCTTGAAACTTGAGACGGCAGTGGGGCTCTGCATTGGTCACGATTATGACCTTGTGTGCTACATCTACTACATACAACTTCTTTTATTACCTCCCCACGTGACGGTATGCGCTTATTTTCTCGTGGTCTGCCAGCTTGTCTTTTATTCATCAGCGGTGGCTGCACAGACACAAAATTAGCAGGTATCTCCCACTCAGATTGTGCTGGTAAAGGATTTATTGACTCCTCATATGTAGCCTTATATATATCTTTACTAAACCAGTTTAAAGCCCAGTGACTACAATCTGTTATATTTAAAAACCTTAAAACAGCAATTGCATGACCACAAGGTAAACCAGAAAGTTCCCATTGTCTACAACTGCATGTTCTGCTCCACAAATCAACCAAACCTTTTTTACCACCGTCTGCAACCTCAAATGTGTGATCATCGATTCCGGTCACCGTCCATGTTGCACTTTTTGCAATTCTTCTTGTTATTTTATTTTCTGCCCATTTTGTAAGACTATGCGGCAAATCAGCTACAAAAAATAATATGTTAAAATTTTTAACAATATATATATATATATATATATATATATAATATTGTATACTAGTTTTATGTAAAAATATTACCTGCAATCTGTCTACGATTAAAATACCATTTTTGTAGATATTCTCAAAAAAATTCAATGAGCCCAATAATTGGTAGTTTTCTAGCATGTCGTGACAGCGCATTGATAGACTCAGCGCTATTAGACGTCATAATATTATAACGACTCCCTGAACTGTGTGCTCTTGCCCATTTCTCAAACCCGACATTTACTAAAGTATTTTGAACGCGTGGAAGTACGGCGGTGAGTCTATAAAACCGCTCTTCAAAATCAGAAACTCTATAAGCTTTACACGTCTGCCACCATAATGACTCGTAATTTTTTCTTTCATTGACTTTAATCGCAGATTTACCATCAAATGACGACAACATAACCCGTGATATGAATTTGGAAAAACAGCTCTGATTGCCATATCAATTGAGGTAGCTCTATCAGATATAATTGCCAAATTAGGATTATCACCAATACAATCTTTAAGTTTTGATAAAAACCATTTCCATGACTCTCCGCTTTCTGTTTTACCAACACCGTATGCAACTGGTAATATCTGATTGTTTCCATCCATACCTACCGCCAAAAACATGGTACCTAAAAACTTTCCTTTTAAATGTGCCCAATCAATCACAATTAACGGCCGTAAAAATTGCACAAAACTTCGAATCTAAAAAAATAAATAATGTTATAATTATTAATATATTATTAATATATTATTAAAAAACAAAGTCAAATATTTTCTTACCGCTGCACCGATCGCGACAAATAACATTTCAAAACGTCCCATTTCATCTACAGCAATGTCAGTGACCGTACCCGGGTTTGCTTTCTTCAAATTGTAGCAATAAATAGGAAGATGTGAAAACGATTCTTCTGGAGATCCTTTTAAAAGTTCGAGCGCGTAAGCCTTTCCACGCCAAGCTTGAGCATACGATATGCTAACTTTAAATCTCTCCTTAATATCATTCATAATTTCTTTACCTCGGTAAATTCGACCACTATCCTTTAATTGGTCTTTAATGATATGACCCAATACTTTTTTGTTTGCTTGACGAATATTGGGATAGGTTTGTGTTCTTGAACAAGTATGTACTGATTTAAAATATCTAACTTGAAATATACTTGTATTTTTAAAACAATGGGCACGGATACACCATTCGCAACCATCGTTACGACATGACGCCTCAAATCTACTTTTGGATGATTTAACCACTTTAAACTCAAAACATTCGCTAAGGCACATTGTACCCAATTTCAGTTGTAATTCTTCTTTGTTGTTGAAACAATCACCTTCAGAAATAGTTGACAACCCAGAACTGGTATTTTTGAGTGGATTATTTGTAGGATCCGCTAATGACTCCGGTTGTGAAAAAAATATGTCTTCATGAACTTTATACTCGAAATGATAGGAAGACGGATCATTTTTTTCATAAAAATACTTATTTTTTTGGTTTTCATAATCACATTCTTGCTTAACATCACTGTAACTCTTGTTATCCACAGGATTATCATTTAAATCATAACTAAACTTTTCAGTGTCGTTTGTAAAATTAATTTTTTCCTCGTGGACAGCAGAGCTACTACCAACATCACCAGATTCTTCACTCACGAATAACGTAAAAATTTTGTTTTGACCATTAAAAACAACATTCATAAAGTATACTAAATCTTGATCATCAGAAATATCAATAAAATGAGTATAGGTAGACATTTTATATGATAATCGTAAATTACTTTGAATTCTCAGTTTTGAGGAAATAGTATCTTTTAACTCAACAAACGTTATATTACTAGATAAACTAAGAACATGTCTAACACATTTACCTTTTAATGGTAGATATTCTTCAACACCATTTACAAAATGCCATTTACCACCACTGCATAGTATGATATTAACCGACATTTTAAGAAGAATGTAAGACAATTTTAAGAAGATGGATGTGAAGAATGTAAGATTATTTTAAGAAGATGGATGAGAAGAATGTAAGATTTGTTAAGAAAAAAGGATGAGAATAATGTAAGATTTGTTAAGTGTAAAGAAGGTATTATATAAGGGAAAAATTTAATTAAAAAACAATTAAAAAAAAAAAATCTCCGAATTTAATTAATAATTTTAAGAATTTTAAAAAATTAAAAAAAATGGGCGAGGAGGGGTATTTTAGTAATTATGGGCGAGGGATACACATAATCCCTCGCTGACTCAGCGAGGACCAGGCGAGGGATGCCACGTGGGCGAGGGATTATGTGTATCCCTCGCTGGGCACAATAAACGAGGCGAGGGATTATGTGATTCCCTCGCTGACTCAGCGAGGAGTGCCACGTGGCGGCTGCCGATTGGTTTTTTTTTAATTTTCGGATTTGACTGGTTATTTTGATAAATGGTTATGGTCAAATGGTTAGTTCGGTAATTTTCCCCTCTTTTATATGTTATTGACGTTAAAAAGAAATCTTTTAAGACAAGAACTACACGTAGTCACGTACGATGCCGACAATCGCCAAATGGATAAAAGATAATATTGGGGCAAATATCCAGTGCAACGGCACCACACTATCATGAGGTACACACTTGTAGGACACGTATCACACCCGTTCAATACGGTGCCAAAGTAGCAGCTTTAAGTCTTTAACTACAACATCTTGTCAACTCAAACGACCACAAATCAATGGTCAAAATCAAACAATCAAAGCGTGTATGCAATCTGTGTGCTTGTAACTTACCTCCACGAAACCAATTTCTTAACTTATTATAACTTTCTTCACATACATACACCAACTCCATTCAAGATTGCATCTTTAGGGTTTGTTCTTCACGATTCTTGAATACTGAATCTGTTTTTGGGTTCCATCGATGTTAAAGAGAGTTTGATGAAGTGGGTCTGTTTTAAATCTTCGATTTTGATGGTTTTAATGGTTTAATTCGATTAAAAGATCTTGTAGTTTGCGTTTGAGAAGAAGAAGAAGGTCAAAAGTCTAGTGTTGGACTCTGACTCCATGGATATAACAGAGGTTTCCATCATTCATCATGTGGGCATTGTGTTGTTGGTGATATGGTTGCTTTCTTCATTCAGTTATTGTCACCCATTTGTTTACTTTATCTCTTTGATCTATCTTTACTTGGTAAGCAAGATTTATTGAAGATTATAGTTTGATATTGATTTGAGTGTAAAAAAGTTAGGGGTTTAATTGGGTTTTTGTGTTGAAGGTTCATGAGAATTTTTCAACAAGATTCAGAAGAAAGGTGCGGTTTGAAGAAAAAAGACAAGCCAATCAAAAAAGGGTGAATATTTTAAATCTGACTACTTTGTCAATTCTTTTTCCTAAAAAGATGTAATGATTCTCTTACTTAGGATCAAAGTGAATCATAAAGTTTGGACTTTTTTTACCATGATAACACACGCGATACTTCAATACCTGCTAACCGATAGGATATGTAATAATATTCTTGTGCTGGACTAGTGGTATTCAAGAGGTTATGAGTGGAAAATAAAGTTGGATTATAGGGAATTAGTTCAGTAGATTGCGAATATGCTATTGGTTTCTTTTGAATTGTTTCCCTTTTTGCTTTCATTTTCATTCTGTTTACTTGTGCATTAATAAGTAGCTTATTGATTGTGATCAAGTTTAGTAATTGAATCTTTAGCTCTAAAAGAACTGAAGTGTATCAGATTATGATTCCTCTTTTGGTCTTCTGTAGGTGTTATCTGATTCGGAATCGGTCCGGTGGTTGAACCATTTGGTTGAAAAAATTTGGCCTATATGTATGGAAAATATAGTCTCACAGAAAATCCTCCTCCCTATCATACCTTGGTTCTTGGAGAAGTACAAACCCTGGACTGTGGTACGAATTTGATCATAATTTTATTTATTTTAAGCGTGTATGATCAAACCTGCACTCGTTCATAGTTTCTGTATAATAGCTTCTTATTAATAAGCTTTGAAGATCATTAAGGTTGGATGTTGTATCAGATGCTTGATATAAATCTTTTCGTATGAAAATATGCCTCGGGTTTGATTGCGAACTATTGAGAGAGAATGAAAGATACATAGCAAATAACGGTTAAACAAACTCTATTTGAGAGAAATTTGTTTTTCTTAGAATCTTTTACAGGTTCAACAGGAGAGTCTGAAATTTTTGTCTAAAATGGTAAAAGCTGAAGGAATTATCCAATTTCACACGGTTTACACAAAAGGAGATTACTAGAAACGAAACAATCTTGAGTTTGAGATCAGGTCAATGATTTATGGATTCAAGATAAGTTTCTATTGTTTGATCTTTGTATGTGACAATATATGCAGAAAGAAGCAATGGTTCAGAATTTGTATATGGGAAGAACTCCACCCATGATTACTGAAATGAGAGTTTGTCGTCAATCCACTAGTGATGATCATTTGGTAAATTAACTTTTCTTGGAACATGGGGTTATCATTGTAGTATACGTTTCTCTTTTTGGTGATTTATAATTTGCTGTTAACTTATTACGATTAAGGTTTTGGAATTGGGTCTAAATTTCAAGACAGCTGATGACATGAGCGCCATATTAGCAGTGAAACTGACAAAAAGATTGGGTTTTGGAATGTCGGCTAATATGCATTTGACAGGAATGCATGTTGAAGGAAAGGTTTGTTGTTTATTTACTAATCCTTTTGTTTTAAGATCAAGATTTAGTCACTTAATTTTATAATTTGTTATATTTGAAATTCATTTAGGTATTGGTGGGAATAAAGTTTCTCCCAAAATGGCCGTTTCTTGGACGCCTGAGGGTGTGTTTTGTTGAACCACCGTACTTTCAGATGACTGTAAAACCAATTTTCTCTCATGGTCTCGATGTTACCGAAGTTCCTGGGATTGCTGGATGGCTGGTTAGTACATAGTTTACTTCATCGACTGGATATATTGCACGCATACGAGCGCTCATGAACACCGTCTAATGTGTGTTTAATATCTTATTTTACTTGATTAGGATAAGCTTTTGACAGTTGCATTCGAGGAGACACTGGTGGAGGTAACTTTCTTTTGGTTTTATTATATATTACTAGAAGTGGTAAAATTGTGCGATTAGGCATGTTGGTAACTGGTCAATGCAAGCGAAGGTTGAAACGGTTTGGGGAGTGTAAAAACTTCTGTTCATTTTTTTTAAAAAAAGTTGCTGCAATGTTATTAGATACCACATTATTCATATAATATTTTAGGGGGTTGTACGTATCAAAAGTAAACTTTGGGCGACATACAACTTGTTCGACCCATATGACCCGTTTTCTGTTTCTACTAACATTTTGGGCCTGTTAGAGATAAACCATAACCCAAATGGACCCATTCATAAGTATAACAAGCTTTTTGACTCATGGTTTTTGCAGCCTAATATGTTGGTTGTAGATGTCGAGAAATTTGTGTCACCAGAACCAGGTATAACAAGCTTTTTGACTCGAAATTTACAATGAAATTGCTTTGCTAACGCGTATCATGGTGAAGTTTGACCCTAAATATTTTTCTTTTCTTTGTTATATTATAGAAACCTGGTTTTCAGTTGATGCAAAGGAGCCAGTTGGTTATGCCTTGGTGGAAATTGTGGAAGGATCGGATATGAAACCATCCGACATAAACGGTAAGTTTACATCAATCAATGCATAAATTTTCCACACCGTTTAGTCAACATGTGGGCTAACCAAACCGCTTTGCAGGGTTGGCTGACCCTTACATAAAAGGTCAATTAGGTGCGCACCAGTTCAGGACCAAGACACTAAGGAAGACATTATCTCCAAAATGGTTTGAAGAGTTCAAAATTCCCATTGTTTCATGGGACTTGCCTAATCTTCTTGAAATCGGAGTCCGTGATAAAGATCACATTTTTGACGACACTCTCGGGTTCGTTTCTATGCCAAATTCTTGACAGTTACTTTGAGCTCGTGTTCATATGATTGCATTGTGCATATTCTATGCAGGGATTGCTGTGTAAAGATCAATGATTTAAGAGATGGCCAGAGACACGACATGTGGTTGCCTCTCGAGAACATAAAAACCGGAAGATTGCATCTTGCGGTTAAAGTTATTGAAGTTGGAAAGCTATTTGAACAACCATGTGATGGCAATGCACCTAAGATTGAACTCCAGAAAGAAGACGGTTCACGTACATTGCCTGAAAAATCCAAAGAAACGGCAGCTGATCATTTTGAACCGATTGATGTCGAAGGTCAAAGAGAGACGGGCATATGGGTTCACCGCCCGGGTGCTGATCTGGCGCAAGTTTGGGAGCCTAGAAAGGGGAAGAACCGAGTCCATAAAGACAGCGAGTCAGTGATCAGTAGCACACGATCTGAACTGTCTTTAAATGACTCGAGCAGCACCGACGAAAGCTTGGAGGGAAACAAACCAAAGTCGAGAAATTTGGTTAAGAGGGGGTTCCATAAAGTGGGTTCATTGTTTCATAGAAGCCCGAGATCCGAGGATGATAAAAGTATAGATAAATCAAGAAGTTTTAAGAAACAAGAAGATGAAGACACTGATCCTCCACACAAAAACGTTCGGGCAATGAACGAAAAGGGGGTCAATGTGAAGTTGGTGATGGCGGATAAAATCTTAATACCGGATCAGGACCCGCAAGTTGGATTTGAAGAGAGCCCGGATGGAGATGAATCGGGTAGCCCGGATAAGAGGAGAGTCAGAGATTCAATCAAAGGTATTCTGAAGCAAACAGGGAATTCGGCTCGTGGTTTGATGCACGCGGTTTCACGTAAAGGGTCTAATAAAGGAAGAGATACAGAGTTGGGTGTGAAGTCTGACTCTTCTGGTGAGGTTGGGCCCATTGGTTCACCTGGATACCGAGCTGATGGTGAAGCGAGTCCAAACGGTCTGTCTGGTGCTGGTCAGATGGATTCAAGAAACGCCGCTATGAGTCCTGTGAGCCCAACTGGTGAAGTCAATGTAGACGATCCAGATATGGTTAGAACCGATGGTGTGGGTTTAGATGCAGTAAAGATTCCCGAAGAACAGACGATGGAACATCTTGACAGTTCACAGGAGAACAGGTAATATCTTCTCATTGATCTAAACACCGGGGCATGTTTCTTTAGCTGTCGATGAAAGTTTTACGTCGTATATGTGTTTGTCTAAGCTGAATGATAGTTTTCCGTAGTAGCCCGTATATCCTGTAACTCAGACGCGTGTCAGCTTTTAATGGCTGATCGTTGTACCTCGTTTCAAATGGATGAATATATGTAAATGGAAAGATTTTCTTGTTAGTAACTGGTTGAAGCTTTGTAGCCTTTTACTCTAAAATGGCATGAAGATCAAGTCATTCATAAAACACTTGGCGTGAATATAATCTATCTTTTTAACTAAAATTTGTGTGAAAAGTACTACTTTTCTACCTGTGACTTTGTACTTCGAACCATCTTGAAGGTGTTTCAATCCTATGCTATACTTTTGTGAATGCTTAGAATTTTTTTTAAACATTAACAATTATAAGATGACTTAATGTAAGACACCTGAAAGGTTTGACAAAAGACACAGGTATAAACCTTTGTTGGTAAACATCATGGATTACTTAAAAAAAAATTAGAAAATAACACAAATGATAAATATATGAGTATTGGTTACTAATAAGTGAAAATAGTTTTTAAATTAACTTGAAGTAATAAACACCCGTAATATTTTTAACTAAACAATAACCTACCTTTATAATTATTAAATTTACGTCATAGTATATTACAAAAAAAATAATCACTAAACAGTAATCACAATTTTTCACTTGTCTAATTTTTCTTTAAATTTAAAACTTATAGAAGGTTGTTAAAGAAAAAATATTTATATTAACTATTTCAGTATTATGAAAGGACAAATTCTATATCTTCTTCTTAAACTTAAAAAATAAAATATCCAATGTTGTAAAAATCAGCGCCTAGCATCAATTAATCGTTAATCGGTCATCGCAATTCCTACTAATCGGTTAATTAGACAGTCAAATGTCAAAATCAATCAAATATCAGAAAAAACCCGTCAATTGATCAAAATTAGTCTGATTTGATCAAAATAGGCCAATAGTCTGAAAATGTTGGTAAAAATGGGTCAAAATTTTGGCAAAAATTGGTCACAATTGAAAATTTATATATATAAATTTTCAAAAATATTGTATATATATTGATAAAATGAAAATCAATATATAAATTCCAATCTGATTAATCTCAAGTCGATACCACACCGCTCGACCAGCGCTTAGCCATTTTTACAACCATATACATATCACAAAATAATGTTTGAAAATATTATTTATTATTTCTATATTAAAAAATATATATTTTTTTATATTTTGAAAGAGGGTGTATATAATAGAATAAATAATGTCACATTTGATGTTAGTTGCCCAAACTCACGTATTTAAGCCCATCTTCTTTCTCATGGATCGCTATCCGCCATGTTAGCACAACAAAATCGCATCCATTATCACAAACTGAGTGCTTATAACTTAGCTAAATTCACTCAATCAACTCCATTATCGTCACTAAACCTCGATGAAACATCACTCAAATCCATCGTCCATTGGAACTCCCAGATCAGCAAACACGGTCGAAATGGCAACATCAACGAGGCAGAAATCATATTCAATCGAATGCCCATCAAGAACGTCATATCATGGACTGCAATGCTCACGGCATATGCAGAAAATGGTCAGATTAATAATGCCCGTAAGCTGTTCGATGAAATGCCTGAACGAAATGTTGCATCTTGGAATGCGATGATTAGTGGCTATATGCGTAATAAGGATGGAGTTGATAAGGCGTGTGAGTTGTTTTCGGTGTTACACGAGAAGAATGCGGTTTCTTATGCTGCGATGATCGCGGGTTATGTTCGTGCAGGAAGGGTTGATGATGCAAAGGAGTTGTTTTGTAGTGTGCCTATGAAGTGGCGGGATCCGTTCTGTTCGAATGTGTTGATGAATGGGTATTTGAAAAGGGGGAGACTTGAAGAGGCGGTTCGAGTTTACGGGGGGATGGTGGTGAAGAATGTGGTTTCTTGGAGCTCCATGGTTGATGGGTACTGCAAGTTAGGGGAGATTGGGAAAGCAAGAGAGTTGTTTGATGCAATCCCAGAAAGAAATGTGGTTACTTGGACCGCGATGATTGATGGGTATATGAAAAGCGCGTGTTTTGAAGAGGGGCTTGTGTTGTTTCTCCAAATGAGACGCGAAAGTGAAGTGAAACTTGTGTCGAACACATTGACTGTAGTGTTTGAAGGATGTGGAAGATTTGATAGATATCGAGAAGGGGTTCAAATTCATGCTTTGGTGATGCGTTTGGGATTTGACTTTGATACTTTCTTGGGGAATTCTGTGATTACCATGTACTGCAGATTGGGTGATTTAGATGCAGCCTGCAGGTTGTTTGATATAATGGAGAGAAAAGATACTGTCTCGTGGAACTCTTTGATTGGCGGTTACATTCAAGCTGAAAACATTGAAGAGGCCTATAAACATTTCAATGTAATGCCACATAAGGATGTATATTCATGGACGACGATGATTACTGGATTCAGTAACAAAGGACTTACTGAAAAGTCAGTGGAGTTGTTCAACGTCATGCCATACAAAGATGATATCGCTTGGACTGCTCTTATATCAGGGTTTGTAAGTAACGGGGCGTATGAAGATGCAATCCACTGGTTCATTCAAATGCTTCAGACTGCTGTCAAACCTAATGCACTTACTTTCAGCAGTGTTCTCAGTTCTTCAGCTTCTTTAGCAACATTAAATCAAGGCCTGCAAATTCATACTCATGTAGTTAAAGCGGGATTGGAATTCGATTTGTCAGTTCAGAATTCGTTAGTGTCGTTTTATGCGAAGTGTGGATGTGTCAATGATGCCTACAAGGTATTTCATACCATTAGTGTTCCAAATGCTGTTTCATACAATTCCATGATTAATGGGTTTGCTCAAAACGGATACGGCCAAGAAGCACTCGATACATTTAGAAAAATGGAAGAAAATGGCGTTGAGCCTAATGACATAACCTTTCTTGGTGTTCTGTCTGCATGTACACATGTCGGGTTGGTGGCTGAAGGGCGAAAATACTTTAAATCGATGAGATCTTTGTACCAAATTGAACCAAGTCTTGACCACTATGCATGTATGGTTGACCTCTTAGGTCGAGCTGGTTTTCTAGATGAGGCGTATGGTTTTATTAATTCGATGCCATTCGAGCCTCATTCTGGTGTCTGGGGTGCACTTCTTGGCGCAAGTAGGACCCATTTTCGCTTGGATCTTGCAGAAATTGCAGCTCAACATATATCTGAACTGGAGCCTGATAATGCTACACCATATGTGGTGTTATCTGATATATACATGGCTTCAAGGAGAAAGGAAAACGAGGAATTGGTGAGAACAATGAAAAGATTAAGAGGTCTAAAGAAGAGTCCGGGTTGTAGTTGGATCATGGTACGCGATGATGTTCACTTGTTTTTGTCAGGAGATCATTCGCATAGAAACTTTGAAGAGATCAAGAGCACACTTTGGACACTTGTGGATGAAATGTAAGAACTGCATTGCTTTTAGAAGTTATGAATGAATTCTCTTGTGGTAAGACTTTCAGATGATGAATAGATAAAGGTTGAAGTCAATCATCATGTCTTCACAAAATATAGTGACCGGTTCGACCCATTTACTTGTAAATGGGTTGTTTTGGGCTACTTTTATCTCTTACGGGTCAGATGGGTAAAATATAAAAAGTTAGCTAAAACCTCAAAAGTCACCTAAATGCATTTTTCATGGATAATGTCTCCTAAACTGGTCTATTTACCAAAATATTAAGTATTAATAAAATGATGCATGTTGTATAATTGTATTTAACACGCTAATTGTTTATAAATATATTTTGAAAATTTTTGGACTAAAAGTGTTTAGTCCAACACAATGAAGTCTAACTTGTCCCGTATCAAATTTACTTTTGACATGTTTTACTCGACTTGTGCACGTAAGTCTAACATTTCCGCATGAAAAAAACAGTGAAACACTGTAAAGTTTATGGTTTATACTTTATACCAAGGAAAACTTGACACAATAGTTAATGCTGTAGCAACATAATCACAAATTATTAATGAAGTTAACTTGGAACAGGACAACAGTAAGAACATTTGAAAACACAGTACAAGAAATATAACTTTTTTAAAACAAGTTCAGAACCATTATGTAGCCCTTGTATACAAGAGAGTGATCAAACCTCAATCAACCACAAACCCTCCGCCGCCACCACCATCACCACCACCACATCCACCGTCACCACTAGCACAAGGTCAGGATTGGTTGGAACTTTGGTTTTCTTTTTCCTAACAATACCATCATAGACACATGCAACAGTCATGGATGCAAGAAGAATTCCACCACAATCTACGAGAACACCCGTGTAATCAATCATTCATCTTTCTCTAAATACATAAGAAAAAGCCATCTGGTTCACAGAATTTCTTACCAGACTTCCTTAGAACTAGAAATAGAATGTAATATTTTCTATAAAAAATCTCGTTTGTTTAGCATGGATTAAATTAGAATTGGAACTTCTTCCTTCAAGTTACTTCATTTATAAGAAGGTCATATTCCTCCCAGAAATGGAACTCCAGAAATCAAATGAACAAGAACAAGAAAATCAAACCAGATGGATTATACTTCATTGAAAGTCAAATTAAAAAATTAAAGTTTATATCAAATACTTACAATAAAGAGGCATATATTAAGAAATTTATCATAAAACACGGCCTAAAATGTTGGGTTGTTATCCAATTTGTGGCACAATGTTGCTTGAAGGTTGGGATGCAAATGTAGATTATGTTATGGGTTGACATATATTAAGGGCACTTTTGTTAATGCACAAGACCTTTAACAAGCTTGATACAAGCTCACCTAAGCTTGAACTAGTCTTAAGCTCAAACAAGACTTGTTACAAGCTTTATATCCAAAGCTCAAGCACAAAGCAAAATGTTTTTAAGTTGGAACTCAACTCAAGTTTTTATTCTTTGTTAATTATTTATTTTCTATTCATATAAGTGCATAATCATTTTTACATATATAACATTGTAGTTTTATGTATATAACATAATAATATTATTTAATTATTTTTATGTAATATAAATATATAAAATATATAATAACAGTTATTATATGATACCGAAAGTGTTAGAACGATGCTTCTTTCAAGCGTTTGCCATTTCAAATATGAATAAACGGTGTAAATTTAATAAATGCAAGGGTTCGCTATCAACAAAAATGTAATATATGTTATTTTATATTAATAAAAAATATTATTTTTATTTAGAAAAATAGACTCGTTAGTTTGAGTATTCGAGCATTAAACTTCACTGTAAAACTGACAGAAGGAATCAAAAAGCAACAAATTAACAATCATTCAGCATGTAATCTCAGAGGCTCATCACAACAACAACAACGATAACAATGGCTGCACCATGAGCACATCTAAGCTACAACACCTCATAAGTACCTGTACACTTCATCATCTTCCATTCTCTCGAATTTCACTCGTTTAATTGCTCAACAACATGAACATTTGACGACTCAGATGAGTAAGGAAATCATATCATCACATCTACCCTTTTGATTCAACACCACCTGCAGCAGAACGCTGGATAATGATAATCATTAGGCACAGAATCGTGAAGCTTTTTCATCATCATCATCGTCGTCGTCGTTAACATGTGAACTATTGAGTATTAAACCTCTATAGTGAAAGGGGGAAAGATCTAGGGTTTTAGGGTTTGCTGTCTGTATGTATTCAATTGTGATTTGAAGTAAAGAAATTGATGCTTTGTTGCGTTATAAGTTTATATACATAGACTAGCTATATTAACCCGTATGTTACACGGGTAAAAAATAAAAAATTAATATAATAAAATTTATTAATTATAAAATAATATTTTAAGATATAATATCACTGAAATTATGTATTAGAAATGAGTAAGTTATAAAATAGTGATATCAACTTTTTAAAACTTTATTTTTTTAAAAAAATAAACGTTTTGTTGTAAAACAAACCGTATAAAAATGTCATTTTTAAAAATTTTCTTATTATAACTCTTAAATTTAATTGTTTTTGGTTTTAAAAAAATAACTTTTTGAAAATACCAATTTTAAATATTTCATATTTTTTAAAAAAGTCTTATGCTTTAAATAATTTATTATTTTATAAAAAAATTGTTTATTTAGAAATAACATTAATAGATAGATCTCTTTATTAATTTATTAAATCTAAAATAGTGTTAAATAGTATTATTAGTAATTATTAGTAATTAAGGTAATTATTTAATAGGAGAGAGAGGCGAGAAAATTTTGGTGAGAATGATTGTGGTGTGGTGTTGACACGTGTCATCCCAGATACCCTTTTATTAGAGTATGAAGATAAGAATTAATCACACCCCTTCATTTGTATATTTATTTCTCAAATTCCCTTGAGTTATACATGATATCCGGATGTCAGGGTTATACATGATGTCGAGATGTCAGAGTTATACATGATATCGGGATGTCACAAAGCCCAATCATTTTAGGAGTCTTAAGCGAAGTTTAAAAAAAACTGTTTTTAACAAATTGATTGAAATTTTGGATTTTGATTTGACAACCTGTAAAGAAGTTAACGTATAAGTTTAACAAGTTTGTCTATACACCTTATGAGAATCAATATTATGAAATACTAAGTTAATAACTAACTTATGTAATGGTTTATCTATAAAGTTGGTATTAACATAAAGTGAACATAAAAATAACATGATTCTATAAAATAAACTATAATTATAAGGATCAACAAACCATTTAAGGTGATTTGCATTCATGGTGCGTATATTAGAGTACTTATCAAACAAATCCTTGAAGATGAACTACTATGGCAATTAGTTCCACACCATTCATCTCCCCTAACACATCCGACCATAGTTAGGGGCTACACCAGATAAATAGATTTCTTGCACCCAGGTAGACTTTTGAATAAAATTATAGAAACATTAAATGCATAATAAATCAAATCAAGGGAGAGAGAAAACTTCTGGTACCATTAAGAATTTTTGTGAAAATTGAATAGAGAATTTGAAATGAAATGTCGTGTTTGTTACCGTCGTCAAATGAACCCATATGAACTTGCAAATCACGGCACCATTACTCAAGAAAGGAGTGGATTTGCGTACGTCAATTGGCCCTCACCTCCTGCAACTACTCGAATATAAATACACCTTCGGAAGACTGTACATGGGTCGAGAACATCGGAGGAGGGGAGTACATCAACACCTCCGATTACGATGGAACGTGGAGAGAAAAACCGAAGCAACCTCATCTAACCGCCGTGGCGATCACAACCGCTCAATTAACACGATCAGGATTAAAAGAACGTGGAAATCAACGGCCATGATCAACCCAATATACATAACTAATTTGCAGCGACCATATATATATATATATATATATATATATATATATATGTATGGGAGGGATCCCTAAGAAAACCAAGTATTTTTATGAAAACCAAGAAAACCAATCCTAGTCAATCATAATTTTTCATTATATATTTATATTTATTATATTCAAAGGGTGTTTTAGTAATTTTCTATATAATTTATTTTTAGTAAATATTCATCGTTGACTAAATTCCATTTTTTTCTCCATGATTGAACAAACCAATTTACAGAGTTTTTAAAAACCTATTTCATTGAACCATTGGATTCTTTACCATTCATCGACCATATGAATGGTATGTCAAGAAATCAAAGTCGGATGTTAGTGATGATGATGAAATTAAGTCGATCAGAGGTCACATGGTTTGCTAACAAATCAAAGAGTAAGGTGTCGATGAAGATGAAATCAAGTTTAAGGTTAGCGACTATTGAATTGGTTCTTAATAAACTCAATCGTAGATAGGTTCACGAGTACATTCGTTCAATTACTGTAATTGATGGTGATGGAAGAAAGAAGATGAAGACTTTTTATGTAACTAGGGTTACATATACGTAGCTTGGGAATAAGGAAACTGAATAAACAAAATAGTAGATCTCAGGTATCACAACAGGGAAGAATAACAATGGCAACAAGGAAGAAGATGTAAAATGAGTGTTTACATATACGTAACTTCCATCATTTTAGTACAATAACCATGTTGTCTTTTCTATTTGTTTTCTGATTGCTTACATATATGTAAGTTTTACCATTTTAATGTAACAATATGTATATTGTCTGTTTTTTCTTTGTTTGCTAATAGTTTACATATATGTAGCTTGTCTGTTTTAGTACAATAACCATGTTGTCTTTTCTGATTGCTTACGTATATGTAAGTTTTACCATTTTAATGTAACAATATATATTTTGTCTGTAGGAAGACTCCTTGAGTGCCAATGTATAAGAACCTCCTTAAGAAACACAACATTAGGCTCCTAATGTACCAGTTGAGTGCAAGCCTTTCGTAAGGAGCAAATATGATACAATGGACGATGTATGAGGCGCATGTAATCAAGTTACATATAAGTAACCACGTCTACATATGTGTTGTAGTTATGTAAATGACACCGGGTTACATGTACGAAACCACATATACATATGTGTAAATTTATGAGTTCAATACAATTATATTGTACTAGTTATATGTTGTAGTTACATGTATCTACATGAAAAATGTTGCATATATGTAACAATATGTATCAATGCTATTTAGTTTTTCAGAAGATTTGGGATTTAATTTGGTTGTGCTTACATATACGTAAGCAGGTTTACGTATGATGCATCAGTTAACCGTTGAATTATTAAAGAAAATACAGAGATAAAGGCATTTGTTGATTAATATGAAGATGATGAAGACGAAGTCAACTGCTAGATTTTTTTAATGTAATTTATAAGAGAGGAGAGAGAAGAGTGAATGTAGGAAATTTAATAGTGGCTTCCAAAACTAACATTTTTTTTGTTCCAAATTTTCCATTGTATCATTAATATAATCTATTTAAATCTTGAATTATTTACAAAATGCCATTGTATATATCAACCATTGATCAAATAGATCAATGGTTTAGATTTAGTTTTCTTGGTTTTTTAGTAAATCATAGTTTTCTTAGGAACCCTCCCTATATATATATATATATATATATATATATATATATATACATACACACACACACACACACACACACACAGATATATATACACACACATATATATATACACACACATATATATATATATATATACATATATATATACACACACACACACACATATATATACATATATATATAAATATATATATACATATATATATAAATATATATATACATATATATACATATATACACACACACAGATATATATATATATATATATATATATATATATATATATATATATAGGATGTGGTTCAAATAAGAACCCATCCTTTTTGTGAGAACCCTTTAACCTCATACCAACCATTGATCAAAAAATTAGTGGATTAGATCTTTTAATTCTTTTTTAATACAAAAGGGTAAAATAGTCATTTTATCCTTATTTAAAATCAGCTTTTAACAACAAAATGACATATGTCCCCCCCTATTCCCCCCTAATTTTTTTTATTTCTATTTAAAAATTTTACCCCCTTTGTTTTTATAACCTTTATAACTTTTTTATACGTTGTTACTTTTTTATAAAAAATACATCATTAAACGCGTCTTGTTATTCTCTTTAATTCTAATATAGTCTCGAAATTTTTTTAAAATTTTTGTCGAACGTTGCATATTACATCGAATTACGTCATGTTGTAAGTTTTTACTATGAATTACATCAAAGAAATATGATATATTAACAACAAAAAACCTTGAGTTAAACAATGTAACTACACCACCGTAACGAAATACATTCAGTGAATTACATTATATTTTAACTTTTTATAACGTTTTACATCAAAAAACATATATAAAAACCAACAAACATATATAAAATCCAACTTTTGTAAAAAAAAGACCATTCGAAATTACTGTAACATGACGTAATAAACAAATGTAATAATATGTCACACCATAATAATTTAAAAAATTATAATACAAATTAAAATTAAATTACACTATAATAACAGGTTTGGGTATTTTAGTGAAGATGAGAAGATGGTAGATGATGAAGTAGCGACGGCGGTGCCCATGGTGGGTGGTGGTGCTGTAGGGGCTGTTGCTTGATGAAGATGAGAAGATGGTAGATGATGAAGTATACAAATGGTACCTGGGTTAAAATTGAGTTTACTACACAAGTGGTCCCTTTAGTTACAAAAGGGTATTTTAGTCTTTTCATCATAATTTAACAGAAAATTTAACGAAAGTTAGCCTTAATACCTTAACTTGTTATAAAATTAAAAGCATAATACCCAAACATGTTACTCAAAAAAGTTAGTACCCAAACCTGTTATTTTCGCTAAACCACAGGGACTATTTGTGTAATTAATTCTTATGTTTAACTTCAATAGTGATGTAACAAAAAAAAGGATTACATTATTTTAACACAAATGGTACATTAAGCAACACAAGTTACATTAATGTACTAATGTAATGTAATTTGTTAATGTTACATATTGTTACGTTAATATAAACAAGTGTAACATTAGTATAAGAAAGTGTAACGTCATGTAAAAAAATGTAACGTCATGTAAAAAGGTGTAACGTAAATGTGAATAAACCGTTTACTGATACATCTAGTGATTAACCTCATAATTATAATATATATATATAAAAACTTTAGAAAAAGTAAAATTTAAATGAAACTTAATATGATGCATCACAGGTATCTTGTAAAATTTATTATAAAAATTGCACCAGTAGATTCATCATATTTTTTTCTTTAATTCTATTATAACATTTCAAAAAATATCAACTTGTACATAGTTATATCATGTTACAATGTTACTCATACGTGGTAAACAATTGTAAAAGCAATGAAAACTAATGTAAATCAATCTGTAAACTAATGTAAAAGATATTACTCGTATATAGTTACATCATGTTACAATGTTATTCATATGTGGTAAATCAATGTAATCTAATGTAAATCATATGATATTACACCATTCCAATAGAAAAGGGTATCCTCATTACGACAACCGAACAACCAAACGATATTATATCATGTCTGGGGTTTTTATCTAATGAAGAAATCGTTCAAAGTAAATCTACATAAATTACTAAAAGACAACTATGAATTCTATACATAACCCAATGATATAAACAACAACAACAAATCTTGAGAAAGCATACCATTGATTCCAACTCTGGTCTTCCCACCGGTGCTAGACTCTATAAAAAATCCAAATAAATGGAATTTGTTACCAAAATATTCCTCAAACAGTGACTTAAGCATTTCATCAAACAGATAGAAGGCATATTATAAACACTAATAGATCTTCTCACTTGAAACACTAGGGGGCATCTGTGTGGCAGTAGCTTTAATCGGCTCAATGCAGTACACACGAGACTTCCTGCACCATCATCAAAACAAGAAAATCATTTCCACAATAACAGAAGAAAAAATCATCAACCATCAACCATCGCCAACAATCAACACCCTAAACGCACAAACAAACCTCAACAGCAAAGATGAAGATTCCCCACAAACAGCAGCACCAAACAACCCCGATTGCAGCTCCAATGACGACACCTACCAAAACCACCAAAATCTTTAAAAAAACAAAACTTTACACAACCCATTTACAGAATCCTTAAACTAAGGTGGCGGAACACAAGATTTCAAGATTTGGGCAACAAATTTAACCTGCAATCGCGTAGGGTTTGAGTGTGATTGGTGTGAGGTTTAAAGAACAGATGGTGGGTTGGTGGATCTAAGAAGAGAGGAGAAAGAAGCCATGAATGTTGTGGGTTGGTGGAGATCTGTGTGTTGTTGTTGTTGTTGTTGTTGTTGATTTGGGGGTCAAAACCCTAGGAGATAAAGAATGAAAAAGAATGGCTTTTGGCGGTGGAGCGATGGTGGAGCAAAACCCTACGCGATTTGGGGGTCAAAACCCTAGGACGACTTCTTATATACCTTCAGATCCGGTGGCGATGGTGAGGCGGTGGAGCGATGGTGGAGCAAAGGGTCGTTGGTGGTGGATTAAGGATAAGATGAAGCAGTAACTTAGATATGAGAGATAGAGTGAGATGGGATGAGATTCAGTTGGATTGGTGTTTATGTTCTTCGAAGAGAAAACAAAAATGAAAGGTACTAATAAGGATTGAGTGTTGGACTTTATGTCATTGTGTCAGAAAACTACAGAGCACAGAAAGACAATAAAAGACTTCAATGCCCTTCAACTCATCTCCACCTTTGATATGACATCTAAATTTTTATATATTAAATCAATGGTTAGATGTAGGGTTAAAGGGTTCTTGTAAAAAGAAAGGGTTCTCTTAAGGATTGAGATTCAGTTGGATTGGTGTTTCTGTTCTTCGAAGAGAAAACAAAAATGAAAGGTACTAATAAGGATTGAGTGTTGGACTTTATGTCATTGTGTCAGAAAACTACAGAGCACAGAAAGACAATAAAAGACTTAAATGCCCTTCAACTCATCTCCACCTTTGATATGACATCTAGATTTTTATATATTAAATCAATGGTTAGATGTAGGGTTAAAGGGTTCTTGTAAAAAGAGAGGGTTCTCACATGAACTCATTTCTCTATATATATACATATATATATATATATACATATATACATATATATATACATACATACACACACACACACACACACACACACACACATATATATATATATATATATATAATATATATATATATATATATATATGTCTCTTTTTTTGTTTATCCTTCTCACAAACACCATAAACATTATTTCTCTTATTATTTCTATCAACACACAACCAACATCATTTCTAGCAACACACCTCCACATCGTCGCTCATCAACACCCACGACTGTGAGAATCCCCTTTTGATCTTTCCCATCTCTCGTGGAACATGTAGATCAGCCGATTACATGCGAGTTCTTAGGCGGCGCCGATACTGAACATTGATCAGGACATGCATGTTCGGGCGGTTGCATGCCGGTGTTGAACTCCGATCACGACTTGTATGTTCGGTGAGGTTGTAGAAACTTAACAAATAAAACTGGAAGACGTGGACGTATAAAATCATAAGCTTGTAGTAATCTCGTCGGTAAGCCGCCATAGGACCACCGAGAACCACCATCGGTCCCCCATTTCCAAAACGTACATAAAATCACTCTTTTTACGAATGATATGGGTGTGTATTTAAATGAGAGGCTGGTTGTTGGTTGAGTGGTTTTAGGGTTGGGTATCTGAAAACACAAAAGAAGCAAGAGGTACAACACCAATTTACATAAAACGTACACTTGCTAAGCGCAACATACAACACCGTATTGCATCATAAAGTTGACTAATAGTAATATATATAAGAGTTAAGTTTCATTTTACTCATTGAGGTTTGTTAAAAATAACAATTTTCCTCTAAAAAATTAAAAACATCATTTTACCTTTAAAAATTTCATATGTAGTTTCAATTTCAGTCAAAAGTTTCATTAGTTATTTCAATTTTATTCAAAATAGTTAAAATTTTAAAGTGAAATTGAAACAACATATGATTTTTTTTAAAGTAAATTGATGTTTTTAATCTTTTGAAGGAAAATAGATATTTTAATCAAAATTTAAGGAGTAAAATTGAAATTAATTCTATATATAATTTTTATATTACTAGCTTAATACTTTGATTATTTATAATATTAAATAAAATAGATCTGAAATGTAAATCTAAGTAGGTGATGGTTTTACTTTGATTATACGACATTTTTAGGCATCAATTTATTTCCATCTTTTTACACATACAAATTTCCCACCGCATCACATCGCTCAATTATGCTAGTATGTTAACTAATATTTGGAGGAAAAAGGACTAACAAAGAGACATTAGAAATTTAGAATTCATTAAGTCATTAAGGGCATTGTTTTAAAAAACGGATCGGACCGGTCTGTCCGACCGTTTGAGCCGGGAACCGGACACCAATCCGGTCTGGTTCATTGCTTAAAACTGTTTTGGCATTAAACCATTGGTCAGACCGGCGGTCGAACTGGCAACCGGACCGGCTGAACCGGGGGTTGGACAGGGTGAACCGGGGGTTGGACAGGTTGAACCGTTTTTTCATATATAATTTTTATTTTTTAGTATTTTTTACATATATATTTATAAAATAATTATAATTTTATCCGGTTCTTATATCCGGTCCGATCAGCAAACGAGTAAGACGTCCGGTTCACTGTCACGTCCGGTTCACTGTCTCATCCGGTTTTAAAAGCATTGAATTTAATGGAGCAACCATTTAACTTTTATTTTGAATGAAACCATACATTTCGGCCCCACCCGTTATGATCCAACTTATTTCGGCCCATATGCGAAAAATTCCGGATCCGCCAATACTTGAACACATCTACAAAATTAGAGAAAACATATCAAACATTAAAAAGATATCTTTACCTCCACCAACTATAATCATTAAGTTTATTATTACATCCCTTATGCCTAGATAAAAAAAGCTGTAACAATAACAAATTCGACATATCGTCGCGCATTTTTACTTTGTTTTGTGCTCCAAAATGATCAAATGCCTCAGATTTTCCTCATAGAGATCCATCAATATCGCCACCACCCTAACTTAGGGGCTGTGTGTTTCAGTGTCTTAATAGTTATGATGTTTGAATAGTTCAACACTTAATGGTTCAGATTGTTTGTTCCGCGAGCAAATGTCTGAATGGTTCAGACATTTGCCTCTGAATGGTTAAGCGTTATACTAATGCTGAATGGTTAAGACCTATTATCTGAATTGGTAAGACATTTGCCTTTGAATAATTAAGCGATATAGTAACTCTTAATAGTTCAGACATCTTAATGGTTCAGCACTTAATGACTCAGACCCTTTATTGATCCAGGATTTAATGATTCAGAAATTATCAAACAACCATTTAACAAGAACATGAGAACTGAGAAGTGGAATGCTCTACTTATATTGGTCATTGTAGGTGATGTTTATTCACTTTATTGAGATGTTTGGAGTGGGCTGTGGTCTACTTTGTAATGGGTCGCTTATCGGTAAAATCGGTCCACCAATTTGGGCTGTCATTTTTGTTTTAAATGAGGCAATGAGTAATGGGCCGGCCTGTCAGTTTTGACGGGTATCAACCCACGGCCTATGGGTTATCAAACAAAGTGTTGGGTCTAATCTCAATGATATTTGAAGTTACATTAGTGAAACTTCACTTGAAATTAAAGATTTGAGCTCGTTTATAACGTGTCGGTGTAAATTAATTATGTGTTGTAGGTTATATGAAGTAAGATAGTTAGGGTAATATTTAATTATTAAAAAAAAAGCTAAACCTGGAAGATATTCATATTATTTTTATTTATATATTTTTAAGCTAAACCTGGAAGATATTCATATATTTTTATTTCGATTAGGTTTTGTTAACTGTATACTACTTAATAATATAGTTGTTTTAAAGTTTTTATTGTAAAGTTTTTATTAATTTAATATTCAAGTTTTAAGTAATATTTAAATATCCTTTAAGATTGATTATGATAACTTCCGGTTATTGAGTTCACTACAATTGTTTCGATCAATCTGGCAAGTGAACCAAAAAGATCGTCGATTGATTCAATAACCAATATCATCTTTAAAGTATTTGCTCGAATGGAGCTTCAAAAGTGATAGAAGATGAGTTTTCTCCTTTAGAAGATGATTCAATAACCAATTAAACAACTAGAAAATCAACTCCTCTTTTTACAATGTAAATTCTATTTCTATTTCGATTTTTTAAACCAAAAATAATAAACGCTTCTTATAATTTTCTACTCATATTTCTTCTACTCGTATTTATTTTACACAAATGAATTAAAAAAACCTAGCTAATTCAACCTAATAACCAACTAAACCGAATTTCAAACCAACCGTTTTAATATTCAAAATATTAACCGCAACAACCATCGACACAAAACAAGCTTACTCAAATCACACCTAGTCATTTCCCGTATAATCCACCTGAAAAGCCACTCATTGCCATTATGCATATTGTGACACAAACCCCCACTACCAAAACATACCATACTGTAACGTAATATGTTTTGTTCCTAACTCAGATGACGAAGATGATGAAGTACAAGAAATTCGAAGTAGACGATGAGGAGAAGAGACCTTGCCGAAACTAGAGAAAAATTCTCGAAGCGGGTGGCTCGTAAGTCTTTAAAGGATATTGAGGAAACAACATGGCCAAAGCTTGGATTCATATTTCCAAAGACTCGTCTCCTCATCGTTAATTGTTTTCACAATGATAATCAGAATACTATTGATTGTATTTGCTTGTCTTACAATGGAGATAATTACAGGGATTAAATAGGAGCCTATTGAGGCTTATACAAGGAATTACAGCCTGTGATACAATGGTTTTTCCTATAATTAGAGTTGGTTATTTTTGGTTGGGATATGATGTTGAGCTGATCCCCCAATTTCCTCATTCTTTCTTTTAACACTCCCCCTCAAGTTGAATAGTGGGATCTCCAATATTCAACTTGGTTAAACAGTTGCTGAAGATTCTTCCGTTGACGGCTTTCGTCAGTACATCTGCAAGTTGGTCTTCTGAGCGAATGAATGGTAGCTCTATAATGCCAGTTTCCAGCTTCTCTTTGATAAAGTGTCTGTCGACTTCTACGTGTTTAGTCCGATCGTGTTGAACTGGATTCTCTGATATTTGAATTGACGATGTGTTATCACACATTATTTTGCTGGTTTTGGTTGGAGGGAGGCCGATCTCAGTTAGTAGTTTTCATATCCATAAGACTTCTGCGATTCCTCTTGCTATTCCTCGGAACTCGGCTTCGGCACTGGATAGTGCTACCACCTTTTGTTTTTGCTTCTCCATGTAACTAGGTTTCCTCCAACTAGAGTGAAGTAGCCTGAGGTTGATTTCCGATCTCCTTTATCTCCTGCCCAATCAGCATCAGTGTATGCCTGGATCTCTAGATGTTTGTTTTGCTTGAAAAGAACCCCATGACCTGTTGTTCCTTTCAAATATCTGATGATCCTCCATACTGCTTCCATGTGTGTTACTTGTGGTTGGTGCATGAATTGGCTGACTACTCCAACGGCATAGGCTATATCTGGACGTGTGTGGGAAAGATATGTTAGTTTTCCCACCAACCGTTGGTATCTTTCTTTGTCTGCAAGCTCTGCTCCTTCGATCATGTAAAGTTTGTGATTTGCCATCATTGGGGTTTCTGTGGGCTTACAGTCGATCATTCCTGTTTCTGCTAGAAGGTCCAGGATATACTTCTTCTGACAAATGAAGATCCCTTGTTTGGACCTTAATACTTCGATTCCCAAAAAGTACTTGAGTCTTCCCAGGTCTTTCATCTCGAATTCTACGAATAATCTTTCCTTCAGCCGCATCATTTCTTCTTCGTCGTTTCCTGTAATTATCATGTCATCACATAAATAATTAAACATGTCACAAGTTTACCTCTTTGCTTTATGAAGAGAGTGTGATCCAAGTTGCTTTGTTGGAAACCATATTTCTTCATTGCTATAGTGAATCTCCCAAACCAGGCTCGAGGTGATTGTTTTAGTCCGTATATTGCCTTTTTTAGTCGACATACTTCTTCTGCTTTGTAGCTTCCTTTGAATCCCGGTGGAGCCTCCATATAGACTTCTTCTTTTAATTCACCATGGAGAAAGGCATTCTTCACGTCGAATTGGTGGAGCGGCCATCCTTCATTTGCAGCTACTGAGAACAACACCCTGATTGTGTCCATCTTTGCCACTGGGGAGAAGGTTTCTGAATAATCGATTCTGTATGTTTGGGTGTATCCTTTAGCTACTAGCCGAGCTTTATATCTTTCAATGGTTCCATCAGGTTTATGTTTGATTGTGAAGACCCAGTGACAACCAACTTGCTTCTTCCCAGATGGGAGAACGCACTTCTCCCATGTGTCACTTTTCATTAATGCTCTCATTTCGGTTTCCATTGCCTCTCTCCAGTTCTTTGATTCTAGGGCAACTTCTACCGAGGTCGGAATTTTTTCTGTGTAGAGTGATAAGGCAGAGGCTTTTGCTTCTTGAGTCAAATTTCCTTGGGCTATGTTGGCCGTTGGGTATCTAGAGGTTCCTGCTTGTTTCTCCGGAGAGTATCGTTTTGGTGGCACCCCTCGGTTAGTTCGGGGTGGTAGAACGTATCTCCCGGTCTCTTCCTATGTTGGTTCATTGGTCTCTTCTTCCTCGAGCTCCCCCTCTTCATCTGGCACTTGTTCTACCTGTTCTGTGACATTTTCTTCATGAACAATATCAGATTCTATATTTTGATTATCTATGTAGGGGTTATTTACCTCAGGTGTTGGATTGGAATGATTTGGTTCGGCAGTGACACTGATTTGTGGTTCAGTAGGTTGTGTGGATTCGGATGACTCGTTTTGGGCCCTATCACTGACTTCTCCTGCTGGTGACATCCATTGTAGCCAACTCAGTGTGTCTTCATACGTCGTCTCCCCCTGACCACTGTGTTGGGATTTGTAAAAGAACTCTGTTTCGAGGAAGTCACAGTTCATGGTAGTGTAGATCAACCGTTTTGTTGGACTGTAGCATCGATAGCCCTTTTGGTTGACCCCGTACCCCACAAACACACATTTCTCGGTGCATGGATTGAGTTTGGTCCGATCGGTTTTAGGGATGTGGACAAAGACAGAGCAACTAAAGATTCGTGGTTGTAGCGTAAGGGCTGGAGGAAGTTTAGTAAATTCAGACAGGGCTTGGATGGGAGTTTTAAGATCAAGAGCTTTGGTTGGTAATCGATTAATTAGATATGTGGCGGTGGCAAGTGCCTCTGGCCAGAAAGATTTAGGGACGTGTGACTCAATCAGAAGGGCACGAGTTATTTCTAATAGAATACGATTTTTTCTTTCAACGGTGCCGTTTTGTTCGGGTGTGGGTGGACACGAAGTTTGATGAACTATCCCTTTATTTTGACAAAATTGTTTCATTGAGTTATTGACAAATTCTCCCCCATTATCAGAACGGAGGATTTGAATATTTTTGTTAAATTGTGTTTGAATCATGTTGTAAAAAACATTAAATTTATCGTGCACCTCAGATTTATGTTTTAGGAAGTAAATCCACGTCATTCGCGTACAATCATCCACAAAAAGTAAGAAGAATCGATAATTTTGCCCCCCATGTATCTCTGCGGGTCCCCAGACATCAGAATGTATTAAAGAAAAAGGTAAATTGACTTTGGTGTTATTAGACTTAAAAGAATGTCTATGACTTTTTGCCAACACACAAACTTCGCAATTGAAATGTTTATTGGAAGGAAATAGTTTTGGAAACAAAAGATTTAAATAACTAATAGATAGATGCCCCAACCTTCGATGCCACAACCATGCTTCTCGATTAGTCGTCCCATGAGCTAATAGATTAGTGCCTTCTTGAGTCACCTCATCCACATAGTACAAACCTTGACGTTCAGTGCCACGCCCAATAATCATTCCAGTCCTGATGTCCTGAAGAATGCAAAATGTAGGGTGCATTAAGACTGTACAATTTAGTTCCTTGGTTACATGACTAATAGATAGTAATTTATGTGATAATGATGGAACATATAAACAATTCGAGAGTTTAAGACGTGGAGATATCTCAACCGTACCACCCCCTTTAACAGGCATTACAACCCCGTTAGCCGTTTGAATGTGCGTTCTATGGGGTTTGGATGTTGAGACAATATCAGAAATATCGTATGTCATCGTTTCGGTTGCCCCACAATCAAGAATCCAAGGTTGTGTTTTATTGTCACATTTAGTGTTTACTAAATTGGCTTGACCATAGCTAAGTGAAGAAAATAAATTACTGTTTGTACATGAATCAGAATTTTTATGAACAATATGAGAATTTGTGTCTAATAAATTGAACATATTAAAATTGGAACTAGACATTTGTTTTGAACTAAAAAAGTCAGGGTGTCTTTAAATAACTTGTTAAAAGGGTCATTCTTCAATACTTGGGGGGGGGGGTTAAGGGAAACATTGTAATTAAAATTGAAATACGGTGGGCTTGAGGGAGAACCCCCAAACCCGATACCTTCGAGGTTATCAACCGCAGCCGCCGTCGCCACCCCTCCGAAGCCTCCGGACTCCATGGTGCGGTGAGGGTCGCCGCCGCCGCTGCCGGTAGCATCCTTGCTGCCCACGGTGGCTGGTGACCGGCCATCGGTTCCTTTCTTCCCCTTCTTGTGACCATCGTTCCACCACTCCGGATATCCGATGAGTTTTAAGCACTGGTCTTTGGTGTGTTTGCTCATGCCACAGTGGCTACACTTCAGGTTGGTTCTATCAGTCCGGGACGATGTACCCGGTTTCAGGTCTGACCGGCGCCCCTTCGAAACAAGCCCTAAACCATCGGGTTCGTCTGGTCCGGTGACAACAAGACCGGCCGCCACGCCTTGGTCCACTGGGTTAGTCTTGGATGTGAGTCCGAGAATATTCCGGTGGGCCGCCTCTTTTCGGACGGCGGCGTAGGCGCCCTCGGCTGAGGGTAGCGGATCCCACCGGAGTATCTTCCGTTTTATCGGGTCATACTGTCGGTCAAGGGCGTTTAGAAATTAGAACAATTTAGTTTCAGATCTGATGTTGTTGTATGTGGTGATATCAGCAGCACACTTCATTGGGTTTGGGTCTCGTCGTTCGATGTCACCCCAGATCCCTTGCATTACTAGCCAGAAATCTTCGAGAGGCACCCTATTCTGCTTCATCTTATTTGCTTTGACGTATAAGTCAAAGGTCTGTAATTTGTCCTTCCCACTGCTATAAGTAATTGCAAGAGCATCCCACAATGACTTTGCAGTGGGAAACTCGGTTAAATTACTTGCGAGTGCGGGTTCGATGTTTGGTATTAGCCACGAAAAAACAACAAGGTCATCCTGTTCCCACTGATCAAATGTGTCATCAGTTGGAGCTGGAGGTTTCGGATTTCCTGAGAGATGGCCGAGGAGGTTCTTTGATTTACCTCCTATGGCCACTCGGATCATCCGAGCCCATAAAGCATAATTCTTGCTGTTTAGTTTGAGGCTAATTTTGAGGCTGTCGGATAGGCTCTGTTTTTGATTTTGGTTTTGGGGAAGGCTGTTTTTGAGTAGGTTTGCAAGCTGGGTTGAAAGGTCATCGTTGCCGATCAGATTGCCGTCTCCGGACATGGCGATCTGATCTGGGTGATGAGGCGCAGATAGATGATGAGCACGAGCAAATGAACTGATCCAAGGATCATTCACTGCTCTGATACCATGTTTTCACAATGATAATCAGAATACTATTGATTGTATTTGCTTGTCTTACAATGGAGATAATTACAGGGATTAAATAGGAGCCTATTGAGGCTTATACAAGGAATTACAGCCTGTGATACAATGGTTTTTCCTATAATTAGAGTTGGTTATTTTTGGTTGGGATATGATGTTGAGCTGATCCCCCAATTTCCTCATTCTTTCTTTTAACATTAATTTCCAGCATTTCTCCCGCATGAGGGGCTATGTTTTCTTAATTTTATTTAGGGGTATTGGATTTTAGAAATCTATCACTTTCATTTATTGGTCGAGATTAATCAAAACTAAAAAATATTTACAAACACTTTCAAATTTAAGCTTATTTTCATTCCACAATCACTTATTAATCGAGGGTTAACACCGTTGGTTATTTGATGACGTAAACAACTTATGTGAATAAAACACTAAACAGAAAATTGAAATATATCATCAAGTCTATCAATCTAAAAATTTTGCACCCGGAAGCCCGTTAACCTCCACCTCCTGATCTGAACTACTTGACTTGTTAGCAATGTTGTAAAAATGTTATAAAACTCGGCCTAGGCGGCTAAGTACTCAGCGAGTACTCGGAACTTGAAGGTGTACTGAGGCGGTTTTCTTCAACTCGTCAACCTTACTCGGAATCGGTCCAACTCGTTCCTACTCGGACCTACTCGGCCCTACTTGGCCCAATTCGGTCTACTCAGTCCAACTCAGACTTTGCTGTTTTCAACGATTTTCGCTATTGTTCACCCATTTTTGTTGTATTTTTGTTGTTTTTCAATGATTTACTTTGAAAGATGAGTATTAAATTATTACAATTAGGGGTGTTCAAAAATATCCGAATCCGAAACCGAATACGAAATATCCGAAAATCTGAAATTCGGATATCCGAAATTTCGGATTCGGATTCGGATAGTGATTTTCAGAATTTTCGGATATTTCGGATATCCGAAATATCCAAAATATTTTTATAAAATTTAAAAATATTAAATATTAATTATATATTTCGGATATTTTTAGATATTTAGGACATTTAATAAAAAAACTTCGAATATCCGATAAAAACTTTAATAAAAATTATTACATTTTTATAAAATTTATTAAATAATACAAAATTTCTTTGAATTCGGATCCGAACGGATATCCGAATCCGAATCCGAAATTTCGGATATCCGAAATTCGGGTATCCGAAATTCGGGTATCCGAAATTTCGAATTCGGATAGTGAAATTTACTATCCGAAATTTTTGGATATCCGAAATTCGGATATCCGAATTTCGGATATCCGAAAATGAACACCCCTAATTACAGTATGTATACATATTAAAAAATAAATATCATATTTTAGAATGCTATAGCGTGTGAACATATTCTTTTGATATATATTGATTTTCACGTAATATGTTATAAATATTTATAAACTTATTATATTTGACATATATATGATTTCTTAAAAATTAATCTTTTATAATTACCATGTCCGAGTACTCCTAGAGTACTCCCTGCCTAGGCCGAGTACGCACAACTCCCTAGTCGACCGACCTAGCAGCGCTAACAACTTTTACAACCATGCTTGTTAGAGGTAGATTGAAGGTGATGATGAAGGCTAGATACCGAAAAACGGATTTGATAGAAGTTGGGCGATGGAGGAGCTGAAAATGGGTCAAAGCTGTCTTATTTTATCGAAAAAACTAACAGGGTTTAACTTTCAGTTAGTAAGAGATCTTAAGAGGTAAAGAAGCTTAAATTTAGAAGTGTATAAACAAACAAACAAACAAACATACCCAGTGTCTCCCGCTGAAGGGCAGGGTCTGGGAGGGGTATATGGTGACAAGTCTTTCCTCTATCTAGAAAGATAGAGAGACCGCTTCCGAAGAGACCCCCGACTCGTTAACAAAGGCAATAACAATAACAATCATAATACAACGCATATACAAAGCATATAACAAAGCATAACAAAGGCAATAACCATCATAATACGAAGCATATAACACAATGATATATCACAAGAAGAATTAGATAATGCGCATGTAACACCCAAAAAGGATAGATGAGGAAAACTACACTAACGTGTGGGGTACGGCCATATGTCACCGTATACACAAAACCCACTAAAAGTCCTTAATTTTAATTCTACGCCTCCATCACTTCTATCTCGATCATGTTCTCAGAGAGATGCAAGTCCATCATATCTCTCCTAATAACCTCGTCCCAAGTCAACCTAGGTCTACCTCTGCTCCTCCTACCCTCTAAGCTGATGTTCTCTACTGCTCGGACTAGTGCTGCCATCGTTCTCCTCTTCACGTGCCCAAACCATCTTAATCTTCCCTCTTATTTTTTCTGTGATACACGCCACCTCTAGCCTCTGGCGAAAGACGTCGTTTCTTATCCGATCCAATCTTGTGTGTCCACACATCCACCTCAGCATTCGTATTTCTGCGACCTCTATTTGTCTCTGGTGCGATTTCTTTATGGCCCAACAGTCTGTGCCGTATAACATAGCTGGACGTACTGCCACTCTGTAGAATTTTCCCTTTAGTTTTGCCGGGAACCTCTTATCACACAAAATCCCTGATGCTGCTCTCCACTTGCACCATCCTGATTGTATACGGTGTGCTACATCGCTATGTATCTCTCCATCTTCCTGTACGTACGAGCCAAGGTATTTGAACCTAGACGTCCGGGGGACCGCCATGCCTTGGATACTGATTTGGGTGTCCTCTTCGGCCTCACCACTAAAGTTACAATGCATGTATTCTGTCTTAGAGCGACTTATCCTTAAGCTCCTGCGTTCTATTGCTGCTCTCCACTGTTCTAATCTCTCGTTAAGCACCGTCCTAGATTCTGATATTAAGACAATATCATCCGCAACAATTTAGGAGTGTATATAAACATTTATTAAGTTGAGATTAATTCGGTCAATAAATGAAAATCGAGATTATTAAAATCCAATAACTATTTATTTATAGGGTAGGGTTATACTAAAAAACTGTTTAATCTGAAAAGTCTAAAAATGATTGTGGGTTTGACACGTGTTCCTATATTGTTTTAAGGAGTTGTGTATTTTGGTTATTGTGTCAAATAAATCAGCTCATTGTGTCTTTTATGTTCATTGTGTCAAATATTAGTTTATTATGTCGTATATTTACATTTGTTATATGTATTTTATCATTTATGTTTTTTTACATTTGTTTTTTATTTATCATTTTGTTTTATGTTTTAAAAATTTGTTATAGTCAAGTTTGTTATAGATACACATTGTGTTTTATAATTATAAATACACAATAAAATGCTTTCACTTAAAACTCATGGTGTTGAAAATAACATAATGTTTTATCTTTGTTATTGTTATTTGTAGTTATATAGACTTGTTATCTATTATTGTGTCATATAATTAAAAGTACATAATGATATCATTTTACAAATACATTTTTTCAAACTTATAGTGTTCAAGATAACAAAATGATAATAAAAAAAACACAATGAGATATTGTGTTATTTTGTTATTGTTTTAAGTGTACTAAATTAGTTAGGTGTTACTTTATTATTGTGTTTTACATATTAGAGATATACAAATATGTTATTTTACCATTATATTTTTTAATTTATCTTTTTAGAAAAAAACAATAGTATTTAGAAAAAGCAAAATAACTAACAAAAGACACAATGAATTACCGTAAAGACATAATGACGAGACATGACTTAAAAATATAAAAAAATAATTATTTTTATATAACAATACTATACTCATTTAAAAAATTAAAAACGCTCGTTTTTATGTTTTAATTTTTATAAAAAAAGTGATTCCGTACATAAAAGTTATGAAATTTAAAAAATATGAGAATTTACAAAAAGTCAATGGCTGTTACTAAAATACCCTTATAAAAACTTTTTCTTACAAATTGATATTAACCATTAAATAAAAAGATTAACGGTTCAGATTACTTATTACATTTTTTAGTGTTAGTAGGCTTTTTATTTAAACATTTCTTTTATTTATAACTTTTATATATCTTATATATACATATATAAATTTTTTGAAAATAGATCTTTATATATTTGTGAGTAAATTACAAATTTGTCCTTTAAGTATTGTTAAAACTACGAATCTTGCTCTTAAACTTTGATAATTACGGAGAGTGCTTTATTTGAAAATTTATCTCAACTTCTGTCATTTCACTATGAAAGTTAAAATTTTAGTTAGTTTTTAATAAATAACAGTTTTACCCTTACCATTTAGAGGACTAAATGTGTAGTTTTTATTAATCTCTTGTTTTCTTTTTGCTTTTTTTCTTTTATTACTTTACTTTTTTCTTTCAATTTTTTTACCATTTTGTTTTATAAATATTATCTTAACTATTACTAATTAATAAGTTTATTTTTTATATAAATTTTAATATAAATGTTTTAATTAATTGGTGTAATTTATAACCCAAGTCGTATAAGTTATCTTACATAAAAATAATAGTAAAATAACACAAAGGTGTTTGAAATTTGGGATTGATTTTTATAGGTCCATTGTGGTTAAAACATTTAGATCATTCTTTGTATATAATTATTCATGAACAAAAAATTTATAAATTATCTAAAATTCATCATCTATTTTTTATTAAAATATCTAAAGCATTGATTTAAAATAAAATTGGTTTATTAAAACATATTTTATAAATTTTTCGTAGTCATTATTTGTATCTAAATATTGTGTAGTATATATGTTTAAAAAGTTTAACTTCAAAATATATTATTCTAAAATTCAGTTTGTTTAACTCTGAAGTCTTATATGTCTAGTAAATTTGTTTCTTAAATTTCTCCCAACTCGTTTCCTTTCCGATTTTAATCTCTCCAATTTCTTATCCTCCTTAGTGTCCTTCCTAAAATTATATATAACTAGTATTGAGCCCCCGCGTTGCGCGGGGGCGTAAAACAATGGCAAGTAGTATTAATGTCACACCACAGTCAATGACCACCAACACCAGAAAAGCTCGTATTAAAATAAAAACAAAAAACAAATCGAATAAGATGTTAAACCGCGAACGTGAAATGTAAAATATTAAAATAATAAGCAAGCCGATTTAGGATTATTACGTTGTAACACAACAGTTAAACGAAATAAATATGTTGAAAATACGTAAAAGTATTATGGTTAAAAACCATAAAGCATAAAGAAGTTAATAAGTTAATTGTCTCATGTATATATATTAAATTTAATAATCTTTGTAAGTCTTACTTTTACTTTTTATAAAAAACAGATAATTGACACACGAAGAGACATTTTGATATTATTTTTTTCTTTTCTAATACATAAAAATCTAAATGGATGATGGAATTCAAATTTTATAATTAATGAAATTTAATAAAAGTTTTAAAATCCAGTCAATAAAATAAATAATAAACACAACAACCATCTCCTCCACTTTCATCACCCATCTACCCCAAATCAAAATCATGTTTTACAATCTAGAAAAAGAATTCATTAGAAATGAACTTATACAAACAATATACATCAAAAGAGAATTTTAACAATATGTTGTTAGATTTAAGAAACAAACCAGGAGACCGCACCAAATCTAACTTACCAATGTGCACATCAAATCACACCTATCAAATTTCTCACAAGTGTCATCATTTAATAATATAAAATCATACTAAAACATGTTATACTGATAAACGCAACAAACACAACTTAATAAAAAATTACAAGCTACCACAATACTTCCATCTACATTATCATACCACAAACTCAATTAAAAATACACCAAACTCCTAAACTGATGTCTTTAAAACTCCAAGTCATATACATAATACATGCATCAAAAGAACTCATAATGCATTATAGTTTAACTTAAGGGTGTAAAATAACACCACACACAAAACTCAAAGGACTAAACACACACAAACACTCCCACCTTCACACAATACGCTCCCCTTTAAAACCTCCATTTACGCCTTCATTATCATTCACCTGCAACTCTCTTCATCTCAAATTCAAACAAAGAGAGAGAAATGATAATAATCAATCAATAGATCGATCTACAGAGAGAATCACCACGGCCAAAATGTCGAAATCCCTAAGTCTCCTCACGATCTGTGTTGTAATCCTCACAATCCACACCATCACCACCGCATCTCCCGCCGTCGCCGCCGCTTCCACAGCCGGAGACCACCACCTCAGCTGGATTCCGACCACCTTCGCCGCCGGCTGCCGCGGATCTACGACGGAGTGCCTCGCTGAAGGCAGAGATCTGGATATTGATGATATAGAGCTATCGATGGTGATGCGTTACAATTCTTGCACTGTATGGTGATGCGAACGTTGATGGGTTGTCGTTACAACTCACTGGCCCGTTGGATTCTAGTGTTGATCGACTGATATACAAAACGCAACCACCGCCGCTTGTGGGCGTGACGGTCGATGGGGTCGCGGCGGTTGCCTTGCGCCGGTGGTGTGTGCTGGTTACCGAGGGACGTGGTTGGTGTTCGGTGATGGTTGTGACGGCAGTGGTGATGGCGGTTGTCGGTTGGCTGGTGTCCGGTGACCATTGCGGTGTGGGTTCCTCGGTGTGAACTACTGTTCACACCGACATTCAGGATTTATATATATATAATATTAATCATCATCTTATATGTGTATTATGAATTGTACTTATGCTTTAATGAGTTGTACCCACTTTTTTTTCTTACTTTTAACCTCAATAATTTTACATCTTTTACAACTTAAGCCCTATAAGTTTTCACTTTCAACTTTAGTTCCCTGTACTTTTCATCGTTTACAAATTTTCGTTTTACGTTTCGATTTAAATTTTAAGAGGTAACACACCGCAATGTGCGTACGCGGTCCAACATTTTTATGCCTATTTTTTCTCCGTTTAACGGCCCTGTCACAACGTACGTTAGATCGACTTAGTAATTGTTTTTAATTAATTACATTTCGCGTGCATGGTTCAACATTTTTATGTCTCATTTTATGTTTGGTTTTATTTTTTTTTGTTTTTTTTCTTTTTTTATACTAGTTTTTTCGGTGTTGATGGTCGCTAATGGTGGTGTGAAATTGGTGTTACTTGGCATTATTTTACGCCCCCGTCCCAATACGCGGGGCTTAATACTAGTTAACATATATGTTAATAAAGATTGGAAATGAACAGTATGAACAGTGCCCGGGGTTATTATCGGTATTTCACGATGGTTTTGGGTATTGTGCAGCGCTCATCCTTTAAATATGTTTCGTTTTCCCGAGGTCTTCTTGGTGGTGGCCGGCAGTTGTTTTAGAGAGAGAGAGGTGTGTCGCAGCCGCCGTCTCCGGCTTACCGGCCAACAACCTCAGACAGAAAAGAGAGGGAGTGTGTGACAGCGGTGGTTTGGGCACATTTGTGTCTCCATCGCCGTCCACGGCTTGCCCCTACAATTGTCTCTGTCTACCTTTCTCTCTTACTCGCTTGAGGTTGGCTAATCCGTTGATGGCGGTCATGCTGGTGGTTTTCCCCTTCTCTTATTTCTATTTTATACCCTTTTAGGGTTTTCGGTGGGATCTGCGACCGGTCGGCCTTTCCTCTCCGGTTGAGGTGGAGGAGGCGACGGTTTCCTCACCATGTTCGGTTCTGTCGGTGGTGGTGGGATCCGCTGTCGCTCTGCCTCCCCTCTGTGGTCGAGGTGGAGGAGGTGGTGTTTCCCCACCATGACCGATAGTGTTGGTGGTCGGTCGCCATTTGGTCTGTCGTCGGTTTGACCTGGAGTCGATGATGGTCTCTCTACTGGAGGGAGCTTTCATCGCCGGCCGTGGGTTTTTCATCACGTTTGTGACGGCGATGATGACGATAGGGTCTGAGCAGTGGCGACAATGGTGGTGCAACCATTATTGTTCCCCTTTTCTTCGCCTACTTCCGAAACCGATTTAGGGTTTTCAAATCTACAACGGCTCCTGTCAACGGCTATGGTATGGACACCATTGTAGTCCATTTGTTGTTGTACCCCTATTTGATGTTATGGCCATACCGGTGTCCCATCCCCTTTGTCTGGTTCTTGCTTTGCTAATTTGTTGTTCTCCATCATGGGTTACCACTCACAGTGGTATCGTGGGTTACCACTCACAGTGGTTTTCGTGACTCTTGTTGTATAACCGGCTTATGCATGTGGTTGGGTATGTGTAATTCATCGATGGAATATGTCGGTGATGATGAGGAACACCTCACATGAGACTTAGCTTTGGCTTAATGTTTATCACTGGTTTATTTGTTCTCTTTTTGATTTGTTACTAATATGTTCCGAGGGCTGGCGATGATGATAAAAAGTAGGTGTGAATTTGTTGTTTTGGCGTGGCAAATGAAAATTTGCAGCCATAACGAGCACACATTTCGAGCCTTATGATCAGCTTATGCATGTGGTTGGGTATGTGTAATTCATCGATGGAATGTGTCGATGATGATGAGGAACACCTCATTTGAGACTTGGCTTTGGTTTAATGTTTATCACTGCTTTCTTTGTTCTCTTTTTGGTTTGTTACTAATATGTTGTGAGGGCTGGCGATGATGATAAAAAGTAAGTGTCGCTTTGTTGTTTTGGCGCAGCAAATGACAATTTGCAGCCACAACGAGCACACATTGTGAGCCTTATATGTCGGTGATTTGGTTCTGGTTCTTCATCAAGGGTTTCCGTTTTTTGATTCTTACAAACCTTTAATGTTTGATGTTGATTTGGGTTTTCCATGTGTTCATGAATCTGCCTGATGTTGGTGGCTTCGATTCACTGGATCACACATTGTTGCTTTATTTTAGGCTGTTTGTTGGCTGTGATGATCTAACCAAAAACAGGTTGTTGTTCTGGCGTGGCAACCATTGGTAGATGGTCTGCAGCTAGAAGCAATGACCAGGTCTGAACCAAAGCTATGTTTATCGTTGTGCTGCATCGTGTTGGCTTCAATTCGTTGGCAATGATGGTCAAACCAAAAACATGTTGTTGTCCTGGCGTGGAAGCCATATGTAGATGGTTTGTAGCCTGACACCGTGAGTTGATCTGAGCCAAAGCAGTATTACATAGGATGGCTGTGATGATTTCAAAAAAAAAATCCGTTGTTTTGGCGTGGCAACCACGTTTGGTTTACAGCCATAATGAGAAGCCGGATTTGAGCCAATGGTTGAAACTAGGGTTGTACCGGTGATTATCGGTTTTAAAATACTCGCGCAGCGCGCGAGGCAGAATCAATTAGTATCATTATAAATACAATACTCTCTTTGTTTTATTCACACATTCAACTCTTAGTTCTTTCTTTTAGCTCTTTATTTCTTTTACAATAGTGAACTTAAACACACATTCGTCCACAGCAAAATTCTGAACACTTATGATAATTATATTTAGGGGTGTTCAAAGTCGGATATCTAAAATTTCAGATATCCGAATTTCGAATATCCGAAAATTTCGGATACTGAAAATCACTATCCGTATCCGTATCCGTATCTGTATCCGAAATTTCGGATATCCGAAATTTCGGATATCCGAAATTTCAGGTACGGATACGGATAGTGATTCGGATATCCGAAATTCATTATTTATTTATTTATTATTTATTATTTTTTAGTTTTTTTACAATAATTAGAAATATAATATTATAAAAATAATATAAACACTAACTCATATCATAAATTTACAATATACACTAAAAAATCTCAATCTAAAGTAAAAATATATCTAAAGTTAAAAAAATAAAAAATACATTTTTTAGTTTTCGGATAATCGGATATCCGAATATCCAAAACTTTTGAAAATTACTATCCGAATCCGAATCCGAATTTTCGGATATCCGAAATTTGGATATTCGAAATTCCGATATTTCGGATTTTCGGATTTTTAGATTTTCAGATTTTCGGATTTTCGGATCGGATTCTCGGATTTGGATATTTTTGAACACACTAATTATATTCACAAACCTTCTTTAAACTCAATTACCATTTACCATGCCTCTGGTTATCCCCTCCATGCAAACATCTACAGTGGCACCACAGAAAGATAAAGGGGATGTTGGTTGTATCCACTGACTACAGTTGGGAAGTCCTAGACATTTTCAGACTCGGATCAGATCGTGTAACATCTCATACTTTTTTTTAAAAAAAGTTAATTTTGTAAACAATTTATATGTTGATATAAATTGAAATAATTACAATAATAATAATAATAATAATAATAAATAATAATAATAATAATAATAATAATAATAATAATATGGTAATAATAATATTAATAACAATGATAGTAATAATAATGTTAATAATAATGAAAATATAGGTTTTATAACATTAACTTATAAATAATAAGTTTGTACATACAATAATAACATTACAAACTTCGGGGGGCTAGATTGTAATTTATTTAAACTAAAACCAAACTTTAGTTTTGTTTTGACAACCGATACAAACCACAGGGACCAGTTGTGTAAAATTTGAAAACACCCAACCCCACCCCCCACCTTCTTCCCCGAATTCTTCCCTGCTTTTGCGACCCCCGTGTTCTTCGGCCGAGAAACCCGCACAAATCGCGCACAAACCGCCATAATAATTGAATCAATCGCACATAAACGATCATATATATGTCTCTAATCAAATCCCATCCTCAATTTCGTTCGAAAAACAACAAATCACCACCATTAATCATCCTCGAAGTCGCGGACCTGCAACACGATTAAAACCCCATTCCCGATTAATTTTAACAAGATTTGATAAGGGGCTTTTAATCTCGATCATAATTCAAAGCTTCCTACGAAATTAATTTGAATTCCATCAAGGTTTGCTCACCCAATGATCACCACATGACCGCGATCTGTTCTTCGACCAGTGCAGCTTCAATTCGTCATCATACGGGTAAATACACACACCCACACACTCGATTTTCATGGGGAACAAAAGTCCCATGATTGCAGAAGCCTTTGAAATCAAATTGAACCTGAAATGGGTGTGGATCGAACTAGGGTTCATACGGGAATCAGGGTTCAATTGAAATTGTGTTTAAGTGAATTAAAAACCATCTTCCAACGCGGCCACGACCCTTTGGTTCACCAGTTCACTCATCACATTCTACAGAAGAGGTCCCGGGTTCGATCCCGGGCAACCTCACCTATTTTTTTAAGCCATTTAAGCTTTAAAAATTATGAAAAAAATTTCTAAAAATTATAAAAAGGTTTCTACAAACATTAAATTTTTAAAACAACCTAATAATTTTCTGAAATTTATCTTAACATTTATTTGCTTATTTTATGAATTGTTTTAAATAAATAACATGTTTAGTTTAATTTCTTGTAAAACTAGACTGTAATTAACGGTTAAAAATCACTAAATAATTATTGGTTCAAATAATATTTATGTAATATTGTTTAAATCATGATTATTTCAATCAGATATAAAAGTTTTATATCTAAATCGTTCCAAATCATTTTCATTTCTTTTAGTCACGCAAATAATTAAATATGTTAATTAATTATCATAATTAATTAATAAAATTAGTTATTTGTTTTTCCCACATTTTAACAATAAATCAAACGATTACGCGTATTAACACATTTATTTCTTTTAAATTCTAAACAAAAATCACTTTTAATAAATTCGTTTATTTATTTCAAGACAATCAAACTAAATAAATTATTTAAACTACCATTCAAAACCCAATCTCAATGGAAACCCAACCTATTCCCAATTCTCACGTTATATTATTCTAATTCGAGGCACCGTTCCTTAGGTAAATCGTAAGGAAATCGTTGGTATCTAATCTATCACATCCAAATTCTAATCTCATCAATCATGTGAGTATTCATATCCCCTTTTTATATCATTTCTTATTTGAGGAAAATCATGTGATACAATATTCAATCATGATATTCTATTGTTATTTCATTCTAAATTCAATTCAAGACAGGTTATGTTATTACTTGCAACTATGTGAACATACTGTGATAAACTGGACGACAATAAAACCCTAATTCAATCAATCAATCCTGGTATCAATGGTAGATCTACTGGTCTGGATAACCCACCCCATATGAATAGTCGAGTGGTGATTGTATATCAATGGTAGATCTACTGGTTTGGATAACCCACCCCACATGGTTTACGAGTGGTGATTGTGCCAGAGGCAATTAGTCAATCTACGGTGTTTGTGTGCAAGTCTATTATATGCAAGTGTCAAGTCAAGGGGTTTATATTGTGTCGGTTTATCTATATACTTCGCTATTGCAATATAAGTCTTAACGTTACCTTGTGAATTGAATTATTCTCAATCAATCAATCAATCTATATGTATATTCAAAACTGTGATTACTCACCGGCTAATTTTTAGCTGACTCGTTATTTTCACATGATTTCAGGTTAAGCAAGTTAGTGGACTTCTACATGCTCATTTAAGACCCGGACTTAGTCAAAATAAAGACAATTACTATTTGTGATTTCAACTGTTGTGTTTGCATATGTGATACTCATGCTATCTTGTAATCCGATTTTAATATTATTTCTACTATTAGACAATCATGTGTTATGAACAATCAATTATTCCCTCGTCCGCTCCGATGATTCCGCCGTCGGTCGGGGTGTGACAGATCGGTCGGTCAAACCAGTCGAACCGGGACTCGGAGGTCGGATTGAGACTCGGAGGTCGGACCGGTCCGATTCACCCTAAATCGTTTTGTTTTCAAGGAACCGGCCGTTTCGAACCGGCTCGGTGGTCAGGCCAGGAACCGGGTTGGACCGGATTTTGAAAAAAATTATTTTAGTTTGTTTGGATTTTAATGAATTTAACGAATGGTTCAAATTATGAATTAGAGTGTTTGACATAAGATTTATATAACTATAAAATACACATGTAAAATATTTATATTGAATTAAATCGATTCTCTGTCCGATACGGTTGTGAAAACATTGCTCTAAAAGCCAATGATTTCCAAAAGGGATGTGAGAACAATGGAAAAACTATGATCACTTCGGCACATAATAAAAAAAGTAAACATGTGAGCCGCTTTAATGCCACAATGACGTTAGGGCTGTTCCAAAAATTTGTGGAAACATTGCTCCTAAAATTTGCTCGAAATCAGCTCCTTTATAAACAAGCCAAGCCAAAACAAAATAAGCTCGGCTTGTGACTCACTGTCAGTTGCCTCTTTGGCTCGCTTGTTGGGTTTGATTAAATTAAAGTCTAATTTAAAATCCATGTAATCATAACCTAAATTTATGCGGTATATGTTAATTAAGCTTAAATTATACTATCAGTTCAATATTCATATAGATCACAAACATATGATTATTTTAATATATTCTAATAAAAATAATTAATATTAAAAATAAAAGATGATCATAGTCAATAAAATACCTATCTAATAGTTCAACAATTTAAGATAAACTCATAAAAATAATTTTTATCTTTTGTTTTTAGATAATGAATGTGTAAAATAACATAAAATTAGAACTTTTAAAAATAAATAAGTTGCCTCGTGATGAGATGACTCCACTCTGCGCGCCTGCAAACGAGCTTGGCCAGAGCTATCATTTCAGCTCGTTAAGATAAATGAAATGGCTTACCTCGGCTACCCTGGCTCGACTTGACTCATTCACAGCCCTGTATGATATGACTTAGAGGAAAGCAGAGAAGAGTTAATTTGGTGTCATGACTAACTAAACACAAACGCTAATGTAGAGTATGTTCGAAATCATAGTGCACATTTCTTAGATTAACATGTGTGGAATGTAGTTAAAGATGAGCTCAAGTGTAGGCAACATATAAACATTATAAAATTAGTGCCAATGAAATGTCTTGTCCAATGGGCACGAATTGAAGAAGGATAAGAAGAGATCAAAGAAATAGAAAGCCGTAGAAGATGCTACTGTTTGATGATAACAGGCTCCACAAAAGTAGATATATTGAAGTGATTTAATGTCGAAATGACTAAAATACTTGAATTGAAATAAGTTCACACTTGATGAATAAAATATCATGCGTATAGATAGAAGAAAAATTGATACTCAAACGTTTTTGCATTCCTTAATATCGTGCCATGATTATAAAAGAAATGACAAGTACAAATAGTTATCCCTTTGAAAAATTTTGTAATGTTTAGTTTAAGTTGAAGTTTATATAATATATTTAGTATTTAAATTTGAAATTTTATAACATCGATCATAATTTTGCAATACATAAAAGTTATGATTGTTATTTTTTCTAATTAGTAGATTTTTATATTATTATATAGTATGAAATTGCCTCTCTTAAAGGTCCAAGGTTCAAACCTTGCCGTAGATAAATATTACTAACTTGGTGATACTAACAACTACTAACCAGTCATTCAAAAAATATAGTATGAAATTGCATATAAATAGTTTAATTTAATAAATAATTTGGTTATGAAAATCAATATAAAATGTGATGAGGATATGGACATGTTATGAATTTTACGAGGATGATGGATTGAAGATAAAATAAGTGTTTTCAAGGATGATGTATTACTCATGTAACGGGTAAGAGCGTTTGTGGACTTCTTAATACCCTGCATTAAAGATACTATTGAGTTTTGAGATTCAAACCCATCAATTAATTTTGTTATATGATTATTAAACATTAAATATAATGAATTTTGTTGATTAGTGAGCATAAATCGCCGCACGAACCACAATTGTTCAAGATTATAAAGACTCTGGATGATCCAAAGGCCGAATCAAATGATACGAAATTTAATGTATTATTATTTTTTATTTTCGTGTAACTATTGTTTCTAAGGCTATGGACATGTAACATTATAAATAAAGGATTACCTCCATTAATAATGAATGTTAGTGATAGTGTGTCTTCTAGAAATTTTAAGTGCTTTCTTAAGGGTTTCATACATCACTCATCTATGGAGTTCAAAGCATATGAGGGATATATAATGTAAATATGTAATCCACTAATCCTATGATAACTATTGAATAGTACCTGATTATCTATTGTTTTTAGTTCGTCATCTTGTTACATTCTCAGCTTTCATTGATTATCCATTATTACTACCCATCCTTTAAACGTAATATCTGCTTGAATCTTCATAAAAACGATTGACCATTTCCGCAGTTCCGCATAAGATTCGAGCATGTTTCTACATATGCTCTTGGACAAAGAGAACAATACCGCTTAAATAATACTAGTACTCAAAACCAAACCAACCAACTATATATAACATAGAAAAGGGTCAGGACCAAGCATACAAAAATGGAAGGGGAACATGTAATTTTGGGTACTTTGATGCTTCGTTATTGGCTTAATATTGCTTAGCATGTAAAAAGGGGATTCTAATATATTTATCTTACTAAAATTATGCTTAAAACAAATATTCAAGGCTTGAATGTTTTCTTTAGTGATTAGACTCATTGAACTTTGTTAGGGAGGAGAGGGCGGTGCCCGAAGGGGCCTTCGGGTAGGCCATACCCGGGTGGTAACACCGCCGCCACTCTCTCGGGTAGGCCACCGGATACCCAAGCTCGGGTTCCACTAGCCGATACACAACCCGATTTCTTACGACTATAAAGCCGTTAATGTTACAGTTGGCGAGCCGTTGGAGGCCAAGAAAAAAAATTACATTATAAATACTTACACACATACACAATATTAATCTACACAAACACTCATATACAAACACAAACACAAACACAATCATAATCACGATATATTGTCATGGATCCCCGAAGATAAAAAGAAACTAGTTGCAAAAAATCCCGAGGTGCTGGTTCGAGTTTCCGAGGTGATGGTTCGAGTTCCCGAGGTGGTGGTGGCGCGTCCTGAGGGTATTCATCACAACCTTATATGCCACAACCATCACCACCACAATACGGATACCCACCGCAAGGGTATTCACCGTAATATAATTGGCCTTGTGATTTTTAGTTTTTATATTTTTTAGGATTTTTTATTGTATTTGTATTTTTATCGTATTCTTATTTTTATATTTTGAATTATTTTTATTGTTTCAGGGTAGTTTGGGCTAACATTTCCAGCTTTTTTGATGTTTCAGGATAATTCAGGGTACTTGTGATGTGGCAGTGTGTGATTGGTGGATTTCACGATAATCCATGGTAGTTTAAAGGAGTGCCCCCTCATCCCTTAGGCTTTTTGTGATTGAATACATGCCAATCTACTATTGGTTTAAATGAAACTTAATTGTCCATTCTTTTATGTTACATTTTGTATTGGATTTACATGAAGGTGAAATTATTGTGTACCTTTGATTATAACGAGTCTATTATTAAATTAACGTGGTTAGGGATACGAAAATTGACTCGCTAGGGTATGATATTTGCCCACATTTGATTTTATATACAATATCATATTTATAAAATCAAATTTAACCGCAACTTTTAGTAACAAATCCAACTCTTAATCAAACCTAAATCCAAAAGTGTTACTTATTTTCTTATCTTGCCATCATTTAATCTAGTGTACAATTAGATTTCTATTTCTTTATATTTATCCTCACAAATCACAAACCATTGTGATTTTAAGTTATAATTAAATTAAGATGAACAAACCCGTTGCATGAGGCTCCTGCAACGCATGATCTAAAGGTGTCAGATCACATTAAGCATGATAAACACATTTTTCCCTACATATTAGAAGAAGCTATTTCTATGACGTAAACCCATAATCTTCTAATCTTATGACAACAACCTCACTGTTGTCTCGTCTTTATCTATTAAGATGGATTAGGCAAAAATCAAATTCTGTTATGTTATATCATATCTTTTTATGGATTTGACAAAAAGTTAGAGGATATAAATTACTAAATTCAGTTGATAGTCATTAAACCGAGATATTTGTTACTAGTAGAAAAAGGAGAATGTGTCAATCAAATTCAATTCTTGTAATAGAAAATTGAAAGGAATATAAGGATGATGGGACAATGCATGGAATGAATTGAGGGGTAAAAAGTTCCACGAATGAGATAGGTGTATGATTTGACGACTTGTAATGATATATGATTGTAATGGGCTCCATTTCTACAGTCATTTTCTTCTTTCAAATCATTAATTAATAAAAACAATGAGGTCACAATATTTAGAAGAATATATACCTTTCAGTTTCTTAGTTTACACGTTTTTCTTTTTCGACCAATTAATTATCGATCACCTTTTTACCAAAAAATATTTTATAATAGACGTTTTAAATCTTTATTTTTTCACAAAGTAAGTATACAAATAATTTAAACTTAAAAATAAGAAAAATATCAAAATAAATGTAATATTAATATTAATATTTATATAATAAAACTTTAATTTTAAAAAAACAAGCATAAAAGTAAATTATGCAGGTTTGGCACGAGAAAAATCTAGGTTAAAGTAAATATTATTATCTTTGTACATTTTCTCCTCATGAAATATTTGCTTCTTTGTTTAATTATTATCTTTCTTATTTATATTATTCATTTGTATCTTTGTTCTATTGTTTATCCCTCTCTTTCCTTATATTTTATTATTTTTTTATTGAGCGTTATGCTTAGTCTTGTTTTTCTTCTTCATGCATGACATGTTTTCTTAAACAATGGAGCGGGAAGTGAAAAGAAAAATAAAGTTGCAAGATAATATTTGCATTTGTATATATAACTGATATTTTTAACAACGTATTAATGATTAGTAGTTAGTAACTTTAAAGTTTATAACTATTCATCAGCTTCAAAGTTTGAACGTACCCTGATTCTTCAAAAGGGACAAAATCTTCATATCCGCTTAGACCACTAGACAAGAAGTTATTGACATGGATATTTAATTGAAATTTTCAATTGCAATGGAGATATATTTTTAGAATCTCGATAACCCGGTTCATGAAATATATTATAGGTTGTTTCTATATTTTAGTGTTCGTAATAATGACAAGTCAGTTGCAGAATTACACTACGATTGAGTTTCCAATTTAATAATTTCACAATCATAGGACTCTATTTTATCATATGTTAGGTTTTAGAATTGTTTTTATCGTTGTTTTTGTTGTCCTCATTTTTTTCAGCCGCGTGATTGTTGCCTTCATAGTTTTCACTGTTTTCATCTTTCATTAATGTTGTTGATGCACAAATATGTACCTCTTAAGGCATTGGACGTACGTACGCACAACATAGTTTCACTACAAGAAAAAGACTTTTTTGCGGCGATAAATATCGTCGCAAAAAACTGTAGTTTCGTCGCAAAATATTATTTGCGACGAAAATGTCGTCGCAAATCAGTCGCCGTAAAAAAGTGGTCGCAAAATGTTATTTGCGACGAAATTTGCGACGATTTCTTTTGTGGGCCCCACTTATTTTAAAAAAATGAAATTCTGAGATAAATCTTTTGCGACGATATTTTTTGCGGCGATATATCGCCGCAAATTTTTTGACCAAAATCTTTTTTGCGGCGATTCTTGTCAATATGTTTTACTCTTTTTTGCGACGACATATCGCCGCAAAAAAGAATTTTTTTTTTAATAATTTGGCTGCATTTGCAGCAATCCACCCAGATTTTTCTGGGTACCAGACCAAACCTGCTGTTACAAATCATTACACACTATCAAAACCATCAAACCAATCGCAAAACATAGCATATAAACAAAAATTGTCCCAATTTAACAAGTTAAAAGTTACACAAACAAATGTTTTAAAATAGTCATTACAATCACTAAAAACCATCAAACCATCAAACCATCCTATGACGACCCACCTTCATCATCTTCATCTTCTTCATCTTCTTGAGAATGACCACTTCTCCTCAACGCGCTCTGGACTTGGCTTTGGATTTGACTTTGCATTTGTGCCATCATATTAGCCATCATCTGTTCTTGCTCTCTGGCCAGTCTCGCTGCTACTATCTCCTCAACCTCAGATTGTGAGAACATCCGCTGATCTGTTCTATGAGGTGGCGGTGGGGGTTGTGAAGGCACGCTCGGTATTGGACCGATGCCACGTTCCCACCCGGGCCGCTCCCCCGTTCCCACCCGGGCCGCTCCCCCAACACCTGTACACAAATACGCATGTACATCAATTTTACATCCATACATCCATACACAAATACACATATACATCCATACACAAATACACATATACATCCATACACAATACACATATACATCCATACACAAATACGCATATACATCTATTTTAATCACAATTCAACATACATATACACATACACATATACATCCATACATAAATACACATATACATCCATACACATATACATATACATCCATACATAAATACATATATACATCCATACACATGCACATATATATCCATACATAAATACATATATACATCCATACACACATATACATACATTCTAATATATACACATACACATTCATACACAAATACCCATATACATTCATACACAAATATACATATAAATCTATTTTAATCTCAATACCCATATACATTCATACACACATATACATACATTCTAATATATACACATACATATTCATACACAAATACCCATATACATATGCACAAATATACATATTAATCCATTTTATATAACCAGAAATATATTTGTATAACAAATAAGAATTGGGAACAGATACATCCATACACAAATATACATACATTCTAATATACATACACAAATCCATACACACCTGGCGCATGATCTGTTTCTCTGACATTTCTGGATGTTGTTGTTGAAGCGCGACCATTTGCTCCTTTATAGTTTACAAAAAAAATAAACAATGTTATATATATGGTGATTTTATATATTACTTTATTTTTATAAAATTGTAAGACGTGTACATTACTTACATAGTATGCAGCGGGTTCAGGTTGATAGAAATTACCGCTTGAATCGGTATAGAAGCGACGATATGCTAATATGGCACTCCCAGATTCATCAGAACCATCTTCCCGCTGTAAACACATTTTATAGTTATATAATAATATAAAAGTAACTTACAAACATATAAAACAAGTTATAAACACATTAGATTAAAATAACTTACAAACATATAACGACATTGGGCTAAAGATGTCCGGCCGCCATGTCCCTTGATCGTCTGCTTCCCTTTGTTGGACTTGTTGGTTGCAGACCGAGCCTTGACTTCAGGAGAAGTGTAGTAATCCACATAGCCTTTCCATTCATATTCTTGCATATCAGGTGGCACAACATCAGAAATATCAACCCTGTCCTCCCCGCCTATTTTGCTAAAATGCTTTTGCTTGAACCGGTATTTGTGATCTTTATACCGGTTTGCAGCATATTTCTCAATGCCTGCCCTCAGGCCTTCGTGGGGAGTCATATCAAAATACATCTGCAAATTATGAAAACAAATAGCTTAGTGTATATATATTTAATCACTGAATTTAATTATCAAAAACTTAACCTGTAAGTCAGCCCAGATAGTCGCCTTCAAATCCGCAGGTATCTTTCTCCAGCTCTTGTAGTTTTGAGGAAATCTGTCAACGATTGTGCCAACCAGTGAAGCAAAGGTCGCCTGATTGACACCCACAGGTTTGTAGGTGTCATGCGTACCTTGCTCAAATTCAATTGTGAGCAAATTTCTTTGTGGATTTCTCTTTCGTATACCTTGAAGTGTGGTCTTTCCACGCTTGCCTTGTCCTGCAAATTGATAATAGTATAAAAATTCTATGTAAATTATATATTTTCATTTTAAAAGACAATAGTATAAAAATTGGTCATACCTCGTCCGCTGCCGCTGCCGGAGTCATCACTGACCTCGCACTGTCGTGGCGGCTGTCACGATCGATCATCATCGGGAGGACCACCACCAGGTGGACCACGACCATAGGTATCCCCACCGTGACCTCGGGCCACGTCTGCCATCTGTAAAAAAAGATTATATAAGTATACAAATATACCGTAATTGAATCATTAGCTAAACACATAATTGAAAAAAACAATTCAATAAACATAATAGATCAAACATAATAAATGATTCGGTTAAAATTAAAAATTACAATCAATCGGATTCATCGGTGTGATAAGAATCTTCTCCACAATCATTATTAAATTCGTCTGATTCATCATCTGAATTATCAGAAACGTCAACAACTTGGTCTGCATCGTCGTCTTCACCCTCATCCGTATCTTCATATGTCTCGTCCTCTACATTGACATGCTCAAGGGAAACATCGACTTCTGTAGCTTCATCTCTACTCATACCATCATAAGTTAAATTATCTAAGTCAGTAGACAACAAAAGCTCAGATGAAGTGCTGCCATGAATTAAATCTGCTTCATTATTTTCCATTATAATATCTCGGTCCCAAATCTTCCGATGATTCACCTCTTGGACGACCTTCCAATGTCTGATTGATTGAACTCTTTGACTGGCTTTAGACGGTTCGTCAAGATAAAAAACTTGCTCTGCTTGTGTTGCAAGAATGTATTAATAACGTCAGCATGAATGAAGACTCTTTCATACATAACCATGGTGGCGTATTGTATGTTGTCAGTATTACCGGCCACATGCTATATGACGTACTCATGTTCCCAAATGGATTGAAGCCATCAGCAGCCAACCCTAATCTAACATTTCTAGGTTCTTTGGCAAAATCAGGATACATTGAATCGAATTCTTTCCATGATGTACCATCCACCGGGTGACGTAACTTACCATCTTCCGTGCAACGTCCAGAAGCATGCCATGTCATATGCTTTGCAGTGTGTCTTGAGCTATAAATACGCTTTAATCTAGGAATTAATGGAAAGTAACGCATAACCTTGTTGGCAACTTTCTTCCCCTTAGTGTTTGCGTCCTTCCATCTACTTTCATCACATATTGGACATTTTTGCAAATCTTGGTTATCCTTCCCCCAAAATAAACAACAGTCGTTCTTACAAACGTGGATCGATTCATATCCTAACCCAACTTTCTTCATTATCTTCTTAGCTTCATAGTTTGACGGTGGGATTTTAGCAAGCGGAAATGCAGTTTTCAAAAATTCTAACAATTGGTCAAACGATGTATCGGTCCATTTATTGATGGCCTTCATGTGACTCAGTTTTGCCAAGAAATCCAATGAAGACATCCCGTCACAACCAGGGTATAGTTCGGTGTCGGCAAGTTTCAGTAATTCAGCAAGTTCATCATTTGTATCAATCGGTGTATCTGTTGTGTTCATTGGTTCGTCGTCATCGTATGTGTTGTCCTCTTGTGGGACATTCTCCTGACGAACATCGTTAATAAAATCATGTATTGGGTCTGTCGTTTGAGGTATGACTGGAACTACCGGTGACGGAACATATGATTCACCATGAAACGTCCACGTTTTGTAAAATCGACAAAAACCATTATTATGTATATGGCGCTCTATTGTTGGAAGAGGAAACCAATAACTGTTATTGCAATTATTACACGGACACCGAGCTTTATTTTGGCCATTCATATAATTCTTACACCTTTCCATGAATGTTTTAAGACCAATCAGATATTCTTTAGAAAATTTATTTTCTAAAGTAGTCCAAGTCTTATCAATCGTCATAACTACGTCTACAAACAAATATTAATTATCTTAACACATTTAAAACTAGAGAAATACAAACACAAATACACATATACATCCATACACAAATACACATATACATCCATTTTAATCACAATTAACATTCATTTAATCTCAATTTAACATACATACACACATACACATATATGGATATCCATACACAAATACACATATACAAACACAAATACCCACATATACGCATACACATATACATCCATACACAAATACACATATACATCTTAAATATCCATTTTTTCATAGCCATAAAACTTGCTATACCTAATTCAAACAAATACATACATATTAACACATAATTAACATTCCAAATACATACATTCTTATATTCATACATACACACATGTTATCTCAACTAACTTAAACACCCATGTTCATAACCATATAAAAACAAAATTAGGCAAAATACATACATTCATCTCATTTTAAATTAACACAAATTTAACAATCTAAATACATACATTCTTATATCCATACATACAAAATAAATCTCAAAAACCCAAACAACTACAAATTAACACACTAAATACATACATTCTTTCTTATATACATACATACACACATGTTAAACATCTATTTTTCATAACAATAAACATCTATTAAACATCTAATTTCAAAATATTAACTAAAACTTAACATAAAATTATGTAAAATTCAGTTATTACCTGAAATCAAGAGTGATGGTGGTGGCTACTCTTCTTGTAGTGATTGCTTGGACTTGAGCTACCCAATGGATACGGACCCTGACTGGTTAAAGGCACAAAGAAATACCGAGATCAAAATCATCGAAGGATGGCTCTCAGAATATAAGATCCCTGTTCACGCTAACTAGTGATATATGAATTCAGTGGCGGATCTAAAAAATATGAAGCAGCATATCCATTAAATAAAATGTGTATTTGTCGGGTCAACACAATAATATTTTCGTTTTCAAAGTCAAAAGTGTATTCGGGTTAAACATCTATTTTTCATAACACTAAACATCTATTAACACACTAAATTTGTAACATTTTTTAAGCAAAATCTCCCCAAACCATATTTAAATCAACATTCCCGATTCAAATACACAATGTTACAAATCTAGAAGAACTACAAACATTCTTAAACCTAAAACAGATTTTTGAATCGCCTAAACACATCATCCACAAGCTAAAACCAACTCCTATCAAAATCCAACCTGCTGTGAATAACAACTAAAACTTCTTAATGCAAAAAGATCGAAAATGATATTAGCATAATAACATTAGTACCGTAATTTAGACAAAATACATATTAACACACTAAACACATACATTCTTAAATACATACATTCATCTCATTTTAAATTAAACAAAACACAAAATTAGACAAAATACATACATTCATAACCATATTAACACACTAAACACATACATTCTTAAATACATACATACACACATAATACTTCATCTCAACTAACCTAAACACCCATGTTCATAACCATATAAAAACAAAATTAGGCAAAATACATACATTCATCTCATTTTAAATTACACACACATATACATATACATAATACTTCATCTCAACATACCTACAAATATACATCTTAAATATCCATTTTTTCATAACCATAAAACTTGCTAAACCTAATTCAAACAAATACATACATATTAACACATAATTAACATTCCAAATACATACATTCTTATATTCATACATACACACATGTTATTTCAACTTGCTAAACCTAATTCAAACCATAAAACTTCATCTCAACTAACTTAAACACCCATGGACACAAAATCCCTAATTTTAAAATATTTTCTACAAATTAACACAAAACTAGGCAAAATTGAGGTTATTTACTTGAAATCAGAAGTGGTGGTGGTGGCTATGATGCAAAGGAGCCGGCGACGGAGGTGGAGCAGCGGCGGTCGTACGTGGAGCAGCGAGGTGGTACTTGGGGCCAGATATGGTGGTGGAGCAGTGAGGTGGTACTTGGGGCCAGATATGGTGGTGGAGCAGCGAGGTGGTACTTGCGACGGTGGAGGGGGCGTGCGTGGGGCCGGCCGACGGTGGAGCCGGCGGTTATGGTAGTGCGACGGTGGAGGGGGCGGTCTTGCAGTGGGGTGTGGGTTGGGGTGCGCAGCGGCAGTGGGGTGTGTGGTGTGTGGTGTAAATGTGCGACACTGATTATGTTTCCCGACTTTAAATTTTGGCTCGATTTTTTGCGGCGACATATCGCCGCAATAATTCAATTGCGACGACATATTTTAATTATTTAAATATTAACGATTTAATATTTAATTAATATATATTGCGACGAAAAGTCGCCGCAAATGAAGAAGCGGGATTTTTCCCGCCCTTAAAAAGGGTTTTCATGATATTAAAAAAAACAAAAATAATTAATATTTATTTTATTGCGACGACAAATCGCCGCAAAAAAGTCCTTGACTTTAAAAGTCAAAAACGTTAATTTTTTTGTCGTTTTGTGACTCTTTTGCGACGAAACTCTTGTCGCCGCAAAAAACATAGTCGCAAAAAACCTTTTTTCTAGTAGCGTTTACATTTCATATTCCACTCACTAGCATAAAAACACAATATTATCTCCACTCCCCCACTATTAATCACTCAACCATTTATTATTAGGGGTATGTTATTGATACATATAAATTATTTTCATTCTTTCTATTTGTCTATACGTACATATAGAAACATAAAAAGATATAAAAACATTAAGATGCCTTAATAATAAAAATAAGTGTTTATATAAACCAAGCTTTACTATTATTTTTGTTATCTGATGTTATGTTTGTGTGTGAGCTCTCACTCACATGACCTCTCATGCTAGTGCTTCACTATCGTAGACCACACAAGGGCGGTGTGTTGTTCCACGCGTGAAGGTGATGCCACATGGCTCACGGCGTGAGCCATGATAACCATGCCGGGTGGTTTAATATAATTTTGTTTTCTTAGAAAATGGGTGATATAACATCATGACTCCTTCAAGAAAGTAATAGAGCCCATATGGCATATTAGATGATCATACCAAACGTATGCACCACAAAATGCGGCTAAATGATAACATTCCCCATATACATGCTTCTGATATTTGACCCATATCGCGATATGCTTCTGTATCTCGTTTTATGTTTGATAGCTTAAACTTGTCTTTTAGAAACGCCACCAACCATCAACACAACGATTTTTGAAATGCAGAGGCTTAAAAGGCCCTCAAAATATCTAGCGACCACTACATGTGGTATTCAATTCGTTCCTATTAATAACATTGTGGTATTCAATTCGTTCCTATTAATAACATTATCTGTAAGCTTAGATAAATCAGTTCCATGTATATATCCATAGATAATAGCACAATGACTAGCTTTGAATGACCTAGTCCTGTTGAGCCCCCAATGAGTTGACAAAATGTTAGAGGTTTAAAGATATCTTTGATAAAGATATTTTTACCCTTGAATCCCGTGGTAAAAATAACTAAACCTCTTTATTTTGTTGTTCATAGAGATCAAAACCCCTTTGTCATAAAATCCAAAACATAACGATGGTGATCGAAGAAGGTGACCATATGTTCATAAGATTATAAGAAGACTGAAAGAAGGTGTCGGACTGGGTTAGTAATTTCTACTTCTTTTTGTTTTAGTTTAAAGAGATTATATATACAGACATAAAGACCATTTTAAAAGCTTAAAGTGTGATACACATGGAAATTAATTTTAGAACGAAAGCATGATAACTAAGTAAATAGTAAAACCATACGAGTAATTTCTATTTCTATAAATTAATATAACATAGAGACTATCAGTATAACTTACCATCTCCCTTGGAATTGCAATGATAAGAGTCAATGATTTTTATTTTTTAAGGAGATAAATTTAAAATATTTTTATAACAATTAAATAAATGAAGAGCTTTAAGAAACAAAATGTATAACCCACAATCGATCATTTCTTTAACAAAAGTGTAACCAAATTGCAAAACTTGAAGTTGGTGGCTCTTAATTAAATACAAAAGCATCCCCTTTGGAGTTGCAATGATAAGAGTCAATGATGTGAGATTACGAAACCATAATATGGTCCATACTACGGGACCCTTATTTTGACGACTAAGGTGGTGTATGTTTTTTTGAAAAAGAGTTTTTAAAGCTCTTTTCTCTGTGCTAAAAAGAGGCGGACAGATGTTTCTGGTCTGCAGAGTGTTTGTTTTTTTGAAGACGTTTCATTAAAAAACGTCTGCTTGACCTCTTCTTGGAGAAGAGGTGGACTAATGTCTTCACACATCTTCTCACCTCTTCTAACCCACCATCATCATCATTGACCGACACCCACCATCGAAGCCCCCACTCCCGAAACCAGCAATCACCCTCAACCCCTTGACTGCAACCTTCGATCATCATCAATTACCATCAACAATCACCACCGAAACCATCATCCCCTTCGTTTATCCCTGCCGACCGACACCATAGAAGCCCGAACCACGATCGACCGACTTCAAACAGCTCTCCAGCCCCAATCAACCAAATCACACTAGATACAGAACTATACAGAACTCGAACTACCTTAATCGTGAGGTTGGGAGGAAGTGGCCACACGACGGAGTTGTGAACCGAAGAACGTCTCCGATCGGAACGTTTTCCCACTTCGAGGAGCACGAAGCCAAGGTGAAGAGCGCGTTGGATCAGGTCGTGTTTGTCGGAATCGGAAGCCGTAGATTCGATCAGACGGTCGAAGGAGGTGTTGATGGAGTCGAAATCGGAGGTGCGTAAGAAGGATTCCAACAGCGTGTCGTTGTCGGAACGATCGGTGTGAAGCTCCTGCGAGATTGGTGATGGAGGTTTGCCGGTGGAAGCATCGGAGCAGCAGGTACGTTTCGCCATTGAAGGGGTATCTGTTACTAGTGGTGGTGATGGTGAGATGCAAAACAGGGGTTTGCACGACGAATCTGATAGAGTGATCACTCTTTTCATTCTTTGTTTAGCTGGGTAATAAACGGATAATAATAATAATAATAAAATAATAATAATAATAATAATAACAACAACATTGCAGATGTTAAAAACAAACAGTCTTTTTCTTGCAGACTGCAGACGTTTGATCCACCTCTTCTGCTACAGATGTCTACAGATGTGGTCTGCAGACTGCAGACGTTTTACCTTTTTAGAAACAAACAATACCTAAGAGTCTATGAAGTGTTTTTATCTATGTTCATTAACTACCTTCAATCCCTCAAATGTTTCACCTACGTGGCATTATATCAACTAAAGATTTGTTATCCTACTTTTTAAGGAGTTGTTTATCAATTCTTGACGATATAGGTAGCAATAAATCATTATTTTTTAATATTTTAATATTAATGACAACTTTGCGACAATGCGACATACCAATAAATTACTATTTTAATTTTTTGTTAATTTTTGCTACAAATTTACGATAACATCTATTATTTTATTATAATACAAATTTGTGGAAAAAGGTTTATAGTAAAAATAAATTTAATATATGAAAATAATCCGGAACTTGAGATGTTATAAAATCGATCAAATACTTCATTAAAACACGATCTAAGTCCATTTAATTACATAAATTCAAAAAACATATTCTATATATATCCAACAACACCACAACAACTAAAGTAAATTATGGTGAATGATTGGAGATATTACCAAATTTGTTGTATCTTTTGCCGGGACATATAGATATATTATGCCTACATGTATACGCATACATACATATTTGTCTGGTCATACGCATCCCATAGACACACCTAATAATGAACACATACATAAATCCACTTGTTATACATGCACATATGCATAAAGCCACATACATACACACCTACAATCACTTACACACGCATACACACATACACATTCGCACATATATACACAAACACATACAATAAATAATCCTAATCCATCCTAATTGACTAGTATTGATCATGTGCTTGCTAAATATAGCAATATGACTTTAGTCACCGTTAATTGACTAATACTCACATCATTGAAGAATATTAATACTAACTCCTTTAATTAATCATAATTGTTGATAATTGAGTAATATTGGCTTTAATTTCCTCTGGTTATTCATCATTAACGCTTGTTAATCGATAGATCCTGTTTGAGCTCATCGACTAAAAGTAAACATAATTATCCCTAACATACATACATACACATATACACACATACAATCACATACATAAGCATACACATACATAATTTAAATATAATAATAATAATAATAATAATAATAATAATAATAATAATAATAATAATAATAATAATAATAATAATAATAATAATGGTAATAATAATAATAATAACAAAATAGTAATAAATATTAAATGAAAATTCATATTTAATTTTATTATTGTTAATATAATAAAAGTAAAATTATTTTTAGAATATTATTAATTTATTTCATTATTATTAATATTATGGAAACAAAAGAATATAACTTTATTATTCAGAATATTATTAAACAGTATAATTTAAAAAGAATATATTTCTCTTATAATAAATACATTACAAAAATAATTTTACCTTTAACCTTGCAAACTTTAAACTTTTTACAATTTATCGTAATTGGCGACAACTTTACAGCAAGGTTTAGTTCCGTTAATATTTTATGGCTTTCCAAAATATTGTAGCAAATTTGTTGCAAATTTGTCTATATGCGACAAATTTGCCACAACTAGAATGTTTGTGGTAGTTTGGTCGAGAACTTGTTGCTGACTTTGGGTGTTTCACTTTGTCGTAAATTTATCACATATTGTCTATATCTATCATAAAAAGATTGTCATAAAAACTAGTTGAAAAAACGGAATTTTCTAGTAGTGATCTCCAACTAATTTTCCAACAAAAATTTGAAGGATATTTTTTTCTTTCTTTTTTGAAACGTTCTCGGTACCTCGTCTCTATCCGTCAGTAAATCGATAGATTACGTTCTCGGTACCTCATCTCTATCCGTTAGTAAATCGATAGATTACGTTCTCGGTACCTCGTCTCTATCCGTCAGTAAATCGATAGATTTTTCTTCAATTAAATTTTGTGATAAAACAACTTCAATTTTTAAGCACTTCGTGAGTTCGTGAGGAGATATTTATTTATTCTCAAAGACAGAGTTTCTAACCTGTAAACTTTTGATTATATAACTTTCTCACTCTCTTCATTCAATTCTTTCTTTTATATGTATTTATAGCTGTTGATTTTTTCAATATTTCAAATATATTAAGAGTGTAAAGTTTTATTGTAAGTCTTTTTACACACAAAACTATGATAAACGTTTACTATTACATGGCGCATACGCTAATCTCATGTTCCTAAAAGGTTTTTATTTTCTTTATCGTATTATAACAAAATTTTATATATATATAGTTATTAGCTACATAATTGAAGGCTTATAAGTTATAAGTTATTTGATTTTGAAAGCAAGACATTCTTAATATAGTTATGCTTAAAAATATTAACGTTAAGTATAAACACATTTTGTGCATACAATTTATTAAATAATAGAGTAAATCTCGGTTTTGGTCCCTGTGTTTTGCAAATTGACTCCACTTGAGTACCAACGTTTATTTTGTCTCCATTTGAGTACCAAATTTTAAAAAAGTTGTCTGTTTGAGTACCAAATTTTAAAAAAGTTGTCTGTTTCAGTCCTTTTGACTAACGGTGTTAACATTTTCTGTTAAATTTTTTTAAAAAAGACCAAAATACCCCTTAGGGCTATAAAAATATCACCATCTCCACCACACACCACATACCACCACCACCACCACTCCAATTCCCTGAAGTAATCCTCTGTTTCAGACCAAATGCTATTCCCTTTACTCTTCTCCTGCCTGGAAGAAGACTTGTTCTTCTTCGCATCCGCGCCCAAATGCGACTTCTTATGCCGCTTACGACTATCGGAATGCCGAGACAAACAACTCGCCAAACCTGCAGGAAGCGTGGTAACAACAGCAGCACTCCTACTCTGCCCATCCTCCACATCAAAAGGCAAAACAACCGCAAGCGCCTTACAAGCCTGTGTGTACAAATCCACACCTACAGTTGGCGCCAGTTGTGCGTCTTTGTCTTCCAGCAAGGCCTTGTTCGGAACCCATCATCTTCCTCCGCCGGTGACATTGTCCTCGAGTCATTCCAGCACCGCACCGCCAGCGCCCATGCAACCCTCCATTTCAAGAACAAACCCTAACCCTAATTTGGAAAAGTGAAAACCCTAAGGATGTATGTTGTTGGAGAATCTTGTGCGGTGGGATGAGATCGATTGGGGGTGTGTAGAGATGAAATTGGGGGGTCAGAGGGAGGCTAGGGTTTTCTGGTGTCGTGGATTTTGGATCCGTTGGTTGGTTGTTTGTTGTTCTTGATAAAGTGGGTATCCCCTTTGTTTTGGCAGAAGTGGAATTAGGGTTCGTTGTTGCAGCGGGTTTTCATGGTGGAAGCTCTGCGAGCTTATCAATGGCGGTTTTAGCTTTCTTAATCAGCCAATCGACAGCTTTTCTTTTCCATGGTGGTGTTTGGTGGCGGTGGTGTGTGGTGGCGGTGGTGTGTAGTGGCGGTGGTGTGTGGTGGTGGTATGTGGTGTGTGGTGGAGATGGTGATATTTTATAGCCCTTAGGGGTATTTTGGTCTTTTTACAAAAATCTAACAGAAAATGTTAACCCCGTTAGAAATTTGGACTGAAACAGAGAACTTTTTCAATCTTTGGTACTCAAATGGAGACAAAATAAACGTTGGTACTCAAGTGGAGTCAATTTGCAAAACACAGGGACCAAAACCGAGATTTACTCTAAATAATAATATTTCCTACTTAGAGCTGGTGTGACATATGCATGTGACATGAAAAACAAATAAGAAAAATAAAATCATATCCAAGTCTTGAAGATTTGACATGCTAAAAAGATTTAAGAAAACCCTACAACTTTTCAAGACTATAAATTATATCCAAAAATCCAATCAGATTAATAGATCTACACTGCATTTAAATATCCAAAATCCAATCACATAAGATATAAACATGATATGATTGGTTGATCACTTGCCGATATATGAACAAAGGTTTAAAAGTTATGGGAAACTGAATGTTTTGTTTAAAAAATGAGTTCTACTATATAATAAGAAATTTGGAGCTAACCCGTGACAGCAATTTCAACTTATATGCATCGGTTGATAAAAATCATGCGACCAAAAATTTTGAGTGATCGACTACAGTATTTGTGGAGCGTTAACTCCCGTGATTTTGTAAAAAAAAATTGTGACCTCATTAAGAATAACTATATATAGATTTATGTGATGTTTTATGATTCACAATATTCCTATTCTAATAAAAAGGTATTTGGGATGACACGTGTCAACACCACAATCATTCTCACCAAAATTTTCCCGCCTCTCTCTCCTATTAAATAATTACCTTAATTACTAATAATACTATTTAACACTTTTTTAGATTTAATAAATTAATAAAGAGATCTATTTATTAATGTTATTTCTAAATAAATAATTTTTTTATAAAATAATAAATTTATTTAAAGCATAAGACTTTTTTAAAAATACGAAATATTTAAAATTGGTATTTTTAAAAGTTATTTTTTAAAACCAAAAATAATTAAATTTAAGAGTTATAATAAGAAAATTTTTAAAAATGATATTTTTATACGGTTTGTTTTAGAACAAAACGTTTATTTATTTTTTTTAAAAAAATAAAGTTTTAAAAAGTTGATATCACTATTTTATAACTTACAGTCATTTCTAATATATAATTTCAGTGATATTATATCTTAAAATATTATTTTATAATTAAAAATTTTATTATATTAATTTTTTATTTATTCAACCCGTGTAACACACGGGTTACTATAGCTAGTGATGTTATATTGTTCTTGTTTTTCCTGGCGACAATGAAATTTTATTATGGTAACATATGTATTATTTTACCCGAACAAACCAAAAATTCCTACATCAAATTGGTAGACATAAATTAAAGCATCGTAAAAAGTGACACCACAAGAAGAAAATTTATGGGTTCGTCTCTGCGTATTGGGTGATCATTTTTCAGTGCTTGGGTTTGTAACAACTCGACGTCTAAATTTTTCCGTTGGTGCGGGTCGATCCGGTCAAAATATCACACATAACATGTATCTTAATTAAGAATTATTAGTTAACGAAGCATGCAAAATGTTCTATACATGTGGGAGGATTTAGGGGTGTCATTCAGGTTATTTATCGCTTTCAAGTTACTCAGGTCAGATTCCTTGGGTTTTTAGATATAAAAATCCACACAAATACCAAACCAAATAAATAATATGTAATATGTATTCGCGTTTGAGGTTTCGCGTATACTTAGACTTAGTTAATCGGTAATCGGGTTTGGGCTTATAAAAGAATTGTCTTTGGGCTTGAAGTTTGATATATCTTTCTCCTGCTAAATATTTAGAATACATTACTACTACTAGAACCTTAAACGGTGACGCCTAATCGACTAGATATAGCAATTTTCATCATAATGTACATAAGCGTGATAGCTTTGAACATTAATAAAATAATTCCTTTGTGATAAAGGTATAACATTGAAGATTAATGAAGAATGATCGTGAAATGAAAACAAGCTTGTTTGATTAAAATCGTTGAACGATTGTTTTTGGTCGTGAAATTAAAATGATGATAACTATAAAAGGTGTCATCATACAATTATAAAGATGGGGTCGTAAATGAACCGAACGTTCAACGAATAGTTCGTGAACTGTTCGACTGGAAGTTCATTTACATTCGCTTGTTTAATAAATGAACACAAACAAGTTTTTTTTATTCTCTTAGTTAAACGAACGAACATGAACACATGTTGTGTTGGTTCATTTATGTTCAAGAACGTACGATAATATGTTCGTTTACATTTATTCGTGTTCATTCTGTTCGTTTAAAGCCTAATTAGAAACACATCTAAAAATAGGGATATTCCTTTTTATTTTACTTTAGAATTCGAATGTATCTCAAGGAAAACTAAAGAGAGTTCATTTAACTTTAAGAAAAACTGAAGAGAGTTCATTTATTTAAGGAAAATTAAAGACATCACTATCATCCTATTCCTTATTCTATACTTTACATATTTTTAAGGAAAACTAAAAGGAGTTCATTTATTTAAGAAAAATTAAAATAAATCCTTTTATTTTTAAGGATAAAAAATGAGATGTGATAGAGTTTAAAAAATGAAAGATAAATTTATAAAAGAGTGATTTTCAGTTATATTATAATGGTAAAAACAAGGAACTCACTATGAGTATATGATAGAAAACTAATAAAATGTTGTTTAGGAAAAGCTTGTTTGAGAGACTAGCAAAGAATATTAGAAACTATTAACACATGCAATTTAATTGGGTTATCAGGGTCAACCAAAATCAAATATATATCCTGATTATCAAACCAAAATACATCTCCGGTTCGGGTTTAAATCTCAGTAAATTTAGTTTCTTTTTTAATTGGGTTCGGGTTTAAATCTCAGTAAATATAGTTTTTTTTAATTGGGTTCGGGTTGCTATGTTGGTTATAGTTACCATCCCTAGACGTATTTAAAGTAAAGTTAGTAAAAGCATGCAAAAACCATAAGATCACCAACTCAAATTGTTAAGATGAGTTATCCCAATATCTCAAAAAAGTAGTTGTATGCTTTTGTTTCAAGTCCCACGTGTTGACAAAAATATAGTGAGGGGTGGGGGTGGGGTGGGGGTGGGGTGGGGGGGGGGGGTTTTCTAGGTGAACCAGAAAATTTATCATCTATATGAGTTCCTCCTGATATTGTTTTTAGGTTTCGTAATGATCGAATGAGTGAGTAAGTGGCCCGATAGTAATTTAATTATTAGCGGTTACAAAAAAAGTAAAAGCATGCAAAAAGTCTCATTAGGCCCGCACAAAAGCATAAACTTTTAGTGATAAGATCAAAAGAACTATCTAGTTAACACTTAACACCATAGGATGAACGTCATTGATAAGGTTAGGGAGTTGCCACGAAGAAGGAAAATAAGTGGGCAAAAGTGTATTACAATTTGGTCCAATAAGATATCCTAAAATTCAATATACCTGGAATATTCTTTATGTTTACTTGATTTGCTCCTCTTTTCAATAACCTTAGAAGTAGAGATTAGAGAGGATGCTTAACATCTAAACTAGTGTACCCCATAAACTAGAGAGGAGGCGTAAAAAAACCCCATAAACTAGACCATCTTGATATTTTGATATAAAACTCTATAATTGTGTTTGCAACATATGTACCTTTATTGAGACTTAAAATTAATGAAAATAGGTTTGTAAGAGTGGATGTGACAATATACAATGTTCGTACAAAATTAAGATAAGGTTGTCTAGGCGATCCATGATCGGTGAAGCAACCACAAGATCGACCACGGATGTGGCAGTGGACTTTCCGGATTTCTCTTGTGTTATGTATATAGATAGAAGCGTTTACAGTCTTTTTCAATACCTCTTTTGCTCAAGAAACTCTCATATATTCCTTAACTAATATACATCCCTCTAATTTCCTTGATATTCTAACTTTAAATTAGAAAAGAAATTAAAGATCAAATATCAAAGAGTATAAAAAGTGTTATTTTTGTCATTCTTATTCTGTGTTTTGATAGTTTGGCGATCAGTATTATTGTCTTAGTGAGAAGTTTGTAAAGGACATTACTATACTTATTAGTAATTTGTAAAAGAGGTGATCACCATCACCAGAGATTGGTGAAATGTAGACGGTAATCACTACATGATCTAGTGAGACGTTGTATAAGGTGAACACTGTTTTTGTTGAGAAAACGTTTGTAAATCGATAATCTCTTTCGTCCAAAAGAAATGTCTAGGATAACAAACTCTCGATTAAAGACCAGACAGAAAACCTAAAGTTAATTAGTTAATTAACATTCATTTGAAACTCTATAAATTAGTTTTCTTTCTCATCCTTTATTTTATTAGTTGAATTGGCTTGTAATAAGGGTTCTATACATATAAGAGGTTTAAGTTTTGAATCAAGAACATGTTATTAAAATCTTTTCACATCCTCTATCTTTCTACATATGACATAAATTGAGTGGAATCTATACTCATCTTTTTTTTTTCCCTTATATATCTAACTTTGTAAATTTATTTGAAGTTCATATAGGTACCAAGCAATTTTTTTCACAATTCTTCCAAAATTTTCTTTCATTTTTGTGAGTGAATTAATTTTTATTTTATAGATCTTGATGGATGAAATACTTAGTTGTTGTATAAATCATCTGTTATAATATAAGAAGTTCGATATAGTTAAATAGTATATATCTTAGATGAAAGTATCAATTTAAAAAATAAAAAGATTTTTCTCGTATGATATACGATGAGTTTTCTTTATGACATGTCAATTTTCTTTTGATAATAAAAGATTTAAACTTTCGATTATCAAACAATCAAATACCAATTTTAGATTTTGGATTAGCTTTTAATTATCACATCATTAAAGCAAAGGAAACAAAAATAAAATTATGGATAATTAATGGATTTTGAATATCAAATTGAAAGTCATTTCCCTTAGGCCCATGGCCATATTGTGTGGGTTCTTGTTCCCTTATCACCATGAAATTATTATTTCACAAGCATGTGTAACAGGATATGTACGTACCTTAGATTAGATCGCTTTTTAATTGCTTTTAGTCGTGTGATTTTAGCGACAAACGTTATCCGTTTGGATTTCTTGAATTGAGAGACCAAGACATTTCTACTGTTCTTGCATCATATGTTTATCGAAGATTTTAAGTAATATCCTAAGTATAAATTTCAGTGATAGCCTAGATCCTTCCTATAACAAGATTTGTCACCAAACTTCAACAATAGCAATAATTATTCATTATTGATCTTGAATTTATCATTTTCGAAGGAATATTCAGAAAAAAAGAAACAATTATATTTTAATAATTTAAACTATCAACATTGGTTGATAAAAAAGAAGAGAGTGAGAGCGGCTTTCATTCTTTACCATATGACAAGAGATGAAGACACATAAAAAACTATAAAATATAATGTGTTTTACTTTTTAATGAAATCGTATCTTTGTCGAATGTCTTATAATGTAATTGTAATTTGTTTTATGTGACCTGACCCGACCCAAACCAAAAATTTCAGCATTGAGTTGAGATATACACGTCTATTTAAAAACTGAAAAAAACCGAACTCGGAGAAAAAATTTCTGGGTCCGCCCCTGAACACCACCCCCTCCCTCCTTGTACCGACAATTTTACACAATTATGGGTTTAGCTACTCAAAACTTAGAATTTTATATTATTATTATTTTCATTATTATTATTATTATTATTATTATTATTATTATTATTATTATTATTATTATTATTATTATTATTATTATTATTATTATTGTTATTATTATTATTATTTAACATCATTAGTTTTTCCTCTAATAACTTGTGTTTTTGTTCGTTTATTTTCAAAAATAATCTTAATACACAAGTATTTTTTTTCCGTATTCCAATAAAAAAATTTATTGAAAACCAAAGTTATATTCAAAGTAATATATTTTTAGACTTGTAAGTGACTTTGGTACGTGTTTTGATGAATACTTAAACATATTTGTAATTTTTAAATTTTTATTTAGTCTTCAATTTTTTTTGTTATGTATATATCTTTGATTAATTAATTCTTTTGTATATTTTCTAATTAAATTTAATTAATTTTTAATTAATATTGTATCTGTTACTAAATTAAATCAACTAGTTTGGTACCCGAACGCGCGTTGCGCGTTAGAAGGACGGGTTAAACGGAGGCTAAGAACTCTGTCATCATAGCCGCAAGCTAACACTTTCAACAAACGATGAGAGTCGATACAATGACAAATCTAGTACCGCCAATGATACCCATAGCCCTCAGATGCACCCAATGACCATCGTCATCAAGCAAACTATGAAAGGCAAACTTGTAAGTATAAGAGCACAAATGCTATAAGGCTCAGAAGCAGTTGTTTGTTGCGGCTGCAAGCATCAAGTTTACCACGCCGTAACAACAAACATATCCTTCTTTTCATCATCATCGCCTCAAAACCATCCAACATTAACATCTAAACACTTAATTAACAACCAACAGCATGCATATGGTCTCAGATGAGGTTACGCTCATCGTCATCGACTACTACACCATCAAAGAGTCAAGTCCAGTGATACCAAAGGTTGACAGACCCCAAGAAAAGGCCTTCACGCTTCCTCGGCTAAGGAACCCTAGAGCCCCCCCTCAACACGAAACCCACAACCACCGCCAAAACATGGTTTGCGCAGGTGGAATCGATCCAGCGGGCCAGAAACAACCAATAACAGAACCAGAACCCTAAAAGGGTATGAAAGAGATGCGGTGGCCAAGTGGCAAAAAATGCGGTCATAAAACGACCATCACCACCATGAATAACCTCAGGCTGCCGCTGGTCGCGAAACGACCACCAGAGTTGCTGAACCAGGCGGATCTAAACCAAGCAAGACAAAGGGGCGGCAATCGAGCACATCGGCGGCCATGCAGCCGAGCACATCGGCGGCGCTGCAAGCGAACACATCGGTGGCGCTGCAACCGAGCACATCGGCGTCATTGGCATGGCAGTCGCGGCCATAGGCCTAGCGACTTGAGCCATTATCGTCCGGCGACCACAAACAATCCGGTCAAGACCGAGACCCACCGCAACAGTACTCTCTCACTCGGTAAAGAAGAAATGCGAATAGGGCAAAACATAAAAGAAACCCCTTTATAAAGGGAAAACAAAGCATGCAATGCATACTTGTACCATGTGCATAAAATCCATAAAAACACTGTTCATTTCCCATTTTTATTAACCAGAACCCTAAAAGGGTATGAAAGAGATGCGGTGGCCAAGAGGCAACAAATGCGGTCATAAAACGACCATCACCACCATGAATAACCTCAGGCTGCCGCTGGTCACGAAACGACCACCAGAGTTGCAGAACCAGGTAGATCTAAACCAAGTAAGGCCGGAGGGGCGGCAATCGAGCACATCGGCGGGCATTCAACCGAGCACATCGGCGGCGCTGCAACCGAACACATCGGTGGCGTTGCAACCGAGCACATCGGCGTCATCGACATGGCAATCGCGGCCATAGGCCTAGCGACTTGAGCCATCGTCGTCCGACGACCACAAACAATTCGGTCCAAACCGAGATCCACCGCAACACTGCTTTCTCTCTCTGTAAAGAAGAAATGAGAATAGGGCAAAACATAAAAGAAACACCTTTATAAAGGGAAAACAAAACCAATTTGTGTGGCAAAAAAAAAAAAAGCAGAGTTTACTATTCATGCCCATTGTTTTTTTCAGGCTGCCGTTGGTCACGAAACGACCACCAGAGTTGCAGAACCAGGTAGATCTAAACCAAGTAAGGCCGGAGGGGCGGCAATCGAGCACATCAGCGGGCATGCAACCAAGCACATCGACGGTGCTGCAACCGAACACATTGGTGGCGCTGCAACCGAGCACATCGGCGTCATCGGCATGGCAGTCGCGACCATAGGCCTAGCGAGTTGAGCCATCGTCGTCCGACGACCACAAACAATCTGGTCAAAACCGAGATCCACCGCAACACTGCTCTCTCTCTCTCTCTGTAAAGAAGAAACGCGAATAGGGCAAAACATAAAAGAAACACCTTTATAAAGGGAAAACAAAATCAATTTGTGTGGCCAAAATAAAAAAAAGCAGAGTTTATTAGTCATGCCCATTGGTTTTTCATATTATGTAATTTAAATTAAATTAATTAGAAAATGATTTAAATTAAATTAATTAGAAAATGGTTAACGATGAGAAAATAGATTCTCTCATTTCAAGGAAGCGAATGAAAGGAATTTAAAATTTTCAAACGACACCTACTTAGAGGAGAGAGACTTAGGCCCTGTTTGATACCGGCTAACCCGGCTGACCTGGCTGACGGCTGACTCGGTCAGCGGGTCAGCCTGTATGATACGTACGCGACCGCGATGACCGGCTGACCGCGATGACCAAGATGGCTGACCCAGACTTTGAATTTGGGGTGTCTGACCCGGCTGACCGCGACCACCCACCGCGACCACCTGCTCGACCACCTGCGTGACCACCCACCGCCACCGCCTTGCTCCCTCCTTCACCCTCCCTTCGTCGCCCTCCTCCGCCGCGACCGGTCCTCCCCTCCACCCGAGCTCTTCACCCTCCTCGGCGACACCCCCTCGCGACACCCCCTCGATTGATTGTGTGTTTAAACAACGATTTGATCGGGTGTGTGCTTCGATTGTGTATGTTTGTGTTTTCGCTTGACCAGGTGTGTGCTTCGATTGTGTGTGTGGGGGGGGGGGAAGAAGATAGGAGAAAGGGGGGGGGGTGTTAAATGGTGGTGAGAAGGGGGTGTAGTGGGTGACTTTGATTAATAATAATAATAATAATAATAATAATAATAATAATAATAATAATAATAATAATAATAATAATAATAATAATAATAATAATAATAATAATAATAATAATTATAATTATAATAATAATAATAATAATAATAATAATAATAATAAAATAATAATAGTATTATTATTATTATTATTTTTTTTTCATTCAGCAGAGTCAGTCAGATACATAATCAAACAGTCAAGTTTCAGTCAGATACAGACTTAGTCAGAACTTCTTACTGGGTCAGCTTCTGACTCAATCAGATCTTACTCAGTCAGCGTAATCAAACAGCCCCTTAGGGTTTTAGAGACGAGATTACGAGAAGATGTGCTTTCTTACCTAAAAAAACTACATAATAAAAATTAAACAAATGCCACTCTTGATTTTAAATTTTTTTGTCTAAGGGCAATTAAGATAGCATGATTATCATATAATTACCCTTAACTTTCATTCAATACGGACTCTAATGATAACCATGAACGAAATGAAAACGTCACAAGTAAAATCAAGTGGAACTTAAAAATAGATCAAATGTACATCTATAATAATTACACTATTAGGGTTGTATTTGACAACTAAAGTGAAATTTAAAAGTGTTATTAATCAAATTGTTAATTAGAATTGCTATTGGATAATTGGTTAATGTTTAAATTATTGAAATGCAATTTTCATTTAAAAATAATGTATAACACTATAAATTCTAAATTAGAGGTTGGATTTTCTTAATCTAACGACAATTGTAATAAAATTTTCGCTTAAGTTGTTCATGTTCTTAATTGTTTTGGCTATCTTTTATATATCGTATGTCCAAGAAAACACTTAAAATTATATTTGTATAGCAGCATCTTTTAAATGTTGACATGTGTCTTTTTAATCAAGATCATGTTGATGGTGCCAAAATTAGTAATGTTCTCCTTCTCAAGTTTTATATTTTTTAAACATCCATATGACCCATTATATATATATATATATATATATATATATATATATATATATATATATATAGAGGGAGGTTCCCCTACAATTAATTTTTGCCTAAGTATGCTAAGAAGTAATCTTAGCCTTCTAATTATCTAATTAAGGGCTAAGATCAAAGTGTAGAAAAAATGACTAATCAAGGGTAATTTGGGTATTTTATTACATTACCCACAATTGTTGACTTTTTAAAATTTCCCCCCTATTTTTTAAATGCTAATAACTTTTTCATACGACATTATTTTTTTAAAAAAATTACACCATAAAATCAAGCATTTTTTTCTCTTTAATTTGAGTATAGTATTACTATAGTTTTTTTTAAAAAAAAATCAAATTATGTGACGTTGTGCTGCATTTTTAACGTTTTTGTGCTGTATTTCATAAAACAGCACAAGGCTGTGCTGCATTTTATAAAACAGCACAAGGCTGTGCTGTGTTTCATAAAACAGCACAAGGCTGCGCTGTGTTTCATAAAACAGCACAAGGCTGTGCTGCATTTTATAAAACATCACAAGGCTGTGCTGCATTTTATAAAACAGCACAAGGCTGTGCTGTGTTTTATAAAACAGCACAAGGCTGTGCTGTATTATATAAAACAGCACAAGGCTGTGCTGTATTATATAAAACAGCACAAGGCTGTGCTGTGTTTCATAAAACAGCACAAGGTTGTGCTGCATTTTATAAAACAGCACAAGGCTGTGCTCTGTTTCAAAAAACAGCACAAGGCTGTGCTGTGTTTCATAAAACAGCACAAAACGCACGAATCACAATACATCACAAATCAAGAATACAGCACAATACAGCACAAATCAAGAATACAGCACAATACAGCACAAATCAAGAATACAGCACAATACAGCACAAATCAAGAATACAGCACAATACAGCACAAATCAAGAATACAGAACAATACAGCACAAATCAAGAATACAGCACAAATACAGCACAGTCGCACAAATCAAGAATACAAGGCTGTGCTGTATTTCATAAAACAGCACAAAGCTCAGAAAAGTAAGGTGAGAGTCCAGAGTTGTTTATCACTGAATACAGCACAAATACAGCACAAGGATATTGGCATCTCTAAGCAACAAACTTGAATAAGCTACAGCTATTCTTCCTAATTTTAACCACTAAGATAAACAAAACTCGAATTGAGGGCTTACATCAAGAACAGGAAGAAGTTCATCAACAGAATCAGGGGGATTTAATAACTGTTTCCCCGCTTCCTTAATCTGTTTCTCCAACTCAACATCTGCAGACGCCATCTTCAATCTCATAAACAGCAAACAAACACACAAACACACAAACACAAGCATATCACATAACCAAACAAGCAAATTCACCTTCGGATCATCCGCTTTCTTCTCCAAGATCTGATTCAACACCTTGAGACAATCACCATACTTCCCCAACTGAAACAGCACATACGCCTCCTTCGCAAGCGTCTGAGTAAACGAAATCGAATCCGATGAAGCCACTGACACCGACTCCATCATCCAACCAACAGATCGAGCAATCAACAACAACAACTGATTCGAAAACTCGAAAACAACAAACCCTAGCCTTCTTATTCCTCCACCGTCGAAACAATCACATCGAACAATAGATTGATCGATTGAAGCCCTATAATTCGAACACCTGAATCTGTAAATGTTATATATGATGATGATAATATCTAGTGGGGGATGAGGGTTCGTGTTGCTGCTAACGAGTTGAGCGAATCGGATCGACTCGGGCTAAAGTGGGGGAGGTTAAGGGGTGGTTGAAATTGGGGGAGGTGGTGTTGTGTTATGGGTTTGTGCTATATTCTCTATTAAATCCTTCTTAACCTAATATTTGTAATGGACAAAAGTGCCCTTAATCACATTTTTAAGTAGTGCCACATGTCAATCAAATATTCCTTCTTAGCATACTTAGTCAAAAATCATTTCTTATTAGAACCTCTACCTATATATATATATATATATATACTATATATAAAGCATATGATAGGGGTATTTTAAGATACCAAAAAATTAAGAACACTTACTATATTTAATGCATAAAATACAACCAATTTTAAGGGTAAAATAGTATTTATAACATTATTTACACATTACCCCTTATAATTAGTTACACAATAACCTTACACTTACTAATATTTGCATAAGATTTTATATTATCTACCCATACACCAAAAAAACTTAATATATTTTAAGATTACAGCTATATCTTTAATCTATCACATTAAAAAACGTTTTGAGATTACAACTTAACCTGTTTTTATTTTAAATATTTTGCTGTAAACTTTTTGCTGAAACGATCTGTATTTTATGAGGTATAATAAATAATGCGTATATACAAGTCGTCATGCAGAACTCATTTATCTGTTGTTTTAAATTTTAGCTTAGAAAAAAATATAATAAACTTTTGTAAAACTACTACAAGAATAACAAATATTAAATGCACGTGTCAAATGTAAAATGTCGTCTCGCTGTATTGCGCGGGCACCCTTCTAGTATATATATATATATATATATATATATATATATATATATATATATATATATATATATATATATAATTAACACAAGTATTTTTATCATTAAAACGCATATAGTGTTAATATAAAAAGCCAAAAAACTTCACGTTTTTTAACTCATTGTGTAATTTCGTTAGATCATAGTTTAATCTTCTGAATTAATGACCTGATAAGAGTTACATAATAAATTAGAAATGTAAGAAAGTTAACATTTTCAGCAATTGTGTTATTCAAAAAGTATCATTTTTTAAAAAAAACAACAGTCCACATTAGACACAATAATTAGCATCAATCATAATGGATAACACAATGACACGCAGTAGGCTAGATTATAAGCACTAGACACAATGAACTGTTTGACGAGTATTACACGATTACCTGATTAGGATTATATAATGAACTGGAAAATATAAGAAAAGTATATTTTAGCATTGTGTTTTTTAAGAATTATTATTTTAGAAAAACACAATAGAAAACACGATGATAAGCATTAAACACAATGAACTTTTCAATATTATACAATAATTTGATATTACAATTATCCACGAATATTACATAATGAGCTTAAATAACGTGAAAAAATTTGTTTATTTATATAATAACAGTACAAATATCTTAAAAATTAAAAAAATATTTGTTTATATGGTGTAATATTTTGTTATAAAAATAGTATTATATGTATAAATTACGAGTGTTTAAAGAAAATTATGAGATTTAAAAATGTGGCTAACACTAATTACTTTTGATTTACCATTTAAAATTTTAATTATTTACTATTATAATACTAAATTCTCACAACCCTTCAATATAAAATTTTAATTATAATACTAAACTCTCACCATGTGATGGAACACTTTCACCATGTAACGTAATTTTCGGGACGAAAATTCTTTCAACATGGGGATAATGTGACATCCGGTAATTTTCCGTTATCAAACTCCGTTAGTTCCGTTACGTTTTGCATACACGTGTCCGTAAGCACACGCTAGTTGTCGTTTGACGTTGGTGACCTAATAATAATTAATAATGTTAATTTAATATTAATCTAGTTGATTAGATGATTATTGTGTTATGCTTATGTGTTTACGCGATTTAAAGACTATTCGGGAATTTTATCGCGTAACGCGGAAACGCGTGTGTTAATTTGTATATCTTGTGTTTTTATAAATTAAAATATATAAGTGTTACCATTAGTTTAGATGTTCATATTATTAAGTTTAAAACACTTCACAAGGAGTTTAAAAGATTAAATTGTATAAAAATACAAAATGCAAGGTTTACAGGGGGTAGTCTTGTAAAATAATTAAAACAAAACAACCCTAGCCCCCACAACCTCCCCAAAGTCGCGACCAGCCTTCTCCCCTCCCTCAACCTGCGATTTCAGCAAATACAAGCCAATTAGCCACGGTTTTGATCAATTACAAGTGCTAGATCGTGAATTGAACCTTCATTAACAAGTACACACGTGGATTAAAGGTTAGTTTGGATGTTTTTGTGGATTTCTCATTAGGTCCGAACCCTAGGCTGCGAAATTGGTGTTCATGAGACTGAATTTTGATGTTTGTTGATGCTAGTGTGTTAATTTGATTGTATACATGTTAGTTAACGTTGATTATGCAAGAAAACTACGCTTTTGATTGGCTGATCATACGTTTTGATGAACATGAGCCCTAATTCAAAAATTATGATGATTATGGGAGTATTGATGTTGTTTGTTGATTATAGGATGTTAATTAGGTTGTATGAATGCTAGCAAACATGAATCATGCTAGAACTTGTGATTTTAATGCTTGGATCATACCTTACTATTAATAGTAACTTTTGTGCATGAACTTGATAATTCAATGATGAATTGATGGTAATAGGGTGTTAATGATGTTTTATGAATATTGGGATTATGATATGAATGCTAGATTGTTGCTATGAATGCTAGAAATCTTAGGTTGGATGTTGTTGTTCATGTCTTGCCAAAAGTAGAAACTTTTTAGATATGGATGAATGAATCATGCTAGTTTGATGTTGTTGATCATAGTTAGTTGTTGTTATGAGTTTGAAATAGTATATTATTGATGAATTGTATGTACATTGGGTGTTTATTAGATTTTGGGATGAACTTTCCCAAAAGGGAAACTTTATTGTGCATGAACATTGGATATTGAGAATTGGACGTAATCATGGCTTTAGGATCATGTTAGAATGCTTGTTGTGGATGTCTTATGTGATAGAACTTGTAAACTGGGTGTATGGAATGTTTATTTGTTATTGGGTGATTTATGCACTTTGATGGTCATGTATGGTTTGGTATGTTGATTAGTAACTAGGACATCATGTTTGGGACTGGAAATTGATCATATTGATGTATGTTGTATCAATGTTGTAGAAATTGCTAGACGCTAGTCGGGCGGTGTGGTACCGACTAGAGATTAATCGGGATTAATCGGACTTTTGTGTATAATTTTACGAATTTATGTAGCTATAACATTAATTTTATACTTTAATTATGTATTAATTTACAAGTTAGGGAGATAAATTGTAAATTGATAAATATGGAGGGGATTAAATATCAAAATAACTAACCTTTATTAAATAATTTCAAAGCACATCATCCCCGTCGTTCCGTCTCCTCCCATTTCATTCACTGGCGTCGGTGTTCGGCGCCGGAATCGGCAAATCCGGCGCCAGAATCGACTAATCCGTCACCAGAATAGACAAATCCGACCATTCTCATCGTCGAAACACCGCCGATTAGGACGATTTGGTCCGGCTTTGACCAAATTTGGCCGATTAGCGCCTAGGACCTGTGATTTGGTGAAATCGAAGCGGCCAACCTCCGATTAGCGATTAATCGGCTACTAATCGGAGGCTAGTCGCGATTTTTACAACACTGTGTTGTATGTATTGGGCATATTGAATGTGTTGTGGTTAGTATGGATGGCTTTTTGGCAAATTATCTGTTTTAACCCGTATATGCTAATTCATGGTTATAGGCCATATAAGTAGGTTATGCATGATCTGACCTGTTATATGATACACTAGTTGTGTTATGAACGCACTGAGTATGCTAGATGCTAAGAACTTACATGACTTGTATGATATGTGCATAGTATGATGATTTAAGCAATGCATTGGGAATGTAGCACCATATGTGATTCATTGGAATGTTAACCATGTATGATATATGCTCATGTCTGTTTAAATGGCTTACAACACATAATGTCACCAACGGGTCAAACGGGTCAACTAGGTCAAACCTGTCTATTCTTCTAAAACCTTGAGTCCTTGGTTATAGTGCACTTAGGGTTTCTCATATTCTCTGTTTACACATACTCATATACTTACATGATCTAGGTAACCTCTGAGGGTTGACTGTTCACTTTGTCTTTCAAGTAAACTCTAATACTCAAAACGCGTATCAGGTGAGTTCATGCCCCACTGTTTTACTTAATCTCTTTTGGGGGAGATAGCATACTGGTAACTTTACAACGCTTTTTATATTTAAGATGTGTATGATATTAATATAGTGCTGTTTACCATGATAAAGTCCTCACACTTTCGAATTGTTAATATTGAATAGCGGGGAAACTTGGGTAGTACTACTGGGTCTGACGAGCCCCACCTGTGTGACTCTAGGTCAACCGGGTGCAATTTGTCCTATGATTATTTGTCACGACATGGTAAGTCGTCACAGGAGGCAAACATATCACAGTCAGCTTCAATTGCGAAATCACTATGTATTAATATCTATTTGTTAATGGACTAGCTATCTATTACAATGCACATGCTTATATATATCACATTTGTTAAACTGTTATGTTTAAACGTAAACTCTTGAACTCACCAACCATTGTGTTGACTTTTTAGTATGCTATTCTCAGGTCGTTAATCTGGATTGCCGATAGGAGCACTGCACGAGTCAGCATGCATTCTAAAGATTTAAACTACAAACATAATTACTAGTCTTTTACTTATGGTTTTCAATTGTTTGGTTGGCACGTGTTTTGCCATATGATACTTTTACATACTTTGGGTTTGTTTTATTTACAATACGCTTCCGCATGATTTTTAAAGTTTGAACTCTGGTTTGGTTTATGTTAAACGTGGCATATATAGTCGTTCCGAGTAACTATTGACTGTGATCCTGATTTGTTCACACGCCTCGCGGTAAAACTCCGCACGTGGATTTTGAGGGTGTGACAATTATCATTTTCTCTCTTCTTGTTTTTTTCTCTTTCTATAATAACTCTATCCTATATTTACATCCTTAACTTTTATTAAAAAGACTATATAACATGTTATCACACATCAATATAGTCAAAATATGAACTTTTTATTTAATTAAAAAAGACAAACACATCATATTTGAATTATGTGTGTAAGCAAAATTAACAATAATAATAAAGCAGTTGAAGTTATGATATTTCTAAGCAATGCTCGCTCCCACTCCTTGTCTATATCCTTGTGCGTACCTCCTCTCTTCCTTATCACCATCAAAGTCCATGAGAACATTATCGCATAGGCATCAACTATTGCATATCACCACCATATGTCACCAATTTATACATCTTCTCCCCTCACTTATATAAAAGCAGTATTAATAAAGGAGCATTATTAATGGCAATTCCGCGATTTTCATTTATATTAATGGCAATTCGGCGATTTTCATTGATGTTTTTTTTGGCAGAAATGACGTATAACTGACTACGTTTTGTCGGTAAGCATCCATAGGTGAAACAAACATGGATGATTTAACTTAGGACAAGTTATTAACGGAGTTTACTAAGAAATCACAGAGGGATAGATATAGCGACAAATTATCAAAAAGATTTGTTAAGTCGCCAAATGAATCAGTTATGATCAGTTGGTTACCGATACATTTGTAACTGAGAAATCATTTCTATGTTTTTGGCCATCGGATTTTCGGGACATCTTCACATACAAACGAGAGTGGACGAGCCCTTCAACGCGATCGTCCGGCCAGGATAACTTCCACCTCCGTCCGAAGCTTAGTTCGTGTCATGTTGAATACATTTGAAAATCATGTTGTGTTTGAATCGACCCGCTTAGTGTTCATTTGAGAATACAGTTAATACCAGCTGGTGAAATGGTAACACTAAAATTACTAGCGACTTAAACTCAGATGAACCTTTTTGTAACTAACGTCTAGTTGTTTTTGAGTCGCTATCTCATGTTACCATTTATCGGAAAAACAATTTTATATATTTAGCTACCAAACGAAAAAGATTGAAGAACTGGTAGTAAGAACTAGTGAATAAATTTATCAAAAGATGAAGAATTGATGAAGAGCTGAAGAGGATAGTTAACTTCGTTATGGTGTGTGTTAACTTTTCTTAAACTAGTTATGGTTAACTTATTTAATAAACTAGTTATATTCAATGTTTTCAAAACCGGACCGGAAAGCGAACCGGACGGCCTAGAGGTTCATTGGTCGGACCGGTCGGACCGGATTACGAACCGGATGACGTCATAAATATTTAAAAAAATATAAAAAATTCCAAATATTTATAAAACTACAAACACATATCATTCAAGTAAAGATAGTTCAATTTAACAAAATACAAACACCCGTTCCTTCCTTAATCCTTATCCAATAATATTTTTTATTTTTCTATTAAAATAAAGCATACAATTATTTTTTCAAGAATCCCGGTTCAACCAGTGGTTCGCCGGTTCCGGTCAACCACACGAACCGGCCGGTTTTGCTGAAAACGACCTAAAAACACTGAACCGAACCGGCAACTTTACCGGTTCCCGGTCGGACTGGTCGGACCGGCCGGTCCGGTCCGGTTTCGAAACCATTGGTTATAATGACTTACCCAACCCAGGGCCGACCCAAGTGAATATGAAGGGATGCATCGGGCTTGGGGCCCCAAAAAACTAAGGGCCCCCAATTTTTCAATTTTTTATATTGGGTCATTAATTACAGCCAATAGCATTGAATCCATTTAGCTGCCCTTTCAATTCACTTAATGAGAAGATCAACATTTGCAGAGGTCACTACACCATCGAACATCTCAATTTGCCCTAGTTCAGAGCGCCACAACTCGAAGTTCCAAGAGTAATCAATCGGCTCACAACTCACTACATCGACGATGGGGCGGTGGCGGCCAATGGTCGGACACTCGGACCGTCACCTGGGAGCTGCCAGATGCGGCCTGACGAGGACGCCTCACGGGGCTGTTCCACTTCTCCAAACGACCATAACGGACCCTGCACGACTGCATCGAGGTCGACATCACCTAAATAAGACCGGTAAGCACAACAAATGCACGAATTTAACCCACAAACAAACTATGTTCTTGAGTCTTTAAGTTAAAAGTTGAGTTTACATTCTTCATTCTTGATAACTGATGGATTGAAATTGGCGGCAAGCAGATTGAACATTTGGACCTGCACGACTGCACTTAAGCCTCAAGGCTCAACTGCTCAAGGAGTCAAGGTTAAGTTATTCTTTAATTTTGATGAATCTTGAATCTTGATGATTTTTGAATCTTGATTACTGATAAATTGTTTCTGTTTATTGATAAGTTTAATACTAATTACTTAATTGCTTTGAAAGCTAATACCTTGATTTGTTGTTTTTAGGTTGCTTTAGCCTTTAGAGATAAAGATTTCCTTGATTAGGTATTTAAGTTGATTTAGTATTTGGTAATTGGTAGTTTTATTAAACTATAATGTCAAATCGTACCACCCCATACAATGCCACATCCTTCCATGCAAAATAATTGAGCTTAAAAATATCATATGAAAGGGCCTAAAAATATCATATGTAACCCGTTAGGTAAAATCATCATATTTCAGAAAGTTAATATCATATGAAAAAATATATATTGTTTATAAAAGGGCCTAAAAATATTGTTTCGCTTCGGGCCTCCAGAATAATTGAGTCGGCCCTGAACCCACCTAATTATATTTGCGTAGTGTTTTAGGTCGTCTTTGGAATTACCACTCTACTTTGTTGTTTATTAATCATTCGATCCGTGGAAACGGCCTCCCCACAAAATGTGGTGGAAAGACCGCGTACATCTTCCCTTAAATGGGACGGACCCTCCCTGGACCCTGCGAAAACGCGGGAGCTCTTTGCAGCACCAGGTACGCCCTTTATGTATAAGTAACTTTAATAATACGTGTATTATATAGTTGAATAAATAAAATATTAATTAAAATATAAATGTATTAATTATAAATGATATTTAAAGATAATATATGGTTGTAATCACGTATAAGTAAGGGCTATAAACAATAAAACAATGATATTACTTTTTAAACTTTTGTTTTTAATTTTTTTTTTAAAATAATTAAAACGTTTTTTTTAAATAATTCGTTTTATAGAAACCTTAATTTTAAAAGTTTTCTTACCATAACTCCTAATTTTAACTATTTTTAGTTTATAAAAGTTTACCCATTAAAAACACCAATTTCAATATATTTTATATCTTTTGAAAAGTTTGTTGTTTTAGAAATTTTTTTATAAAAAACTTATTTTTTAAAAATAACATTAATATAAAAATCTCTTTCTTAATTTATTAGAAACTATTTTTATATATGAAAAAAATTAAATAATATTATTAGTAGTTAATATAATTATTTAATAAGCCATATGAGCGAAAAATTTTTGATGAGAATAAATGTGATTTCACCACGTGTCCCCTTGGTTATTATTTTATTAAAGTAGGAAAATTGTTTTATATATTTACAACTACGTACACAACATAGACTGCGTGTTAACTTTTATAGCTAAAAAATAATAATATTTATCATCTTTATATCCTACAATATAAAAATATTAATTACATAGTATTCTTTTGTTATTCGATTTTGGTCGGTATACAATAGCTAATTTTGTGACTATTTTTGATAGTTTCCCCCTTTTTGTTGTAATGATAAGCCTGCTTAAGTTCGTCAACCTAATCAAGCTCGGTGTACAAAGACCCCATTTGAGCGTGGTTATTAAACGAGCACCAATTTATGTTTGAGCTCGACTTGGGACGGTTTAAACTAACATGATTTAAACTCTTAACAAACCAAACTTAATAATTCATGAGCACCATGACTCAGTTAGCCTATTTATTACACATAATATCTATACTTATTTGTTAATATTATATTAATAAAGGTATACAATGCGATCATTTTAAATTACCATAACATTAAAACGACTCCAAAAAATCCTCGGTTTCCATGATTCGTTCATCCAATTTTCAGAAATTTAGAGATTAAAAGTAGTTTTAATAGAGTTCAATATGTAACGAGTATTTATGTTCTCGCATGAACATCCTGGTGGTAAATTGCATCTCGTTATTGTCTCTCCTCCATCCAAGATTTCAAAGATTTAGTCCTGTGTATATGGTTAAAATAGGTAGATTAGGAGTATATATGGTTTAAATAGGTAGCTAGATTAGGAGTTATTCGGATAAAAAGATATAATGAGTATTCATAAATTGAAAACATTTGGAGATTCCATGATTTAGTTATAATATGTGTGAGTTAAGAGCACATGCAACAAATTCTTTGAGGGTGTTGTCTGGGCTATAATTTGGTCAATACAATTATGATATTTCTTAGTTTCTAATTTAAGATAAAGAAAGATTTGATTAGTCGTAAAAGTAGATATTAAAGCAGTTAGCTTATAATGATAAGACTTAAAGTTAAAACTATTAATAGAGCTAACAAGATAAGCATGTGATAAAAATATAAGTAAAAGTTTATGAAGCAATCATCAAATAGTTGGATATATATCATTGAGCTATTACATATATCCAATCTTTTATAGGGTTATTGGTTTACTTAATTTATTTACATATATTAGTCCTTTGTGTAAATTTTTATCAATCAGGATTTCAACTCTCGATCTATTAGATAAAAGAAAGATAATTTACCATCAACATGTTTTATTCAGGATGTATATGTAAGAAAAAGGGTGAAGAGTCCTTAATTTTTTAAGAATAACTTCTAATTCACTCCTATACAATCATTTATATCTACAACTTATATTATTTAAACTCTCAACCTCTTCAATAATAAGGCACCATACCACCATAGCATCCCCTTAGTGACAAGATAATCTCTAGAGTAAATTACGCTTTTAATCTCTAGAGTAAATTACGCTTTTCGTCCCTGTGGTTTGGTGGTTATAACCATTTTCATCCAATAGTTTAAAAACGCCCGGTTTAAGTCACAATCAAGTCCAAACCGTTAACTCCATCCAATGTCACCGTTAAATATTGTTACTCTTAAATTAATTACCATACCATCACACCCCAACCCCACCCCAGCATTATCAGACCACCACCATCACACACACATATATATACACACATATATATATACCACCACCACCACTTCCACCATAACACCACCACCACGACCACCACCACTGCCACCACACCACCACCGCCGCCGCCGCCACCGCCACCCCAACACCACCACTATCACCACTGCCACCACAACACCACCCACACCACCACCATAACACCACTGCTATCACACCATCACCACCACTAACTCCATCACAATTTTCTTAACATGTTGGTCATTCGACCGAAGTCGGTCCCAAGAGTTCACAAAGTCAGTTTGAGGATGAGAATTACTTTGTGGTGATGCACTGGTCTCCCTAGAGTCTTCAAGTTTCCGGTCCCTCGTCATACTAGAGGGCACAGAGACTAGTGCCCCTGATTCAACTGATGTCATATGCCAGCCACCACCAACTGTCTTACCATTACCTGCAAAAAACAAAAGCCAAAAAGAAAAACAAAACAACCAAACCAATTAGCATCGGTAAAGAACCTCAGATCTATACAATCACTAGCCCTAAGTCTCAACCAAAATGACCATTCACCATCTTCCTTCTGAAAATCGCAAGTGATATTATCTAAGTACACCAGTCAATAATATCATCCTCTCAGAAGTCAGATCTATGAACAAATCCTTAATTCTATAAGCCTATGCTCCCATTAGAAAAATTGAAAAATAGATACACTATATGAAAAAGAAAGATTATCAAGAAAACCTTAAGAACTAAGATCTAATCGTTTCATTTAACCTCAAAGCACACAAATTTCTACTTCCCAAAGCCCTAATCCCCTCACCAAAACACAAAACCTCAAAAAAAAACTAACTGCTAAACGGCCGGCGGAAATCAGAACCTCCACGACCACCGCCCCACCGACACGACAACGGAGATCCATAGTCGTTACATTGAGACGATGAAGTTGCAGGCGAATCTCTCCATCGATTCGGCACAATTTCCAACGGCTCCAACGACGCCGCCTTCAAGAACTCCTTCCGATCGATTTGCAGTGGCTCCGACGGAAACGAGAGAGAGAGAATAGAGATAGAGAGAGTGTGTGTGTATATATATATATTATTAATATTTTATACATAGATATTGAAGTAACAGTTTAAGTCCAAGGGTATTTTGTCTTTTTACATACACTTAACGGAAAAAATGGATGGGGGTTAGTGTCCTGGACTTAATTGTGACCGATTTTAAACTACAGTGGTTAAACCGGGCGTTTTTAAACTATTGGATGAAAATGATTATAACCACTAAACTACAGGACGAAAAGCGTAATTTACTCTAATCTCTATATATAAGGATTGTGATTTATACTTAGATTTACTAGATTATTATTTACTAGCTTTAGTAAACACGTTTATTATATGTGTTGAAAAATAAAATATATATAATAAAAATTTATTAATTATAAAATGATAATTTTAAAAATATGATATGATTGAAATTACGTATGAGGAATGACTATAAGTAATAACACAATGATATCACCTTTTTTAAAATATTGGTTTTAATTTTTTTTAAATAAACATTTTGTTCTAAAACAAACCATATAAAAATATGAGTTTTAAAAAAATCCTTATTATAATTCCAAATTTTTAATAAATTTTGGTTTTAAAAAAATTACTTTTTAAAAGCACCAATTTTAAAATATTCGTATTTTTAAAAAGTTGATGTTTTAGAAAAGAGTAAATTACTATTTTGGTCCCTGTGGTTTGATCATTTTAACCATTTGAGTCCAAAAACGAATTATCTAACAAATCAAGCCCTATGGTTTGTACTCTATAACTATTTCAGTCCAATACACTAACAGAGTTAGATTTTTTAGTTATTTTTTAATAAAATGACCAAACTGCCCTTGGACTAAAATGGTTATTTTTTAATAACCTCAGGGACCAAAAATGTAATTTACTCTCTCACACAAAACATATTATATATATATATATATATATATATATATATATTATAATATATATATTATATATATATATTATATTATTATATTTTGTATTATATATATATATATATATATATTATATTATATAAAAATATATTATATTATTTATTTTGTATTATATATATTATATTATATATTATATTATATTATATATATATAAAAATATATTATATTATTATTTATTTTGTATTATATATATATCGTTCAATTCTATAAGCTTCTTTTTAAATTTTTTTGTATTTATACATATTTTTAATTATTTGGCTCGTTTAAACGTAATTTATCGCTCTTTTATTTGAACGTATTTTTACTATTTGTTTATTAAAAAGCTTTCTTTTTCAAACCAACCTGTTAAAATTATTTAGCTGTTTGACTAATATATGTGTGTGTATGTGAAAATATTTTTATTTTTATTTTTTAAAGTTTTAAAAATATATTTTTAAACCGTTTGGATTTTAAACTAATAATTTAATTACTAAAAATATTTTTTAAGTGTTTATAAACCATTTGGTTTTCAAACATCACTCTTTATACAATTGGTTTTTAAAATTTAAAAGGTTGGTTTTCTAAACAATTTTTAAAATCACTAATCTTCAAATTGTTCGACTTTAAAATCTTTCGGCTTTTTAAACATATTTTTATAATCATTCGGCTTTTTAAATTTATTTTTTAATCGTTCATCTTACTTAAATGTCTTTTAAAATCTTTTCGCTTTTCAAATGTTTTATTTAAATAGCTTTTTAAACCGTTCAACAAATTAAACTTCGTTCTAAACTTGTTTGCCTTATTTGAACGTATTTCAAATCGATTGTTATTCAAACGCAATGATTAACTTAAAAAGTTTAAATAAACTAAACACATATAATTTTAATATCGTAAAAGCCCTAATTGTAATAATTAAAACTCAAGTTAATCCTTAAAATAATACAAATGACATAAATTTATGACAAAGAATCAAAAAGAGAAAAAAAATGTTTTAATAAAATGAATTGTTGAAAAAGAAAGCATTTTAATAAACGAATAGTAAAAAGACGTTCAAATAAAAGAACATGATAAAATTACGTTTAAACTAGCCGAATAATGAAAAACATGTATAAATACAAAAAAATTTAAAAAGAAGCGTAATAGATTTGAGCGATTAAAAAAACGCGTTTAAATAAAATAACAATTAAAAAATAATTTGCGGTTTAAATAAAACAAATAGATTAAAAGGACATTTAAGTAGCTTAACAGTTTAAATAAAAAGTATAATAAGCCACATGATTTTAATTTTTCTGTTAGATAAAATGAATGGTTTAAATACGATGTTTAAAACCGAGCGATTTAAAATTAAAATGTAAAAAAATTTGAAAATTAAAAATAAAAAAATTCCGTGTATATAACATATATATATAATATGTTTGTGTGAGAGAGTAAATTTCGTTTTTGGTCTCTGAGGTTATTAAAAATAACCATTTCAGTCCAAGGGTATTTTGGTCATTTTATTAAAAACTAACTGAAAAATCTAACTCTGTTAGTGTATTGGATTGAAATAGTTATATAATACAAACCATATGGCTTGATTTGTTAGAAAATTCATTTTTGGACTCAAACGGTTAAAATGACCAAACCACAGGGACCAAAATAGTAATTTACTCTTTAGAAAAAAATTATTTTACAAAAATTTATTTTTCTTAGAAATAGCATTAATAAAAAGATATCATTCTTAATTTATTAAAAACTATTTTAATCTAAGAAGTGTAAAATAATATTGTTAGTAATGAAGTTAATTATATGAGAGAAAGTGAGAAAATTTTGATAAGAATGATTGTGATACTGTCACGTGTCGTCTCAAGTTTCTATTTTCTTAAAATAGGAAGATTAGTATTTGTTAGGATATCTCTAGATGAGAATATGCATGATAATATTATGAGTACCATCAAATTTTAGGATTAAGTGCTGAGTTATTTAATGAACATGTTAGCACATTTCACTTTGTTTTGGATTTAGGGAGCCCGGCCCACCTTTATGCCATTAGTGTGATTACTTAGAGGATGCATATCTATGTGCCTTTGAAGAACATAGTTGTAGAAGAGGGCAAATCTAAGACTTAATGTGGGAAGTTGATTTTCATTAACTGATCTACCCATGCAATATGGACTACGTACTAATGTTACCATGATCAACTGTGTGATATTGTCAAAAAAACCCTTACCCATAGATCTACTTTTTAGATTTATTTTCTTGGTGATATAACTTCTTAGGGTTATGGGAGAAATGATGATGAAAACTAGCTCCATCACTCCAATCTTGACATTGCATGAAGAGGCGAGCAAAGAAACCAATATATCTGTTAATGACCAGAAAACTAACCAAAATGTAACAAACCAAACAAGGGAAATATGTTTTTTTTTAATTTTTGGGATAACTTATTAATTTGATTCAGGTTGGATTTGCATACAAGAACCGAGTAAAATTTTCAAATTATCTTAATATAATTATAATAACATAGATATGTATTAATATATATAGTTACACAATACATTTATAAAGCAACATCAACTTTAGCCTTTAGCCTTTATCCTCTTTAATATAGAAATTGTATGCAACTTTCGTTACCTCATGTCACCTATGTGGGACTCCAAAATCTGAGGAAATGAAACATTCAAGCGTGATATCCTGCATGAAAAGTTAAGGCTTCCTTCTTCTATACATATCACATCGCCAAAGATAACCGTGCATTTAACTGAATTTAATTTCTTTATTTTTAAATAAATGGGTATGATGTTTGATTATATACTTTATGTGCATGACTTGTATCTTGATCAATATCAACCAAGTTCGTAGTGGTTTCAAACTAAAAAGATCAATATTTGAATTAGTTCGGTTTATAATATGAACTAATGTAAATTTGAATCAATTAACGAATCAATAGAAATAAATATATGCTCCATCTAATGTATATCACTAATCACTGTATATCTAGTTAGTTCTTGTAGTATAGATAATAGAAACAACAGATGAACATAATGTAAGGTCTTTGATTGGTTATATGCAGACCCAAGTTTTATTCAAACAAAAATAAAATTCTATTCAACATATAGAGTAATAATCTAATTTTTATATAAAAATAGTTCAAAATGAATTTAAAAAACTACTAAAAACTTCACCACCTTTCTCTTTCCGCAATCTGTTTCTCCCCTCTCCTACAAATTAACAGCCAAGCAACTCTCAAAGCCCAAGAGCTATGTGTTCACATGCTTAATGCTTTCTTCTTTCTCCAATTTTCATCCTTATATAATTATTTTACTCTTTCAGTTTCACAACAACAAACAACAATGTGGCTCTTTCTATATCTAAGAAAATATAGCTTACATAATAATTATTTAGTTAAATATTAAATTAAAATATTTTTAATTATTTTAACAATTAAACCAACCTCATAACAATAACATGTTTTCCGTTGATAGAACGTAATAAGTATTATACAAAATAGGCAAATTAAATTTTTATAATCTAAACTATGATTTATTGTTCAATAATAATCCTCACTATTAATTTGGTCAATAATAATCTTAAGTTTTATTTTTTTTTGCCTAGGGCATCCTCTTAACTTAATCATTCATTAATTTGCATTTAATTCTCACTCGATTTTACTATGGATGATAACTGTTATGAATGATATAGGAAAACATATAACGAAATGAAGTGAAAAATGAGTGGAAATCAAGTGTAAATATATAGATGATAATTATGTTATTAAGATTGCTCTTGACAAAAAAAATTATGATTATTATTGACCAAACTAATAATATAGATTATTATCGTTAATACGTCATAATTTAAGTTATTAAAATTTAATTTATTTAAAAGTTATGATATAAGTAATTAAAATAATCCTTTTTTAATTCGAATGTCATAAAATGCTGTAATGAATATTTTTCTCGTAAATTTTGTAACACCCGACTCTCTCACACCAACAATATTGTCCGCTTTGCCCACGCGGAGCTCACGGATTTGCTTTTGGTTGCCCGAGTGAAAACTTCCCAGGGAGGTCACCCATCCCTGGATTGCTCCCACCTGAGCACGCTTAACTGTGGAGTTCTCCTCTCATCCACAGCCAATACGCCCAAAACGCGTTGTTGATATTAGAGGCCAGACATTCCTAATGAACCAGGAATCTCTCCTGTCCACGACCGATGTGGGATATGTGTAGGGTGTCACAAGCACCCCTGTTTGGACTCATCGTCCTCGATGAGCCCGAGAAGTCACCATCCTTGGTGAGGTATATCCCACACCCCGACCGGCACAGGAGTGGCTCTGATACCATTCTGTAACACCCGACCTCTCACACCAACAATATTGTCCGCTTTGCCCACGCGGAGCTCACGGATTTGCTTTTGGTTGCCCGAGTGAAACCTTCCCAGGGAGGTCACCCATCCCTGGATTGCTCCCACCTGAGCACACTTAACTGTGGAGTTCTCCTCTCATCCACAGCCAATACGCCCAAAACGCGTTGTTGATATTAGAGGCCAGACATTCCTAATGAACCAGGAATCTCTCCTGTCCACGACCGATGTGGGATATGTGTAGGGTGTCACAAATTTAGTGTCAATTTGAATAATACAAGTCGGATCATATGTGTAAGTGTGTAACCATTACTTTAAAATTGATGAGTCAATGGATATAGTATTTTTCATATTAGAAACCACCTAATGTTGTACGTGTGACCATTATTAAACAATATATTACCAAAACTGTAACCAAAATAAAAAGTCTCAACTCACACAAACATCGCAAAAGAAAATTGCTATAAAGTTTGATAAAATTATTGATATTAATAACGTTTAGGTATGTGCATGAGAAAAATTATGAAAGTAAGATTTACAAGTCTTTTTCTATTTGTTGAAAATTAATTTACTCTTTTCATATGGTAATAAAAGATCTCACATAAACCATACTTGTTAGAATGCGAGTTATGTTTAATGGAACAAACATGTAAAGAGTGTTTATTAAATCTCTAACATAACCCAAAATTACATAAATTATAATATGAATTTTGTTTGCGACAAAGTTGATTTACTTTTAAGATTATAGATCAAACTTTAAAAACACAACTCATGTTGATAACATGTTGCAAAACAATTTAATGACAACATAAACTAATTACATGATAGCAAACATTTTAATTAGAGAAAAACTGAGAAGAAACGGTTAAATTCTTCTTTGCCTTTATATTATATGCTAGCTATAGTAACCTGTGTATTACACGGGTTGAGTAAAAAAATTAATATAATAAATTTATTAATTATAAAATAATATTCTAAGATATAATATCACTGAAATTATGTATTAGAAATGACTGTAAGTTATAAAATAATGATATCAACTTTTTAAAATTTATTTTTTTCAAAAAAAATAAACGTTTTGTTCTAAAACAAACCGCATAAAAATGTCATTTTTAAAATTTTCTAATTATAACTCTTAAATTTAATTATTTTTGGTTTTAAAAAATAACTTTTTAAAATGCCAATTTTAAATATTTTGTATTTTAAATAAAAGTCTTATGCTTTAAATAAATTTATTATTTTATAAAAAAATTGTTTATTTAGAAATAACATTAATAAATAGACCTCTTTATTAATTTATTAAATCTAAAAAAGTGTTAAATTGTATTATTAGTAATTAAGGTAATTATTTAATAGGAGAGAGAGACGGGAAAATTTTGGTGAGAATAATTGTGATATTGACACGTGTCATCCCAGATACTTTTTTATTAGAGTAGAAAGATCTTCAACGACATCATCCATATATAGGGTTTAGTGGTCAATGCATTACATGCAAGATCACTACGAAATGTGTAACCACTTAAAAGGTATAATATAATATTGATAACCATGTATTACTATTACTAATCTTTCTACTCTAATAAAAAAGTAAATTGTGATACCACGTACCAGCATCATAATTTCTTTCACCAAAATTTTCTCGCAACTATTTCATATTAAATAATTACCTTAACTACTAATAATATTATTAAACATAATTAGATTAAGAATAGTTTTTTATAAATTAAGAAAAATATATTTTCATTTATGTTATATCTAAATGAATAATCTTTTTAAATAATATTTTTTTCTAAAACATCAAACTTTTTTTTAAAATACGATATATTATAAAATTGGTGTTTTTGAAAAGTAAATTATTTAAAAACTAAAATAATTAAATTTAGGAGTTATGATGAGGAAATTTTGAAAAATAATATTTTTATACGGTTTGTTTTAGTACAATTTTTTAAAAAATAAATTTTTAAAAAGTTGATATAACTATTTTATTGATATCACTGTTTTATTACTTATAGTATAATACAAAATTTCAGTCATATCGTATCTTGGAACATCGTTAATTTATATTTCATAAATTTTAGAGTAAATTACCGTTTGCATCCCTAAAGTTTGGTGATTTTAAATATTTGCGTCCCTACAATTTAAAAATCCTCATATACCCCCTAACATTTTATTCTTGTTCCCATTTGTATCCAAATGACTAACGATATTAAATAATCCAATTAACTTTTTATAAAATGATAAAATTACCCTCGACTTAAACAAGCCCTGAAAATCCCCAAATCATCATCTACTTCGACCCCTCTTCACCTCATTTCAATCATCTTCCCCAGTCATCTTCACATCGTGATTCAAATTCCAAATCGCAATTCCTCCGGTGAAATATTCTGATTCATCATCATCTTCAAATAATTGCGTTTTAGGATTTGAATCATAATCAGAAATAGTTAACAACCCCAAAACAGTTAATAGCCCCAATTCATCGTATTTTGAAGCAATTGATGCTTGTTGAAGACAATGGAGAAACTGAGGAACATAATAGCCCCAAAACCTAACCCACAACAGTTTTACGCGATTGGCAACGTCGTCTCCGGCAAGTGTGTCGCAACATCGAACGTCAGATTCATGGCAAATCAATTTTCCCATTCGTTTGTACAAATTGTTGTCGTCTTGTAGTTTATTCATTATCAGAAAACCTAAATTGTTGAGTTAATCAAGCAATTGATTTTGAACTTTTGGGGATTTTGGTTTAGATATTCAGAGAGAAGAGAAAAATGTTCAGAAGGCAATTCGAGAGGCTGCGAAGAGAAATGACATTGGTTCTGCTAGGGTATGAACGTAACAATTTATTGATTGTGATTTTACAACTCCATAATATGTAATTTTGTTGTCATACTAAATTCATTATGCAAAAATGTGATATGTTTGATACATGATTGGGGAAGATGATTAAAATGAGGTGAAGAGGGGTTGAAGAAGATGATGATTTGGGGATTTTTAAGGCTTGTTCAAGTCGAGGGTAATTTTGTCATTTCATAAAAAGTTAACGGAATTATTTAACGTCATTAGTCATTTGGATGCAAATAGGAACAAAAATAAAACGTTAGGGGTATATGAGGATTTTTAAACTGTAGGGATGAAAATTGTTAAAATCATCAAACCTCATGGATGCAAACGGTAATTACTATAAATTTTATTATATTAATATTTTATTTATTTAACCATTCTAATATATAAGTGTATTAAAACTATTATTATAATAATCACAGGAGAGTTACTACTGTGACAACCCAGAAAAATTTCAAGGTTAAAACGGTAACATCTCGAATTTTATTTAATTAAAAGTTAATTTTTTGAACAATTAAATTCAAATACGTTGATAAAAATTTCAAATAATTACAATAAACATAATAATAATAATAATAATAATAATAATAATAATAATAATAATAATAAAAATAATAATACTAATAATAAAATTTAATATTAAAAATTAAATCCTAAAAGTTTAGGGTGAAAAATGTTAATTTTAAAACTTATTTTAAATACTTTTAACATAAAATAATAAAGTTTTCGAAGTTGAGGGACCATTTCTGTAAATTTCTTAAAAATCCCAAACCCCCGCCCGTCCCCGTCGACCTCCCCTCTGGCCAACACTCCGGCGAGTCTCCGGCGAGACCAAACGCCCAAATAACACGGTTTTTAATCAAATCAAACCATCCCGACACATTCTAGTGGGTGATTCGAACCTGTGCCCACTTCAAATTGAAAAATTTGAGTGCGATTGGAACCTAACCCACTCAATATACTTTCGGCCCCTTTTCCAGGTTAAAATCGCACTAATCAATAAATAATGATCAAAGATATCACGCACTAACAATCGTCTGACTATTTAAAACCTTTCTTCGAGTTCAATTGTACCTGAAAAACACACGAAATCACACCATTGATCACCACTCTGTCGCGGACCTGCAACTGAACGAAACATCACCTTTCGAGCTTCAAAACAGGTAATTGAAACCATCTACGTACTCGTTTTTGCAAGGGGAACAAAAGCCCCATGAATCCATACGTTATCATAATCGAATCGGGGATCAATTTGATTCAATTCGAATTAGGGTTCTTGATGATTTGGGGGCATTCTGGAGTTTGTGTTTAAAGGAATTAAAAGCCGAGATCTAATGTGGTTGCGGCCTCTAGTTCACCGGTTCCCCACTCACCCGCCCAACTTGAGGTCACGGGTTCGAACCCGTGCACCTCCCATTATTTTTTTAATGCCCTTTTTGACCTTTTAAAAATATAGAAAAATTCCCAAAAATTATAAAAATAACCTTTAAAAACTTCCTTTATTTTAAAAGCATCTAAGTAATTTTCTATAAAATTTATTTATTAAAAACACCTTAATAATATTTATAAAATATTATTTATAGATATTATAAATAGCCAATTTTATAAAAATGGACTCTAAATAATAATTTAAATTATTAATTTATTATTGGACACTATATTATTTTTAATTATGGATAAATCATGATAATTGTGGAAACTATAAAGATTTTATAATTTCATAAATTATTTACGAGCGTTATTTCAGGTTACTTCTTATAAAATATATAAAGGTGTAGATTAATAATAAGTTAAAACTTGTAAACATTACCTATTTAATAAGACAAATACACATTTGATTTTAAAAATTTAATTGTAAAATCTTACGAACTTAGATACAAACTTACATATTTAAATAATGTCTAAAATTTATTTAGAACATAATGATATGTTAAAATCATTATTAAATTAATCAAATGAAATGCAAATCTTTAGTTATTAACGAATTAACAAAAATAATTAAATGATTTAATTATATGTTTGTAACAAATCCCAGAAAACCAAACCCTAGATTAATTGAACACCAGGTTCAAGATCTAACTTATTTAGGTTATGGATTTGTATATATTTGCTTATGTGAATTATAATTCCTTAGGAGGAATTTACTAGCTTGTCAACACCACACAAGAACTGAGGTGAGTTCATACTTAACTATTCCCCTTTTTAATCATTTAAATATTTTGGGGAGGATACATGTTGTAATTAAAATTACAAATTATTTTTGTGTATTATGTTAAATAATAATTGAATCACATTTATGATTACATATGGTTACAATGAAAATCCTTCTCTGTATACCGGACTATAAACAAGCAGGGATCTTTTGGATAGTACTAGCAGGGAGTGACTTACCCCCACAAAGGTTTGGACATGTGGTCCTTACCAAGATGCACAAAGATCTTATAAGTCATTTAGGATGACTGTTCTGGGTTGAGAAGGCAGATGTGCACTATGTAAAGTTTATCATTATAGTTCCACTAACAACCCATATGAGGATAAATGTAAAAGAGGATCCGCGCCCTTTGATTTGAATTATTATAACTAATATAATATGCTATATATATAAAAGGAAAAGGGAAAATTAACTATGATACATGGGCAAACTCTAGGTAAAGGTTTTGTTGGCTTGTACATAGTTAGTATATGGGATAGTGAGTTCACCTTATAAAAGGGTTCCGACAGGCTATTCATATACAAAGTGATTAAACTATGATATATGGGCAAATCCTATGTGAAGGATTTGTTGGCTTGTACTTAGTAAGTATGTGGGATAGCGGGTTCACCTTATAAAAGGGTTTCGACAGGCTATTCATACATAAAGGGATACCAGTGGGTAGTTTATACTCACACTTTTACAGTAAATCCTACTTTGATGATAATTAATGATTTATCATTTATGTTTTACTCACCTGTGAACTCACCAACCCTGTGTTAACACTTGATTTACATGTATTCTCAGGTATCTACTAGGAGCTTATGAACATGTACGGGATCATATAAGGGCTCAAGATACATATTGCTTATTGTTTGACATATGATTAGACGTATTGTGAAGAAACAATTTATCTTTTATTTCCGCTACGCATAATAGTTATTACTCTGAATATTAATGGAATGGTTATCTAAAATTCATCATATAGATAACTGCATCTCATGTGTGACTACTGTGTTCGATCCTGTTTGCTCACCCCTCCGTGATAAATTCCAGACCCGGAATTTGAGGGTGTGACAGATTGGTATCAGAGCCATTGGTTATAATGAGTTAGGAATTGCATCTAGCCTATAGCCACACACAATAGTTGCACAAAGTAAATTTCCTTAGTTAGAGATCGACTAGGATTAAGAAGTTATATGCTTAAACTTAGATACTTGTTTCCCTAAACTTAACTTTGACTCTTTGACTCTTCCCGATAAATGAACTTCCTAAACTTATTCTCAACGACATGTGGGATCTACCCTTATCATCGTGGATTCAATTCCTTAGACTTTATGTCTAATCTATGAAAATCTTATCGAGGTTTTGATTCTATGAACCAAATAAACTTGTGTGACACATAGACACCTGTATTCTGGATTTCCTGGCAAAAGGCCTTCGGGCTAAGGCAAGCATGTCGTATAAATCTCATTGCGAGACCAGTTATGTTTACCTGGGGATTTCTGGGATGAGTGATAAACTATGGTCAATACACAAGTCACTAAGGCAAATGGATCAAATTACCTTGACGTGTTCCATTTGGTAGTCTAAGCTATGCTTGTCCTAACCTAAAGAGAGACTTGTTTTCCTAGTACTCGTGCCTTGCTGAATTTAATCGAAAAGCCTAGTTTTCTTTAATTCCTATCTATCATACAGTAGTTGTCCATACTTTGAATATTTGATGTAGAATGCATCTATTGAATATATCAAAGCGTGAATTCTCACCAAACAATTTCATGATAGATGGACGCATCAACGGGCAGAGGCAGAGGTAGAGGTCGCGGTAGAGGAACTATCCTAAGAGGGATGACTCCTGAACAAATACAAGTTCTGGTCAATCAAGGTGTTGCTGCAGCCCTAGCCATTCAGGCTGCTCAGAATGGTCATCACTATTCTTATAAGAAGTTCCTAGACTGCTAGCCCGATATCTTCACTGGGGCAGAAGGGGGCATTAGGCTCATAAGGTGGTTTGAGAAATGTGAATCCATCTTTGCTATATCTGAATGTCCAGATGCGAATAGGGCAAAGTATGCATCAGGAGCATTGAGTGGAGTTGCACTCTCGTTCTGGAAGACTGAAGTTTTAAGACTTACTCTCCCGCTAGCCAATGCTATGGCTTGGGATGAATTCAAACAACTAATGATGGAAGAGTACTGTCCGAGGGAAGAAGTACAAAAGTTTGATACAGAGTACTGGAACCATAAGATGGTGGGATCTGAGATTGAAACTTATACCACCGAGAACCATGAGTACGCAACTTTGTGCCCACATATGATGGAGCCTGCTCATAGAAGAATTGAAGGCTATATTCATGGACTATCTCCAGTCATTCAGTCTTTGGTCACTTCCTTCAACCCAACTTCAATCCAACAGGCTATTAGGATAGCTCACAAGCTGACTAATGAGGTTGTGGCTCAAGGGAAGTTGCCACTAAGGATTAAGGGTAAGGGTGCTGCTGCTGAATGCTCAGGAAAGAGAAAGTTCGAAGATTCTAAAGAAAGTAAGAATCAAGGTGCAAACAAGAAGCAAGACTAAGAAAAGCAACATGACAATCAGGGCATTCCGCCTAGATGTCAGAGGTGTAACAAGCATCACCATGGCAAGTGTATTGCAGTCATTTGCTACAAATGCCACAGGAAGGGGCACACTGCCCCTGAATGTAGGACCAAGACTCAAGATCAAGGACATCAGCAGAATGATGGTAAGCAAGGAGTTACGTGTTTCAGATGTGGAGAAAAGGGCCATGTTGCTAGGGATTGCACTGGGGAAAAGAAAGATACAGCTAAGGACAGAGCCTTCGTGATTGGCAAAGGTGAGGCTCTAAAAGACCCTAACATTATTATTTTTGGTAAATAATGTTTATGTTATAGTTTTATTTGACACGGGAGCTGATAAAAGCTTCGTACTTAAATGGGGAACCTGTACCCCTAGATGAGTCGTATGTAGTAGAATTAGCAAATGGTAAACCCTTGACCGCATCACAAATTCTAAAAAACTGTACACTAAGTTTATCAAGGTCTTATCCTACCAATAGACCTCATCTTAATTAATAGTACATCTTAATTTTCGGTACGAAAATTCCTCTAACAGGGGGATGATGTGACAACCCGAAAAAATTTTAGGGTTAAAACGGTAACATCTCGAATTTTATTTAATTAAAAGTTAATTTTTCGAACAATTAAATTCAAATACGTTGATAAAAATTTCAAATAATTACAATAAACATAATAATATAATAATAATAATAATAATAATAATAATAAAATTTAATATTAAAAATTAAATCCTAAAAGTTTAGGGTGAAAAATGTTAATTTTAAAACTTATTTTAAATACTTTTAACATAAAATAATAAAGTTTCCGAAGTTGAGGGACCATTTCTGTAAATTTCTTAAAAATCCTAAACCCCCGCCCGTCCCCGTCGACCTCCCCTCCGGCCAACACTCCGGCAAGTCTCCGGCGAGACCAAACGCCCAAATAACGCGGTTTTTAATCAAATCAAACCATCCCGACACATTCTAGTGGATGATTCGAACCTGTGCCCACTTCAAATTGAAAAATTCGAGTGCGATTGGAACCTAACCCACTCAATATACTTTCGGCCCCTTTTCCAGGTTAAAATCGCACTAATCAATAAATAATGATCAAAGATATCACGCACTAACAATCGTCTGACTATTTAAAACCTTCCTTCGAGTTCAAATGTACCTGAAAAACACACGAAATCACACCATTGATCACCACTCTGTCGTGGACCTGCAACTGAACGAAACATCACCTTTCGAGCTTCAAAACAGGTAATTGAAACCATCTACATACTCGTTCTTACAAGGGGAACAAAAGCCCCATGAATCCATACGTTATCATAATCGAATCGGGGATCAATTTGATTCAATTCGAATTAGGGTTCTTGATGATTTGGGGGCATTCTGGAGTTTGTGTTTAAAGGAATTAAAAGCCGAGATCTAATGCGGTTGCGGCCTTTAGTTCACCGGTTCCCCACTCACCCGCCCAACCTTGAGGTCACGGGTTCGAACTCGTGCACCTCCCATTATTTTTTAATGCCCTTTTGACCTTTTAAAAATATAGAAAAATTCCCAAAAATTATAAAAATAACTTTTAAAAACTTTCTTTATTTTAAAAGCATCTAAGTAATTTTCTATAAAATTTATTTATTAAAAACACCTTAATAATATTTATAAAATATTATTTATAAATGTTATAAATAGCCATTTTTATAAAAATGGACTCTAAATAATAATTTAAATAATTAATTCATTATTGGATACTATATTATTTTTAATTATGGATAAATCATGATAATTGTGGAAATTATAAAGATTTTATAATTTCATAAATTATTTACGAGCGTTATTTCAGGTTATTTCTTATAAAATATATAAAGGTGTAGATTAATAATAAATTAAAACTTGTAAACATTACCTATTTGATAAGACAAATACACATTTGATTTAAAATTTTTAATTATAAAATCTTACGAACTTAAATACAAACTTACATATTTAAATAATGTCTAAAATTTATTTAGAACATAATGATATGTTAAAATCATTATTAAATTAATCAAATAAAATGCAAATCTTTAGTTATTAACGAATTAACAAAAATAATTAAATGATTTAATTATATGTAACAAATCCCAGAAAACCAAACCCTAGATTAATTGAACACCAGGTTCAAGATCTAACTTATTTAGGTTATGGATTTGTATATACTTGCTTATGTGAATTATAATTCCTTAGGAGAAATTTACTAGCTTGTCAACACCACACAAGAACTGAGGTGAGTTCATACTTAACTATTCCCCTTTTTAATCATTTAAATATTTTGGGGAGGATACATGTTGTAATTAAAATTATAAATTATTTTTGTGTATTATGTTAAATAATAATTGAATCATATTTATGATTACATATGGTTACAATGAAAATCCTTCTCTGTATACTGGACTATAAACAAGCTGAGATCTTTTGGATAGTACTAGCGGGGAGTGACTTACCCCCACAAAGGTTTGGACATGTGGTCCTTACCAAGATGCACAAAGATCTTATAAGTCATTTGGGATGACTGTTCTGGGTTGAGAAGGCAGATGTGCACTATGTAAAGTTTGTCATTATAGTTCCACTAACAACCCATATGAGGATAAATGTAAAAGAGGATCCGCGCCCTTTGATTTGAATTATTATAACTAATATAATATGCTATATATATAAAGGAAAAGGGAAAATTAACTATGATACATGGGCAAACCCTAGGTAAAGGTTTTGTTGGCTTGTACATAGTTAGTATATGGGATAGTGAGTTCACCTTATAAAAGGGTTCCGACAGGCTATTCATATACAAAGTGATTAAACTATGATATATGGGCAAATCCTATGTGAAGGATTTGTTGGCTTGTACTTAGTAAGTATGTGGGATAGCGGGTTCACCTTATAAAAGGGTTCCGACAGCCTATTCATACACAAAGGGATACCAGTGGGTAGTTTATACTCACACTTTTACAGTAAATCCTACTTTGATGATAATTAATGATTTATCATTTATGTTTTACTCACCTATGAACTCACCAACCCTGTGTTGACACTTGATTTACATGTATTCTCAGGTATCTACTAGGAGCTTATGAACATGTACGGGATCATATAAGGGCTCAAGATACATATTGCTTATTGTTTGACATATGATTAGACGTATTGTGAAGAAACAATTTATCTTTTATTTCCGCTACGCATAATAGTTATTACTCTGAATATTAATGGAATGGTTATCTAAAATTCATCATATAGATAACTGCATCTCATATGTGACTACTGTGTTCGATCCTGTTTGCTCACCCCTCCGTGATAAATTCCAGACCCGGAATTTGAGGGTGTGACAACTACAGTATTCACATATGGTTGGTTTGTACAACTCAAGCTGCACAAGTTACAATGACAGTTTTGATTATTTTTTATATGTTTTATTTCATTCGGTTTATGTCTATATTAATTGAATTTCAAATATTTTCTAGGAAGGAGTTTGTTAAGATTGTTCGAGCGTGTCAGTTTGAGACCCACCCGGGTTCGATCTGCACCCTCTCCCCTCCAACGGTTTTCTACTTCTCGTTCCTTTTATTTTATTTATTATTATCATTTTACGAACTTCCTTTCCTTCTAACAGGTTAGGGTAACGTCGTTTTTATATTTACCAATGTTTAAGCATCGTCTTATAACAATTCCGTCTAAGACATTAACTATCTCGTGATTTAACGACTTTTATTTTAACATTATTTTGTTAAAATTGCTTTTGTTTTTCAAATCTTTTTTCTTCTTTTGTTTTTTTTTTTACTTTCTGTACATTTTAACAGTTTTATTGACCCATATTTCTTTTATCTTTATTTTGCTAAAATTATTTTCGTACTTTAAATTATTTTATTTATTTTCTTGTTTTCTACAAACTTTCGATATGTTCCCTTTAACAATTTCATTGTTGCGCCGTGATTATTTTATCAAAGTTTAAACGTTATTTTTTGAACGATTTTTTTAATGTAACGTTTTGTATATCATCAATGTTCTCCCAACAAACATTTACGGAAAGGTTTTGATTTCCCAACAAACATTTACGCAAAGGTTTTGATTTCTCTTATATACTGGTTTGAAAACCCTAATTATTTCGTAGCTTAAATTAAATTAATTTAAGAGATACCGAAAGATTTGTTTTTTATTTTTCAGTTTCAATTACCGAAAAGAAACGTACACAATATTGTGGAGATGGGTCAAGATCTTTTCAGGACTCCTAAAGATCGTGAGAACTGCGAGAATTCATCCTAACCATTGATTATTATTTATTTAATTTATTTTTTAATTAATACAACAAGGTTAATATGGTCTTTTATTATATGCATTTAATATGAGTCTTTAATACTATATAATTAATTTAGAAAGTTACACAATTATCTTCCATTAATTGAATGAAATTTTTTAATTGGTTTTTTTCTTTTAGTGCTCAATTTCAACTTGCATTGATTTTTGGACGGTTCTTTGATTTTTTTTCATAGTATATTCATAAAAAGTGTTAAAAATACTTTAATAATGGTTTGATAATGGTTTTATATATTTGAGTTAATTTTGCATCCAATTTCGTTACATAAATAAATATAATCAGTTATCTTTTTACCTATACATATATAGAAATAAATGGTTTGTTAATTTTGCATATATATATTTTTTGTTACCTATACATTTTTTTTCTACGTACACAAATGTAATAATCTATATTCTCACAAATTCAATGATCGTTTGGTTAAATTTAGGGTATGACTTTATATTTTGATTCAAGTGTTTGTGTTAATTAGCTTGAATTTTAGTTTATGATTTGGTTTAAGTTTGTGTTGAAGACTTACATATATGTAAATAGTTGACTCACACATATGTAGAACTTGTATCTATATAAAAAAACGATAAAAAAAAGTTTTACATATATGTAAATGAATGGTAAGTTTGAAAACTAAATGACTAGTATAAAGATATTTTTTCATATATGTAAATACCATATCAATTTAAAAAATGGATTATTGATTTGAAAATTTATGTGTATATAAAATATTAACATTTGAGTAGACGACCAGTCTAAAGATTTACATATATGTAAATCAACGAGCACCGTGAAAAATAATAAAAACAATCGAATGCAAAGATTAAACAAATACTAATTATAACGCATCACATACTAATTTACTCAATTTTAAAGAATTTCTTTTTTTTTCAAATGTAATTGATAAATTTTTAGAAATAAGAGAAGAGACAGCAGAGAGAATAAAATTAACTAATTACTAACTAATTGGAGAGAGAAAATAATATAACAGATTACTAATATACTATTTTTTTTAAATTAACCAATTAAATAAATCAATAATTTACATTTAGTGAACATGTTTAATCGTAACCCTTGATCAAAACAATCAATGGTTAATATTAGTTATGTGAGTTCTTATTTATAATGAAGTTCTGAAAAAAACCTAACCCTATATATAAGACTCTTTTAATTAAAAAGATTAGACTAATACTTTATAGCTTATTTAGTATTATTATAGGAATAGGGTTCAAATACAAAATTTTTTAAAACTAAAAAATGTAAGAAGTAATCTCAACCGGCTATCCATCTCTTTAATTAATGGTTAAAATCAAATTTGTAGAGAAAAGTTTGTTAGAGTTATATTTTAAGAATAACCACTTTCGTTGACTTTTTGTAAGTTTCTAATTTTTTTAAAACGTTCATAACTTTTATGTATGATATTATTTTTTTATAAAAATTAAACCAAAAAACGAGTTTTTTATGTCTAAATAATTATAGTATTGTTATATAAAAAGATTAAAAAATTTTACGTTATTAAGCTTTGTGCAATTAATTATGTCTTCTTGTTAGTTATTATGTTTTTAATACTATTTTAAAATGATGAATTTTAAAAATATAATGAAATAACATTGTTATGTATTTCTAATATGTAAAACACAATAATAAATTCATAAGTAGTTAATCTATTACATTAATAACAAAGACCAAATAACACAATGTATCATTGTGTCTTTTGATTGTATTGTGTTATCATGAACACTATGCGTTTTAAAAAATACATGGGTGAAATAACATCATTACATACTTTTGATAATAAAACACAATGATAGATAACAAGTTTATATAAATTATTAAAAAATTAATAACAAAATAACACATTGTGTTATTTTCAATATTATGAGTTTTGAAAAATATCTTGGTGAAGTATGTTATTGTATATTTCTAATTATAAAACACAATGGTAAATAAAAAGTTTATAATTCATAAAAACAATGACAAAAATAACATAAAATGATTTAAAACGTAAAACACAAATGACTAACACACATAACATATGATGTAAAATATATGACACAATAAATGTATAAAACACGTATAATGAGCTGATGTATTTGACACAATAATTAATACTCTCCTTTTTAAAACAATAAAAGAATACATATCAAGCCCATAATCTTTATTAGTACTTTTAGATTAAATAATATTTTTAGTATAACCATATCCTTATTATAGTTGGAATGTTAAGATTTCTTTATAACTAAATTTTCTATTTCTTTTTTACTTATTAACTTAGTACTTTATGTTTTTAGCACGTAAAAATTATTAATTGCTTAGCAGCTTGCAGTTTATCGTTTTCAGAACCAGATCGGACGTCGAACCGGACGCCTTACTAGTTTGGTGGTCGGACCGGATTTAAGAACCGGATAACGTCATAATTATATATATAGTATATTATATAGATAGGTATATATAATTAAATACAAGTAATTTATATATGATTTATGTATGTATTTTATAGTTATATATAAACTTAAGTATATTTGTATATCTAACACACTAATTTATAGTTCAACACCCTGTTTTTATTCAAAAAAATAAACAAATACCGAAAACCGGTCTGGTTTCCCGGTCCGACCACCGGTTCGGGAAGAACCGGCCGGTTCGACCACTCAAAAACGAATACCGGACCGACCCCCGGTTGAACCGGTCGGACCGGCCGATCCGATCTGGTCGTGAAAACAATGCGTACATACGAAATTCCGTCACAATGCTCTCTGTTGCAGCAACCACTTGTATTTATAAGCATAATATATAGTTAACAAGTTACATATATAAAAACATGACTAAGTTTAGCCTTTATCCTCTTTACTATAAAAACTCTTTACAACTTTTATTTTAGCTCATGTCACCTATGTGGGACTCTCAAATTGTGGAAAAGAAACATTCAAATGTGGTAAGTTATCCTATATGAAAAGTTAAATCTTCATCCTTCTAGCATATCACATCCACATAGACTCACATATTCATTTCGTTTTGATTTCTTTAACTATAAATAAACAGATATGATATGATATCTGTAAGTATGTTTTGCTCATGTCTGGACTTCTTAAAAATTTTAGCCCAAGCCAAAATAATTTTTATTAACCGAATACCTTACCTGTAACATCCCGGGTTTTCAGGGTCAGATGTAATAGTTAAAATAAAATAAATATGAACTTTACATTTTTGTATATTGTTAAACGAGTAAGTAATGAGTGAAATATCTATTTTAAATTTAAAGTTTTAGACGAGTTTTAGTGTCGTAAGAGACCGTTTAAATATATATAAATATAAGAGTTAATCTCGGTTTTGGTCCTTGTGTTTTGTAAATTGACTCCACTTGAGTACCAACGTTTATTTTGTCTCCATTTGAGTACCAAATTTTAAAAAACTTGTCTGTTTCAGTCCAAATTTCTAACGGTGTTAACATTTTCTGTTAGATTTTTGTAAAAAGACCAAAATACCCCTAAGGGCTATAAAAATATCACCATCTCCACCACACACCACATACCACCACCACCCCCACACACCACCGCCACCACACACCACCGCCACCACACACCACCGCCGGCACACTCCACCGCCACACACCACCACCACCACACACCACCGCCGGCACACTCCACCGCCACACACCACCGCCACCACACACCACCACCACCACACACCACCGCCGGCATACTCCACCGCCACACACCATCGCCACCACACACCACCGCCACCAAACACCACCGCCGGCACACCACCGCCAGAATTAGGGTTTGGGGCAAAAAGAAAAACTCAGACGATGAAGAAATGAAGCAACGGATGGTATGGAAGTTTCCAAAGGGTGGTTGACCCCCTCCGTTGCTTATGATTTTCCATTTTGCCCTATCTTTTAACCGCCCTTCTGCTTTCGATCTATATCTATACACACACACATACATGCAAACATATTCATACGCATAGACACAGAAATTATGGATTTCTGTGTAGTCGATCGACGGATCGGCTTGTTTGTAAGGAATCTCAAACGCCACTTACCACTGTCACCACCACCGCCAACACCAACAATAACATATCATCCTCAGGTACTATTCGTGTAATTAACTCTTTATAATAATAATAATAATAATAATAATAATAATAGTGGCGATGATGATGAATTTCTAGTCGTCTGAGTGAATCGGTGGTTGAGATTTACCCAATCTTGGTGAGGCAATTTTCCGGTCGTCGATATATTCGATGCTGCTGTGTGGTGCGGTGGAGTGTGCCAGCGGTGGACTGTGCCGGCGGTGGTGTGTGGTGGCGGTGGTGTGTGGTGGCGGTGGTGTGTGGCAGTGGTGGTGGTATGTGGTGTGTGGTGGCGGTGGTGTGTGGCGGTGGTGGTGGTATGTGGTGTGTGGTGGCGATGGTGTGTGGTACTGTGGAGAAGAAATTGAAAAATGAGATGATGATATTTTTATAGCCCTTAGGGGCATTTTGGTCTTTTTACAAAAATCTAACAGAAAATGTTAACACCGTTAGAAATTTGGACTGAAACAGACAACTTTTTTAAAATTTGGTACTCAAATGGAGACAAAATAAACTTTGGTACTCAAGCGGAGTCAATTTGCAAAACACGGGGACCAAAACCGAGATTAACTCTAAATATAATAATATATTATATTTAAACGTGCTCCGTTTTTAACGAAACTTGGGTCAACTCGTAGAGAAAAATAAGATCGTCTCAATGGCATATTTAAAATTTTATAAGACGTTATATTCAAAAAGATATAAAAGAAAAACGAAGTAAGCAGCTGAATTAATTATAACAATATAATAATAATAATGTTAAAAAAATAGAAGAAGAAGAAGATGCGAAGAAAGAAGCAAGCACACAAGCATGTCAATTTGCATCCCACATCGTCTGCTTTTCTTTTCATCTGCTTGTCCGCATTCTTATAAATAGTGACCTTAAGGTAGAATTTAAATTATAAGTTTTCTTGGGAACGCTCTAATATAAAGAGATTCCCGAGTAATCGATACCCCATTGGGTATTGTTATTAGTCATTTTTGGAGCTCGGGTAGGAGCGCGAGTAGGAAGTCTACGTCAAATTGCCGTAGATAGTTTAAGGTATGTTCTCGTTTAAGTTTATGTCAAGTTAATTATTACTTATTCTAGATTATTATTATTATTAGTAGTAGTAGTTTTAGTATTATTACTATTATTATTTTTAGGCATTAGGGTTATTGTTAGGGGTGGGTATTGAGTAGCCTAGCCTTAGTTAGGCATGGATTGATCACCTATGCTTAAACAAGGTAGTGTAAACCAATATCCAACCATTACAATAACTAGTTAGTTGTACCATTACCTAACCTAGGATTATTTAAACTGTATCAGCACCTAGAGATATTACCAGATTGTACTAGGAAAAGTTATCAACTGTTAGGCAACTGCTAAACAGGTGAGTTCCTCTGAACTGTTTTTCTAAAACGGGATGTGATGTTCTGATAACTGGTAATAATTGAATAATTGACTATCAATAGCATCTGTGATATGTGGCAATGTTTGATAGGATGCTTGAGGGCTGCTTGTATGATTCTACTTTAGCCAGTGGAGTTTGTATACATAGTCTGGTTATATGAATTTATAATGTGCTTACTCTGTTCCTATCTATTTGCCATGGCTGTATCTGCTTGATGCAATAGTCAATATTAATATGTTTTAAATTTTGAAGAATGTCATGTTTATTAACTCACAAGCTTTATGCTGAGTCCCAAATATTTCCTATTTTATGGACACACATCCTAGGTGTCAAAAGATTGCAGAAATTGAAGATTACGAGCTATTTTATGAGAAAATAAAGTTCTAGAATGTTGTTAAAGATTTGGATCTCTAGTATAGTTAAACTTATTTAATGGTATTATCTATTATAACAAATGTATTGTACACTTTGATGTATAATTAAAATTAGACTTCCGCGGTGAGCTCCATTATTACTGTGCATTCTGTATATCCGATGCGTAACGATCCCTGGGATAGCCCGGGAGGATAGCGTTACAAATTGGTATCAGAGCCATAGTTTAAGTGAATTAGGCATTATCAGTTAATGTCTAAACTTAAACTAAGATTGGGAAGACTATGTAGATTGGCAAACGAGTCAAGTAACATGCTGATATATAAGAAGAGATAGATATGTGTTAAGCATATAATGAAAGATAATTAGAATACGTAAATAATGTAAAAGGTTAATAGCAATTAGCTAATGTTATTAAGGACTTACATTCGTAAATTATGTTTTGGTTTGCTATCGGTCATGTTTACCTAAACATAAGAAGTAGATTAATAGTGTTGATCAAGAATTGTAGAAAACGTACACCTCTATGGATAGTCTTATGTTAATTAGTCTAATTAACCGAAGTGACTAGGCAAGAAAAATCACGATTAGTAATAGTCAAATACATTATATAATATAATGTTCAGGAAAACAACCGAACAGGAATGCTCAATAAGGATGACATTCATATTCAGACACTCATATTAATACATAATGATGAAAAGCTAGAATATTCATGTCAGGTATATTGATGATTATGCTTGGATCCACATAATGGTTAATTTATAATGAAAAGAGTATCCTAGTAAGATTCTAACATATAGATTAGTGCCAATGTCTTAGTGGTGAAGTGACAGCTCCATATGATAAAGATTAGTGGTGTAATGGAATATGAACATATAGGCTAGATGTACATTATCAAATATTCAAATGTTGTATTAGTATTTATCAAGAGTGTCAATCGATAAGATAAGATAAAATATGTGTTGAGAAATGATAATACCCTAAAACGTTGGAACTAGTACCAAGTAACCGAAAGCAAGATCGATTGTCAAAGGTGATCATGGATGTAGAACGGATATAAAGAACTATGAAAAGCACAATTAGATAACAAGAGAAATACAAAACTTTATCTATAAGATGTCAAGATTATTGCTACCACTCAACCAAAAACTAATCTGGAGAAAAAATAGAAAGCAAATTACAGAAAAGTTTCTCATTATCTAGAACTAAGATTATAAACTAAGAAACTAAAAGAGTAAGTACAAGAGTGTGCTTATAAGTCCTTCATGACTTACAACTCTCTAACCTTTGATAACAACAAGAGATCGGTAGAGGCACATAAGTGAAGTCAAATGAAAGCTGTCTTAGACTTATGAGTTACATGTAACCAATTAGATTTAATTTGCAGTATATTCATTTTAATTAAAAAAAATTATATTGGTGCAAATAAAAAGCCTAGTATCAACTATCTTTAGGCCATATATGAATTGAGAAACTCAAGCGTTACACCATATCTTCATAAGTAGAATGACTAATGGGAGACAAAAGACAATAGCTAACATCATTAAAAATCGTATGATAAGCTTGAATGATAACTTGATTCCAATTGACTTGATACCTATGGAAACCTAAAGAATTTGAGTCAGTCAAAGGAATTGACTAGCAAACCTTTAACTAAGTATAAGTCACGTCTGACAGAAGAATGGTACAACTTAGATTGCCTTAAAAATGGTAGTATATGATGACTGAGTAGGAAATATTATTACTATGACTTAGCCATAAACTTTTAAGAAAATGATATATTATTGATCTAGCATATGCCATGAACACTATGAAGAAACAAAAGGTTTGAAAACATACCTAAGATCAATTTTAGAACATGATATGATCACTATAACTTATTAGTGATGCTATTCGAATTGTCCAATGAACCTGAGTTACTCATGGATCTTATGACAAAATTTATAAAGCTTACTTGGGTAATTTATTATCATCTACTGCGGTGACTTTCTAATATATATTTTCAAAGGATAGAAGAGATTACGAGGATTTTGAGATTTGAAGATTATTATTGAAGATTAATTTAAGTTTTTCCAAATACTAGTGGAGATGAAGGGAATTTTTAAGTAACTACAACTATGATATACAATACCATCCAGGAAAGAACAAAGTTAATCGCTGGTACTTTTTATAAATAAGAATGAGCCCAATCACTAAAATTGGAATCTCTACAAATAATATTAAGATAAAACTCTTAGACTAAATTGAAATGCACAACAAAATTCCTTGATGGAAAATCACATTAATAAGCAATGAAGGATTGGTAGACGAAAACTATTAAGAGATAGAAGTAATAGTATTTTAAAACTCCACAATCATATATGAGTATCGAGTCTTAGCATATTACATGACATGATACTAAATGAAGCTCATAAATCAAATTATAGAGCACACACTGATAGTAATAACATGCAATATGATTTAAGAATTATTATTGGTATTCCGGAATCAAAGATCAATCACAAGGCGTGCAGGGAAATTTCTTTATCTAGTTAAGGATTATGGTGAAACATTAGAAATTGTCTAACTAGATACAACAATGTTAAATCTCATAATGGAAATGAAAGATAATCAATAGACTTTGTTAATTTCATGATTAAATTATGAATATAACGCCATCTAGTTGCTGGATGGTAGGCTTACCAAATTAGTATACTCTCTACCTATATGTCAAACTATAAAAAAGAAATGTTAGCTAAACTCTATTAGTCTCACATTAAGATTTGCCTATCTTGACTATATCTGATATACTTTATCGTTTCACTTCAAAACTATAATAAGGTTTTTAAAACAAACTAAGAACTCGAGTAAACTGGAGAACCATATGTTTCACAATAGTAGTAGACTTTCTTTGAGAATTAAAATCTTAAGCAATATAATATATGAATATATTAGAGTTCGTATAACAAGAGTTTGATATAATTTGATCACTTTTATGCTAAAGAAATTCTAAAAAATAAGGATACGTTGGATAACAAAAGAATCTATTAATCATACAATATAGTAATCTTAGCTTAAAAGATAATTTCACTAGTACTGGTTGAGTGGTAAGATTAGAAAAGAGTCTGAGAAAACTTAGAGATTAGCAAAAGAAATAAAAAGCAAAATATCCTTAACTCTTCGGATAACCTTCGAATTTCAAGGACGAAATTCTTTTAAGAGGGGAAGAATGTAACATTCCGGGTTTCCAGGGTCAGATATAATAGTTAAAATAAAATAAATATGAACTTTACATTTTGTATATTGCTAAACGAGTAAGTAATGAGTGAAATATCTATTTTAAATTTAAAATTTTAGACGAGTTTTAGTGTCGTAAGAGACCGTTTAAATATATATATATAATAATATATTATATTTAAACGTGCTCCGTTTTTAACGAAACTTGGGTCGACTCGTAGAAAAAATAAGATCGTCTCAATAACATATTTGAAATTTTATAAGACGTTATATTCAAAAAGATATAAAAGAAAAACGAAGTAAGCAGCTGAATTAATTATAACAATATAATAATAATAATGTTAAAAAAATAGAAGAAGAAGAAGATGCGAAGAAAGAAGCAAGCACACAAGCATGTCAATTTGCATCCCACATCGTCTGCTTTTCTTTTCATCTGCTTGTTCGCATTCTTATAAATAGTGACCTTAAGGTAGAATTTAAATTATAAGTTTTCTTGGGAACGCTCTAATATAAAGAGATTCCCGAGTAATCGATACCCATTGGGTATTGTTATTAGTCATTTTTGGAGCTCGGGTAGGAGCGCGAGTAGGAAGTCTACGTCAAATTGCCGTAGATAGTTTAAGGTATGTTCTCGTTTAAGTTTATGTCAAGTTAATTATTACTTATTCTAGATTATTATTATTATTAGTAGTAGTAGTTTTAGTATTATTACTATTATTATTTTTAGGCATTAGGGTTATTGTTAGGGGTGGGTATTGAGTAGCCTAGCCTTAGTTAGGCATGGATTGATCACCTATGCTTAAACAAGGTAGTGTAAAACAATATCCAACCATTACAATAACTAGTTAGTTGTACCATTACCTAACCTAGGATTATTTAAACTGTATCAGCACCTAGAGATATTACCAGATTGTACTAGGAAAAGTTATCAACTGTTAGGCAACTGCTAAACAGGTGAGTTCCTCTGAACTGTTTTTCTAAAACGGGATGTGATGTTCTGATAACTGGTAATAATTGAATAATTGACTATCAATAGCATCTGTGATATGTGGCAATGTTTGATAGGATGCTTGAGGGCTGCTTGTATGATTCTGCTTTAGCCAGTGGAGTTTGTATACATAGTCTGGTTATGTGAATTTATACTGTGCTTACTCTGTTCCTATCTGTTTGCCATGGCTGTATCTGCTTGATGCAATAGTCAATGTTAATATGTTTTGAATTTTGAAGAATGTCATGTTTATGAACTCACAAGCTTTATGCCGAGTCCCAAATATTTCCTATTTATGGACACACATCCTAGGTGTCAAAAGGTTGCAGAAATTGAAGATTACGAGCTAGTTTATGAGAAAATAAAGTTCTAGAATGTTGTTAAAGATTTGGATCTCTAGTATAGTTAAACTGATTTAATGGTATTATCTATTATAACAAATGTATTGTACACTTTGATGTATAATTAAAATTAGACTTCCGTGGTGAGCTTCATTATTACTATGCATTCTGTATATCCGATGCGTAACGATCCCTGGGATAGCCCGGGAGGCGGGCGTTACACTATCCAACCCATCATGTTGATAAACAAAACCACCATGTAATCGAAGTCGATTGGTTTCATCAGGTATTTTATCAAATCGATTGATCATATACTTCAATGAATCATATGCGTCGGTGGTAGGTTTTTATTAATCAATATCGACCTCCAAATACCCGTCAAATTCAAAATTATTCGGTCTATAACATCAACCAATACAATCTAGACCAATCAATCGAACCGGTTATATTACATAGAATAAATTACTATTCGTATTCCTGTGGATTTCTAATATCAACTATTTAAAATCCTAGACTTTAAAAAGTTGATTTGTATTCTTTTACTTTTTTTAAAGAAATTTTGAGTTCATTTCTAATGAGATTAAATTTTCACTTTGTATATGACTAAAATACAATTATCTTGTTATAATTAGGGATATAAATGAGCCAAGCCGGCTCACAAACTACTCGAGATCGATTCGAAAAAAGCTCGAATCGAGCTGAGCTTAAACGAGCTCGAGCTCGAGCCCGATCCCGAGCTCATATTTTAGCTCGTTTACTAAACGAGCTCGAGTTGGCTTGCGAGCCTAAACGAACTTTTGTTTATATATATAATTTTTATAATATTTTTTACTTATCAAATATAAATTTATAATAATATTATTAATTATATGTAAAAATGTGATAGAAACAACAATATATTATATATTATATTATATATATGATAAGTATGATTATAAGTAAATATAATAATAATTATAGAACATAAAAATAAAAAAATTAATGATATACGAGTAGAGCCCGAGTCGAGCCCTAGCCGAGCTCGAGTTTGAATAATTTCTGACGAGTTTGAGCTCGAGCTTTAGAAATATAAATACAAACGAGCCGAGCTCGAGCGCGAGCTCAAGCTTTATAAAATTAAAACGAGCCGAGCTCGAGCCTAAACAAGCTCGGGCTCGGATCGGCTGATTTACACCCATAGTTATAATCAGGATAACAATAACAACTAAACCAACTCACCTCCTCCACTCCCTCCTTATCCTTATATTCTCTCTACCTATGTATGTGCCACCCATCGGTCACCACCATCATGCCGACGCAACCACCACCACCTAGCCGCTCCACCAACACCCCCTCCCCCGGAAATAAATAAATAAATAAAATAAAGAACAACCATAGTTATAAAGGAAAAAAACCACACAAATTAAACGATGTTATAGTTTAGGCTACAAATTACTAAAATATAATTAGAAAACACATGAATATAAATAGTAATAAACTCAAATAAATATATTCCCCATCCATGTTTGTTTATAATAAAAATAAAGTAAATCACATATGAACATGTAAGGTCCTTGATGGGCTACATGGAGATCCTAGATTTTATAAACATAAAAGAAATCTATTGAAATGAATAGAGTAACAATCTAATATTCCATCAACAACAATTTAAAAGGTCAAAAATATAAAAATAATAAAACTTCCCCACCTCTCTCTTTCCTCCACTCAACAATATGTTTCTCCCCTCTCCTCTCCTACAAATACCCAAGCAACTACCCAATGCTATGTGTTCATTTCCTCTTCTTCTTCCTCAATATCTCATCATCATACAACCAATTCATTCTTTCAAATTCTATTTATTTTATATCATTTCACAACAACAATCAACAATGGTGGCTCTCTCAAAACCCACAATCCAACACTTCTTTGTGAAGCCAGTCAACCCTTTGACTTTCCCCCAAATTCCCCTCATTGACCTTTCAAAACCTGACTCGAAACACCTTCTTGTCAAAGCATGTCAAGATTTCGGATTCTTCAAAGTCATTAATCATGGGATTTCATTGAAATTCATCAAAGAACTCGAATCAGAAGCCACGAAATTCTTCAATTCTCCTCAATCAATCAAAGAAAAAGCCGGTCCACCCGCCCCTTTCGGCTATGGGAACAAGAACATAGGTCGAAATGGCGACGTTGGTTGGGTCGAATACCTTCTCCTAGACGTCAAACCCAACTCCCATTACAACAATACTCTCTCAAACTCAAGTTTCCAGTAGGAATCACCAACAAATTTCAAGAATTCTGACACTTATGCTCGCACTCTGTTTTGCTCTGTTTCTTGAAAAATCTGATCTTTTTCATCTTGCAGGTGTGTTGTTGATGATTATGTGACATCAGTGAAGAAAATGGCGTGTGAGATTCTTGAAATGATGGCTGATGAGTTGGAATTGGAGGATAGAAGTGTGTTTAGTAAGATGTTGATGGATGAAGAGAGTGACTCTGTTTTCAGGGTGAACTACTATCCACCATGTCCAGAGGTTGAAGAAGATGAAATCAATGGTGGGAATTTGATCGGGTTTGGAGAACACACAGACCCACAAATCATTTCGGTTTTGAGATCCGATAACACATCGGGTCTCGAGATTTCGTTACGAGATGGGAGTTGGGTCTCTGTTCCTCCTGATTCTGAATCTTTCTTCATCAATGTAGGTGACTCGTTGCAGGTACTTTCGCAACATGGTTTTAATCTTTGTTAAAAAGATATTTGAAGTTGGGTTTTGATATTTGTATTTGATAAAAATAATTATTTTCTTTTAAAAGATTAAATACATCATATGTTTTTAAAAATTTTATAAGTTACATTAACTATAGTTTAGAATTTCAGTTGAAAAGTTATTTTAATTTCAGTCTAAATTTAAACTGAAATTAAAATAACAAGACTTTGGACTTCGTTTCAATTTTTGAAAAAAAGTAATTAGTTTTATCAAAACTCAATGAATAAAATTGATTTTAACTTAAAAAAGTTGTTACCCTATTGTATAAATGTACTTTACATGATTTTTGTCGGAAGAAATCTTTCCTCTGTTATAGAAGTAAACTTTGTACTATCTCATCTTCATGTATTTTTATTAAGACTGTTCACAACGTACCGTACTTAGCCCCGCCCTTAGCCCTGCTCTTGCCGTTCTTAGGAAGGGTTGCGTTGTGCAGACTCATCCGTCCTTCACCCGTCCTTTGCCAAGGGCGCTCCATGGATGCATTTTGTGGGGCCCATGTCACAAAAATGTGTGTTGCTTTGTTTTTTTAATTATTATTTGTGGGAACGATGATATTGGGGGTAAAAATTGATTGTAGGAAGGATGGATGAAAATTAGTGGAAAACTGATGTGTTATGCTGACTGTGACTATTTGTGGGAAGAACGTCTTTTAGCATTGTGGATAGTCTAATAAGTTTATTGTGATTAAGTTATAACAGTAACATTATTTTACGTGAAAAATCTAATAGATTTGATAAATTACTTTTGGAACAACTAATTATAGTTATTAATTATTAATTTCTAAAGGTTAACTAAGTTATGGACCTTATTATTCTTTACATACATAATTGTCAATATGAATGTTAATCATTGAATATGTTTATTAATTTTCGAATATTAACTTTACATTAACCTAATAAATATAATATATTTTTCTCTGTCAAATTAACCCTTTAATAGCTTGCTAAAATCATGTTAAAGATGTGGTTTTATAACATATTTTAAACATAACTTTTATAACATATATCAAAGAATTTCTTGTAACAACAATGTTTTCTTATAAATAGTGATTTATATATAAATAAATTAGTCCTGTATCCGAATTAAATTTTATGAGTTTGTATTATATATATATATATATACACTATATGTTATGTTAAAAATTATATGTTATGTTAAAAATATATTTATTGTGTAGAGTCATTTTCTATACCAAAATTGAATATAAAGATGTTGAATAGATTAACTAAAACTGAATATATGTGTCTCTAAAGTTAGATAAATGGTTAAAAGAGTTTTGTACTTTGAGAGAACATGCACAAGTAGTTTAAACAGGACACCCATAGCTTTGAATAGAAGAGAAATGTCAAATACTCCTATATGTAAATTCCCCATCAATTTAGCATACTTGCTTTCCAAGTCCTAATCAATCTTTTTCCCAAGTTCTACAAGTCACTTTCTACCTACCTTTTAGACAAAATAATAGAATGATCATTGAACAATAATTATTCATTCATTTATATGTAAATAGAAGGATGTGACTTGTAGATCACAAAATTTATTTATAGATTTTAGTGGTATATAACCATTAACTACTCAGTATATAAATCCAAAAACATAAATTTCTAACCTTCTTTATGAAAGTTAATGACATCTCTAGAGGAAGCTAAATACTCGATTTGTACGTAGTTGGTTATCTAATGAATCTTCTAACCTTCTAAGTGTGAATGTAGTTGTATTTAGACAGGCTATTCATGCCTAACAAATTAGCCATGTATAACAAAAAGAGAAAATTAATGACATTTCTAACCTTCTAAATACTCTACTTGTACGTAGTTTATTATCTAATAAATCTTCTAACCTTCTAAATGTAAATATAGTTTTATTTAGACAGGCTATTATGTATAACTTCATACCAAAAATGAAATTGTCTTTAGAAGATAATCTAAAAAAGAGAAGTCCACTTGACCCACATGTTAGACAAACATATATTTTAATTATTATTTTATTATTATAATATAATTTAATCCGGTTACTTACAATTCAAATACATGAATATCCAATAATTAGTGTTGATAACAACTGTCTTTTAAAATATTCATCAATTTAATATCAATGTTGTCCATGAGTCTTAAAAAAACTAATTCCGGCAAACTCAGTTTGCACTAGTATTATGTCTTTAACTTTCTTAAAAACAACGTAACTTATATTTTTATTTAGTGTCATCAGTACTTGGGTATTAGCGGGGTCTCACGAGTTTTCTACAAACAAGTTATTACGATGTTAACGAAAAAAAATCTAAATTTAACCACAAATATATTGTTTTAGATATGGATAGGTGTGAATGAGTTGAATGATATTTGTGATAATAGGTGATGACAAATGGAAGATTCAAGAGCATAAAGCATAGGGTGATAGCAAACAGTAAGAAAAGCAGGATGTCAATGATATATTTTGGAGGACCACCATTGAATGAGAAGATAGCTCCATTGCCATCACTGCTTGAAAGGGAAGAAGACAGCTTGTATAAGGAGTTTACTTGGTTTGAGTACAAAAATTCTGCTTTCAACTCTACATTGTCCCATAATAGATTGGGTCTCTTTGAAAAATTTTCTTCTAAAATTTAATTATTTCTTTTTCTTTTTCTTTTTCTTTTTCTTTTTCTTTTTCTTTTTTGTTTGTTAATTTAAATATTACAGTGTGTAACTTAGTGTTGGTGTTGTTTTTTCTGATATTTAATAGGGTAAAAAGTATAAAAAGTACTAATTTTTTTAAAATTTGTTATTTGTGGTACTCAATTTAATAAACAAAAATTATAATTATATGATGAAAAAAGGGTTCGATATCAACAATAAAATAAGTTGAGTAGCTCAAATGAAAAATTATAAGAAGTTCATAATTCTTTTATGTAATTTGCTCTGTTTGTTACTCTCATTTAAAGAAAAGAAACTTAGTTTTGAGGGGTTCTTTTAGGAGACATGTCATGTTTCATCATCGTGAGAATGAGATGTACGTCCTACTAGTATAGGATGAAGGTTAAGCTTGAAACTTAGAACATAGATGAAATGATTTTATTGAGATAATTTAGAGTACTAATAACGTGTGTATAACATAATAAATATGTTAGAAAGATGATTATTAGCTACTTATGAAATAATTTTGTTGAGGGAATTAGGAGATAACTATTAATTTTCTTTGTAATCATCAATCTCTATCATCTATAGCATCATGGGATATTGACATTTTGCCCATGTTTATGATAGAAGAACTACCTTTGGCGTGTTTATTCGCATAATATTTTTTAAAAAAGAATAAATTCCATTAAAGTGGAATATTAAGAAACTAAAATCTGATTGAATTGGAACTATATGAACCTAAAGGAGTTAAAATTTGTCACGCATTTAATTGATAAAAGTAAAATAGAAAGCTCTTCATAATATTATAAACATAGCTGTGAACTAAAACATGTCTTCCTCTAGTGGTGTTTATATAATCAATAATTAAGAGGGTGTGGATGGAATAATTAGGATAATAATATTAATAATAATAATAATGATAATAATAACAACAATAATAGTAATATAATGTCAGTAATAGTAACAATTAAAGAGTTTTGTGTTAAAATGTCAACAATGTACGCTTACTTTAAGAATTGGAATAGTTAAATAAAAAGTTCATAACATAGGTGTGAACTACAAGAAGTCTTTGGTCCGGTGATATTTATTTAAGGGTCCTAATAAATAGACATCCGTTTTTTTAAATCGACACCCCCCTATACGTCGCGTATGGGTCCATACGCGGCCCATACCCCGCGTATAGGGTACGACCATTAATGCGACATTAATGACTGACAACCGACGTCACATCATTTCACCTATACGGGGCGTATAGCTCCATACGCCACGTATAGGTCGGTGTCGATTTTAAAAAGAATATAAGCTATACGCCGCGTATGGTGCCATACGCGGCGTATAGATCCTCGGCCTACTATATCTTCCAAATTTTCTATTTTTTACACACACTTCAAAAAAACACTCTCGTATAGCACTATACTACACGTATTGATCTTCGATTTTTCAACATCCAGGTACGTATTATTGTTCATACATCATTATTATGTTAATCGTTCATTGATTTAAACGTTAAAGTAGTGTTTTATGCCCCAAAATGCGTGATTTAAAAACTGGATTAAAGAACTATACGCCGGTACAGCCCCGCGTATAGGGCTATACGCAGCGTATAGTTCTTTGGTTGGGGACGAAGACACATTGGTGTGTACCCTATACGCGGCGTATAGATATATACGCGGCGTATAGGGTATTGCAATACGCGACTTGGGGGCCATACGTGGGTCCCCTATACGCTGCGTATAGTCCTATACGCGGCGTATAGGGTCGGATTCGACCTATACGTTGCCCTGTGACCCATACGCTGCTACCCTATACGCGGCGTATAGCCCTATACGCGGCGTATAGGGTAATATATATATACAAATACATATATATGTATATACGCATATACATATACATATACATATACATATACATATACATATACATATACATATACATATACATATACATATACATATACATATACATATACATATACCTATACATATACATATACATATACATATACATATATATGTATATACACATATACATATACATATATGTATATGTACATATATACATATAACATGTATACGTATACGTATAAGTATACGTATACGTATACGTATACGTATACGTATACGTATACGTATACGTATACATATACATATACATATATATATGTATATGTGTATGTGTATATATATATATAGATACGTATACGTTGTTTTTGACCTATTTGTTCACCTGTGCAGATATGTCTTCCGATTCTGAGATTGAGGCTGACGTTGTTGACCATATTGCCGAGCATCCTTGGCTGCAGTTTGATGCCGGTTCCGTTGAGCACGCTAAGTGCTCAAAATTTATTCGGATGAAGATCGGTCATCAAAAGGCCGTAGATTGGGAGGTGATGGCTGAGTTGGGAGAGCGCGATCGTCTTGCTGCTATTATCGGAGACGATACGCCGTGGAGACGTCTTTTTGAGATCGCATTCTTACCGTCCCACCGTGAGCTGGTAGTGGAGTTTTTATCCATATTTACATATATTCGTCCAGATGAGATGGTGGAGGACGATGAGCGATCGGAGATATCTTTTACGCTTTGTGGACATGCACATCAGATGTCCATTGAGCAGTTTGCAGTTGTCTCTGGGCTTTATTATGAGCCGGAGACTGTTACCCCTCTGTTCACTGAGGGTATTACTGAGATGGAGGAGGGCACATTGAGAGAGTGGTGGCCTGAGATTGCCGGAGGTCCGTTTCAGAGGACTAAGGGCAGGGTCACCGGCATTCGAGATCCTCTCATCCGTTATCTGCATCGGATGATCGCCACGTCCATCACGGGACGTGGCAAGAGTCGGGAGTGGTGTACCATTCCCGACTTATTTTACTTATACTGTTTGATTACGGGGACCAGGTGTAACCTGGCGAGGTGTTTGGCGGAGTATTTTGCTTCGTATTATCATAGGCAGGAGCGAGGAGCGGTGTACGGCGGCGCGTACATCACGTTGATTGCCCGATCTTTAGGTTATCTTCCTCGGCATCTTGGTGACGTGTCTCCGCCGATCGAGCCGGTGAGATTAGATCGTCGTACGCTATTCGGCATGCGTATTATACGCCAGTTTCCGGTTGGCATACGATTCTCTCTTCGACCCGGGGAGATCTGGCAGCCGGCACCAGTTCAGCAGCTCGGTCGATCTGATCAGCTCAGCGCCGCCACATCCTCAGCCTCACCGCCTGCGAGATTACTAGGAGCCGGCAGCAGAGTCGACTCGATCGCCTGTGGAGTTTTGTATGATGCCGTTGCCAAGATTTTTATTTTGTTATGTAATTTAAAAACTTTGTAAATATATTATCAGTTTATGTTCATCTTTTATGTTTATTATCAGTTTATGTTTATCTTTGTAAATATATACAGACATACAGACATACATACATACAGACATACATACATACATACATACATACATACAGACATACATACATACATACATACATACATACATACATACATACATACATACATACATACATAGATACATAGATACATACAGACATACAGACATACAGACATACATACATACATACATACATACATACATACATACAGACATACATACATACATACATACATACATACATACATACATACATACATACATACATACATACATACATACATACATACATACATAGATACATACAGACATACAGACATACAGACATACATACATACATACATACATACAGACAGACAGACAGACAGACATACATACATACATACATACATACATACATACATACAGACATACATACATACATACATACATACATACAGACAGACAGACAGACATACATACATACATACATACATACATACAGACAGACAGACAGACATACATACATACAGACATACATACATACATACATACACAATACATACATATACACATACATACAGACATACACACATACATACATAAAATTTTAATTCAAATTATATATATATTAAAACTCAAAAAATTAAAAAAAATATACATATATAAACTATACGCCGCGTATAGATCCATACGCGCGTATAGCTCCTCCACTACAGCCCTCTTGCGACCATAACCATGATCCTGCTCAACATATGGAGGGGCATCCTTTTGTAAGAAGGTTTTCTCAAAACGAATACAATTTGGTGGAGCAGCTTACTGATCAGAACATGGAGCCTCGTAGCATCTTATCAGCTATTAAAAAGCAAAATCCTAATAACGCATCAATAACCAGAGACGTATACAACGCTCAATATAAGATAAGAAGTGAAAGAAAAGTCGGTGAAACACCAATGCAAGTCTTAGAAAACCTTTTATCTATTAAAAGGTACGTTTATTACACCCGAGGTTTTTTTTTTCAATAGACTCAATTAAAATGAAGCCTAACTTGTATTTGTATCCTCACTTAACAACATCAATTTTCCTTCCTTTTTCAATTAAAAGGTATGTTTATTACACCCGAGAAGATCCCGATACTAATGTCGTAGAAGATATATTTTTTTGTCATCCTAAATCATACGACACTTGGCGTGCATTTCCGCACGTGCTGATGATAGACGCTACATATAAAACAAACATGTACAAGCTTCCGTTTGTTCAGATTGTTGGTGTGACCTCCACACACAAGACATTTTGTGTTGCTCATGCGTTTATTAGCAAAGAACGGGAAGATAATTTTGAATGGGTGCTTAATAGATTGAAAGATACGTTAAGCAAGTGTATGGAGCCGCGCGTCATAATAACAGACAGAGATCTCGCTTTAATGAACGCATGTGTTAAAGTGTTTCCGAATGCTTCAAAGTGTTTATGCAGGTGGCATATTGATGAAAATACGCGAAACACTGTAAAGCAAGTTTTACGAAAGATGACTGGAGAAAGTTTAAATATGCATGGGCACGTTTGTGTGAGTCTCCCACGGCGGAGATTTACGAGTATAACTATAACCTTCTTTACGAACGATTAGTTGAAGCGAATCGAGAAAGTAAGTTTTTATTATATTTTAATTATGTTTTATTATATTTTCAATATATAATTTAAGCGTGATTTATTATATTTTCAGAGGTATTGTCATATATAAACAGAACTGGTTAGAGAGTTACAAAGAAATGTTTGTATCAGCCTGGACTAACTTGAACCGCAATTTTGGCCAACGCACAACAAATAGGGGGAGAGTCAACATGCAAATTTAAAAGATATCTTAAATCAACAAATAGCTCACTGGATAGACTTGTGGAGTTTGTAGATCAATTGGTGAACGCACAAGAGGTAAATTTAAAAGAAAGCTTTGAGACAAGCAAAATTAAAACCATGAATCATCATAAACTTCCGCTATTTGATTACTTAAGAGGCAAGGTTTCACACATAGCTCTTGATTTATTAGTTGCCGAAAACACTAAATTGCATGTGATGCGCTCTGCAAATGCAACATGTGGTGTCATCTTTTCACTAGTTGTGGCTTGCCATGTGCTTGTCGGCTGGAAAAATATGAACATTCTGGTAATAGTCGCTCCATCATTATCATTTTTCTATTAAAGTGACAAATTATGTATTAATTTATACTTTATAATGCAGGCACTAAAATTCCATTAGATGCAATTGACGTATTTGGACGAAGCTTGATAACATTAAGCCATCATATACGGTGGATGAAAAAGTTGATGTGAAGAAGAAATGGAACGGGTGAAACAACAAATAATGACACAACCCGCAGCTGTAAAATTTAGTTTGGTGGAAAAAATAAAAAAAATTGTGTATCCATGGAAAAGTAACAAAAAAGCGCCTGTTGTTCAAACAGATATTCGCGGTCGTCCAACGTTAAAGGTTCAACAACAAAAGTACGACACTCAACAAAGTACGTGCGACATGCCGAGACATAGCTCGTTTATTGCGTCTCACATTTCCGGAAGAACAAGTTCAGCTGTAAAGCCCCAGAAGCCTGCCATGCAACGTAGTCGTTCAACCTCATCTAAAGTATCACGGGGTACTAATGAGTTTTCTTCGATTGTCGGAGATAACCAATTAAACAATATAAACAGGTTAAAAAATTGGATTCCGTCAATCTTTCATCAGTATATTTCACGTATACGAGATGTCCGACCCGATGGAAATTGTGGTTTTCGATCAATAGCTTTAGGCTTAGGGTTTGACGAAAATAAGTGGATGTATGTGCGGACACAGCTTTTAGAAGAGTTGGACAGACATGAATTGGAGTACAGAGAAGTTTTCGATACTTTGTACCCCGGACAGTATAACGAATTACGTCACACCATCGATTGGCAAAGTGTGGAACCTGCACCAGAAGAACATTGGATGATAATGCCGTATACGGGATTAGTGGTTGCTCAAAAGTTTGGGGTTATTCTTCATTTACTAAGCAATAATGGCTGTCAAACATTTTTCCCATTATGGGCTGATCCGAAAACTGTCATGCCTCATCATGTCGTGTCGATTGTTCATGTCAACAACAATCATTTCGTCCACGTTAAGTTAGAAGGAGATTATCCGATGCCAACATTAAGTAATCTTTGGATTCTTAACCGAAGCGTACGTGCTGCAGAATGGGAGATTATGTATAGGATTCGTATCTCGGAATACAACGCAATAATAGAGAATAACCGAGAACCCCCGGCTTATATAAATTTATTTTAATTTATAATTTGTAATATGCGAATTATATATTTTAATTTTAATTTTATTATTGTATTCATATTGTATATATTAAAATAAAAACTCAAAAAATTAAAAAAAAATAAATATATAAGCTATACGCCGCGTATGGTTCCATACGCGGCGTATAGCTCTTCCACGTATGGGTCATAAGTCACGTATGGGTATAAAATGTCAAACCCTATACGCCACGTATGGTCCCATACGCTGAGTATAGGGTATAAAACGTCAAATCAACAACATACCCTATACGCCGCGTATGGACCCATACGCGCCGTATAGGGTATAAAACGTTAAATCAACAATGTACCCTATACGCTGCGTATGGACCCATACGCGGTATAGGGAACAGGGGTGTTGATTTAAAATTAAGGGGTGTCTAAATAAAGGGACCCTTATTTAATTAAGTGGTTGTGGGTTGAAATAATTAGAAATATAATAATAATAATAATAATAATAATATAATAATAATAATAATAATAATAATAATAATAATAATAATAATAATAATAATATTATTATTATATTATTATATATATTATTATTATTATTATTATTGTATTATTATTGTTATTATTATTATTATTATTATTATTATTATTATTATTATTATTATTATTATTATTATTAATATAATGATAGTGATAATAAAAAAGAGTTTTATGTTAAAATGTCAACACTCTATGCCTACTTTTCTAGAATTGAATTGTGAAAGAATACGTTGGATACTAATAAAAATTAAAATAAAATTCTTAATATGAAGTTAGTATGATATAATATAAAATAAATATAATTAACATGTTTTTTTATCTTTTTAATATAGTTACGTATAGGGGTGTTCAAAAATACTCGAATCCAAAACCGAATTTGAAATATCCGAAATATCTGAAAATTCAAAATTCGGATATCCGAGAATTCATCGGATATCCAAAATTTCGGATTCAGATTCGGATAGTGATTTTCAGAATTTTCGGATCTTTAGGATATCCGAAATATCCGAAATATCCAAAATATTTTTATAAAAAATTAAAAATATTAAATATTAATTAAATATATTGGATATTTTTAGATATTTAGAACATTTTACTAAAAAAACTTTGGATATCCGATAAAAACTTCAATAAAAATTATTATATTTTTATAAAAATTATTAAATAATATAAATTTTCTTTGAATTCGGATATCCAAACGAATATCCGAATCTGAATCCGAAATTTAGGATTCGAATTCGGATAATGATATTCATTATCCAAAATTCGGATATCCGAATTTGAACGCCCCTAGTTACGTATGTTGCAAAATCCCGACCCACACATCTTCTCCTCCATTTCTTTTTTGACATAAAAACCTGATGATGACTCTATTTGATGTTTTAGTGGTACAATTTGCGCAAAATATGCATTAGTAACCTAATTAAAACACTTTTGAAACTTGATTATTATTCCACAACATTTTCCCCTAGTGATCTTTAAATACACACAACCGGAAAAGTTCTATGATTGGTTCCTGCTCGACCGGTCCAATTTGGCTCTAAAAACACTGCTTAAAGTTGAGTGGCATATTGTAAGTTCATTTTACGACATAACTAGATTTTTTACCCGTCGCGTGTTGTTGCAGCATCATACGCGATATCGTACGCCGCGTGACAAAGTATACACTATAATCGATCCAAGTCGTTTCTAAACTAATTTACATCAATGCGTAGAGTTAGTGACTCGAATGTATACCATTGAATGAAAACGTATTGTATTTGGCCCATCTCTTTTCAAAACAATATTTATGTCAAAACATTAACCTCTATTCGTTACGACTCATTTTCGAACTAAATTACGTCAAAACTTAGAGTAAATGAAAACGTATTATATTGACCCACGGCGTTTTCATACAAAACTTACGTTAAAATATAGAAGTATGTTGAAAAGTAGACAATCTTAAAACATATATAAAAGTAAGAATGAAAACAATTTGTAATTGACCTGAGCCGATACGCATTACTCCGATGATATTAGTGTGGTTAAGAACGCAAAGAAATGTGTAAATCAATGACGATTTGATATATGTAGAAAGTAGTACTATGTGTAGTACGTTGCAGCGTAAATAAAATCTAACAACAAAACAATAATTGCTCAATAAAAATAAAAGTGATTGCAAAAATTGGAAAAAAGAAATATCAAAAGAGTAAAAGAAAAACAACAAAAAACAAAAGCTTTATGGATTTAAGTTCATAGCCTCTAACAACTCCAATTAGAAGGAATAAAAAAATTAAATGTAAATACCTACCGACCATTGAAATTAAGTAGTTGTATAATGTTTATTTTAAAGTCATGCATTCTTTATTAGCTTGTATCATGTACTTTTACTTGATATATTTCTATGAAAAAGCAACTCACACCACCATTCTATTAACATAAATAATATATAATATTAGATGTTGCATGTTATATTATGCCACATTATACTTCAACATGAAATAGCATATTAAGATGAGGGCTATGGACACAGCGTTAGGGGGTGACGGTTTTGAACGATATTTATGCGAAAGATAATCGTAAAAAATAAAGGTCCTATGTTTTAAAAATTATAATAAAGTCAAATAAATATGCATATCACATTTCGTGACTTGTTAAATTATAGTATAATTTACTTTAGTCAACAGGTCGATCAATTTACAATAAAATAACTAATAGTGATATGAGATAGAGAAGGCTTGGGAGGCAGGTGGAGCTCCATCCCCTATGAGACTAGAAAGGAGGAGATCATGTGCGAGTAGGATAGGACCAGATTAATACGGTAAACCCTTAGTGTCGTTGTCAAATTGTTATGCCTCTCATCTAAAAGATCTTGGATGTTCAAGTCTCATTTGAAACATGAAATACATTTAAATGTGAAGTCTTTTGACCAGTAGTAGTACAAACCTATCTATTGATTAAGGTAAGGTTAACATCGCTATCTAAGCGCAAACGTGACTAAACGTCTAGGTGTTCGAAGCATGATTCATCAAAGTTCTTTAAATGGAGTAGTAGTAAAAAACCTATCTATTGATTAAGGTAAGGTTAACATCGCTATCTAAGCGCAAACGTGACTTCTAGAAGCATGATTCATCAACTGGTAAATGGAGCAGAAAATAAAGTCAACAAATCTTTGAATTGATCATTCCAATGTGACTACACAATGTTTACAATTCTTTCACTGTTTAATTTTTATATTAAACACATGCGTACATATATACTGTGTTTAGATCAAATACGAAATCAAAAAAACGGTCTGGGTTATATTTAGTAAATATAGCATTTGTAATGGCAAATCAATCGCTAGGAGAGAGACATGACAATTTTGTAATTTAGAAGGAAAAGAGAGCAAAAAGAAAACGCGATGACTGTTAACTTGTTATTTACTTCTATTAGTTTTATTAAAAAACAGTATTAGTACTTCATGCTGAGCGATTATACTCTAGGTCCGGAAAAATTTGAACATGAAACAGCCTCTATATTTACATACATACATACGCACATGTGTATCTAAGGAGAGAATCTATGTAGAACAAAATTATTAATATCCTTATTTTCCAATCTTAAAAAGATTAAAATAAATGATATTATATGGAAGTAATTATTATTGTTTCTCCCCTGAAATCAAAAAAGATATGAATAAGTTAGCTTGTTTTTATGTTTTATGTATAACCTATACATGCTGGTCGTTAAGAAAACATAAGAACAGAGTAATTTTACAAGTTTAATATATATAGTCCACATGTGTATATAAGAAACATAACATTTAAACAAGTCTATCTTCAGTATCTCTCTCTTAACAACCTCCGGGGAAACTAACCATACACTCATAAATTAACCATACACTAACATTATATAGGTCAATAGTCTTGAAAGATGAATTTTACATTTAACATGATCTGATACTGTAACTAAAAGTGGCAATAACTTATAGTCTCCACTTTTTGATATTAAAAGTCAAGCATTTTTTTTTGTTTTGCATAGATATCTTATTCATCTTTAAGTGCAAATTCAATAAAAACTAATTAGATAAGTATTGTTATTTGTGTAAGAAATCACGAAAAAAGAAATGTCCTTCACTACTTTTTCGACCAAATACTTGACGATAGCATCGGGTTCAGAAACTTCAATTTATATGCTAGGGGAAGATGAAGATGCAGAATTTATGAAGAAAAGAAAAAGATTTGATGTGGGCTAATTTGATTGATTCTGATTGGGCTACTACTATTCATTTATTTTTAGTTTGAAAAAATGGGCTATTGTTTCACTATGTGCAAAACTTGTTATCTAGGCCCATAAGAATTTTAAGTTCTCTTCATTTATCCTACTTTTGTGTTCATTTTAGAATCGTGATCGGTATTTCGAAATCTTTATTTAAGATTATACTATTTATATTAACACAACTTAAATAAAATTATTTAAACAGTTTTATTGAAGACTAAGAAAACAATATTTGAACGTTTCAATCTTAAATGAAGTTAAGTTTTTAATTTGAAGTTTATTAAGTGATAAACCAGTAGAATATGAAAAAAAATTTAAAAACATATGTATAGAAATAAAAATTAAGAAAACTATGAAATAAAAAATATATAAGCATACTATTTTTTAATGTAAAATTTAAATAATAAATAATTACAATTTAATTTATGCATATTATTTAGTAGTTAGTGAGAAACAGGAAAAAAAACTATGAACTTACAAAATTATGACAAGTGACGTAACCATTACTTATTCGTTAGGTATAGATGTTACACATAATGTATCTATTCTTGCATTACTTGTTTGGGAAGAAGAGCAACACATTCTTTACAATTGCATAAAGGATAAACCCATCTTGAATTACATATGTTGGCTTAGCGGCTTTTTGGCCTTTGTGTATTTTTTTAACTTTTAAATTATTCTTCTGAGCAAATGTTACGAAGTTTTAATGCTAACTTGATAATGTGTGTTAAAATTTTTTGAAGTTTTTTGCTTATTTGATTTTAAGTAAGGTTATTTAGCGAGTCCAGTACATAACCAACTCACCTCCTAATCGTAGTTTGAGCTTTAAATTTGAGCAAGTATTTGAATGTAATCAACTTGGGCCATGACTTGATGAGTTGGCTTGTTTATTCTTGTTGGGTTTTGATTAATCTAAATTTATTACACATATCTTAAATAACAGATTAATAAAAATATCAAATTATACAAGTTTTAAATAAGAAGTATGAAAGAATCAATATTAAGTAACGCAAAATAAACAAATTCCGTTGCAAGTAGATTCTTGATGTATGATTTTTCTAAATGAGTAAAATATTAAGTAACGGAATGTATTTTTTCCCTTTAATTTTACTGATGACAACCATACATCAAGAATCTACTTGCAAATTTAGTTTTCAAATGCATGAAAAACATATTAACCTAAACCAGAATAAGTTAAATTAACCAGTAAAATGGTATTGAACGACCAATCCAAACTTATAATCGCTGGTTCTCTTTTGGTTTTTTTAACAAACCTAAAATTACGTTTGGTTTGGTTATACCTTGTTCAAACAAAAACCAAACTCAAGTAAAGCTCAACTTAAAGACCGAACTTAATCGGACTCCGTTACCAAACCACACGCTATACTTGTTTGAATGTTGTTATTAGATATACAACCTGAATGTATCATTTTAAGTCAAAAGTTTTATACTCAAATTCATGAATAAATGGTTAACAAAAATTTTAGATCAAAAAGTTTATAATTTCATTATTTTAGGTTAATTTATATTTTGGACCCAAACATTTTAAGGTCAAATGTAAAACGGAAATCTGGATCATAATCAAACCGAACCCATACACAAAACTGAAAAACCAAACCCGTTCGGTTTCCTAAAACCAAAAATTAAGTCTTGGTTCGGTTCGAGCCCAAACCAAGCCAATGCGACAATGCACACAGACACATATACAATCTTATGTTTTGCATTACAAAACCCTAACTGCTCATCTTCTTCTTCTTCACAAGAAAATTTAAACAAAGATCCAACATAAACATAACTAAATCATATTATCATAACTCATAAGATCATCCAAACATGATGATCATCAACCTACACCACCAAACCACATTCAAAAACTCCAACAAACAAAAAGCAAACATCTTTATAACAAATCCACCATCAAACAACACAAACTCAAACACCAACATTCCTACTTATGCCCCTTTTTCTTCCACAAATCACCAAACATCCGAATCCCCGAACCGCCCTTCTTCTTCCCCGTCCCGAACCCATCATCGAACTCGAACCCCGGTGAACCCCCGAACCCACCGAACCCTTCAAACACGCGATCATCCAGCGAGCCACACCGCTCCGTAACCCTCCTACCGCCACCCATCTCCACCCCTCCACTGGATAATATCGAAGCCGCAGCGTCCGCAGCCTTCCGCCATTGCTCCGTCTGGACTCTTAGCCTCTTCATCTCTGACTCCAATCCCTCTTTTGCCTCTTCAAGTTCTTTTAATTTCTCTTTCAATTGGATCTCGTTTTGTTACTGTTTTTGAATTGTTCTTCAATTTGGGTCAATTTCATGTTCACCTTCTGTTCTTTGACCATGACGGATGATATCTGCAGATTAGCTTCACTCAATTGACGCTTTAAATCATCGTTTTCTTCGATAAAAGCTTCTAATTTCTTCTCTTTTTCTTCAATCGTCAGCTTCAGTGAGCTAATTTCATCGTTCTTTACAGCAATCGCCTCTTCAAACAGAGGTTTTTCCGGTGATTCTGTTGACTCCGGTGAAACGTTGACTTTGACCTGATCGTCAGTTTGACTCACCATTTCAATCGGAACTTCGAATACATCAGTTTCGTTCTGATTGTCATCTGGGTGTTCATCGTTTTCACTTGGTGATGAACGGGACCCCGGCGCCGGCGCCGGCGACTGTACGGACACTGGAGATTTTGTGGCTTTTTTCTGTAGCTCCTTTTGAGCTTCTTTCTTTGCAGCTTCAGCTGATTTTAACTGATCTTTAAGAATCTTGAGTTCCCCTTGAGCTTGTTCGAGTTGAGTCTCCAACCCAGCGATTCGAGTCCCGAGTTTCTTCTGACTCAGAGGATCGGAATGTGCGTTTCTTGGTGACCGGCGGTCGGAAAGTTTGGGGCTCCGATCAGTCACCGGCCGGTGGTGGTGTAATGGGTCGGAGTCGGAGCTTGAACTCCGGCGAGAAATCGGACCTCTGGTTGATACCCTTGGGGCCATTTCTGGTACTCTGTTTTCGTCAATTATTATTATCATCTTTTCTTCATCTTAACACTATCAATTGAATCAAAGGTTTACAAATATGAAATGATGAATGTATGTTGTAAGTTCTAACCTTGCTCTTGGCATTTAGAAAGCAATGATTTTGTACCAAATCTTGATGTTGTGTTCTTTAGTGCTGCAATGTTATTGAAAACAGAGTGAGGTTTAAATTAGTTTAAACACATACCAGAGTGAGATATTGTGAAGATGATCTTACCATGGGATTGAATAATTAAGATGTGGGTAATATAGTGATGAATTGATTGTTGAAGATGTTGGTAGAATTGGATGGATGTGTTGAGTTTGCCTTGGAGGGGATGAAACAACACTGGCAACAAGAAGCCTTGAAGAAAGTGAGAATAAGAGTTTGAAGTTTGAATTAAAGTGAATGTGAGTGGTGTGTGTGTGTGTGTGTGTGTGTGTGAGAGAGAGAGAGAGAGAGAGAGAGAGAGAGAGAGAGAGAGAGAGAGGGGGTTGAGTAGGAGGAGGAAGAAGAAGAATCTGAATGAAGAAGATGACAAGAGAGTGATTTTTGAATTATGGAAAGAGACCTGTAAATGTGTATATTAACCATTGAATCTTGGAAGTCTCATTTTCTTAACTTAATTAATTTATTGTTGGACTCCACATATATTTTATCGTGAATTGATTTTATCTATGTTTTTTTAAGGCCAACGGAATGCTTTGGGGCAGGTTTGAGGCGGGTTTAGTACTACCATCAACTAGGAAGATCGTCTTAGGGGTGTTTGATTTTAGCTGACCCGGCTGACCCGGCTGACCCGGCTGACCGGTCTGACCGGGCTGACTCGGTCAGCAGGTCAGCCTGTTTGATATGCATAAAACCCAAGTTGATCGGGCAAAACATCTGACCCGTACCTGAATTTTCATAATGCTGACCCACCCCACCCCTGTGCCAATCCCCCCTCCCCTGCGAGACCCAAATTCGGCCGACCTCCCTCGCCTGCGTTCGGTCGTCGCCCCTTCTCCTGCGCGTCGCCCCTTCTCCTGCGTGACCCCCTTCTCCTGCGTTGGTAGTGTGGTGGTCAGCTACGGTGGTCGTCGGTGGCGGCGGTGTGGTGGTCAGCTATGGTGGTAGCCCCTTCTCATGCGCGACCCCTTTCTCCGGTTGTGGCTCCCCTTGGTGGCGATAGTAGTGGTGTGGTGGTCAGTTACGGTGATCGCTCCTTCTCCTGCGCGACCCCTTCTCCGGTCGTGGCTCCCCTCGGTGGCGGTGGCGTGGTGGTGGTGATTAGCTACAGTCATCTACGGTGGTGTGGTGGGTGAATTGAAGGTGATTGAATTGAATTGGGGGAAACAAGATTTGAGGGTTGAAAAGAAGGTGAATTTATGTGGGTTATCTTTGAATTGGGGAAATAATATGTTTGAAATTTGTTTGGATTATGTTTGATTTATGTTTAATTTGTATTTTGTATGACATTCTAAATTTTAAGGTATTATGTTATTTTTATAAATTTAACTATTTTTATTGATTACACAACAGCAGTTAAATTCAAACTCGTCAGAACAACGAGCAATATGGTTATTTTTTCATTCAGCAGAGTCAGTCAGATAGTAAATCAAACAGCCAAGTTTCAGCCAGATGCTTACCAAGTCAAAACTTCTAACTGGATCAGCTTCTGATTTCATAAGATCTTACTCAGTCAGCGTAATCAAACAGTCCCTTACTCTCCTCCTGGTTGAAAGATGAAGATTTTAGGTTCACCAAATCGAAGGGCATTAGTAACTTTTAGAGCTAGAAATAGAGTGGGTATTTTGAAGAAGAAAAAAATAGAAAAAATGGTATAATAAATTAGTTTAATGTAAAAAATGATTAGGGATGATTGAAAGATTCATATTTGGTTGAGGGCTGAGGGTAGATGTGCAACTAATAATTTTTTTCTTTTCAAACCGGGTTTTCAATAGTCGGGTTGAGTCTCAAAACTGGTTATTTTATGCACCTCTAGTTGAAGGATGGTTTATGTCACATAATAGTCGTGCAGAGAAGATGGAAGATGCACTCTCGTTGTGCTAAGTGACTGTATTAGTGTATTTCATTACAATCATTTTTTAGATTGAAAATTTTGTTTTGATCAATATTATTTAATTTTCATTTAATCAATATTAAATTAAAACTTAAGAGTTAATTCTAGCTCTAGTCTCGCTGTTTTTCTAGTTTCGTTTCTCCCATTCCTTTTCTTTTAGGAAAAACGTAGACACGAAATAAATGCTATAATTAATATTTGCGTTTAACTAATTTTTTAAAATTACACTAATTAAAAGTTGCACAAGTTGAAAGTTATATTTTGAATTGTCTTAATATACCTTTCAGTTTTTAGCAGCATGTTATTTCGTATATTTAAATTATATTTTGTTGATGAGTATTTTCGGAATTTTGATGATATTGTGTATCCCATAATACCTGATCAAACATCTCACTACTCTAATAAAAGGGTAACTGTGGTTGTCACATGTTATTTTTTAAAATCATCTAATGTCACGTGTCAGCACTACATTAATTCTAATCAAATTTTTCCCGGTTCTCTCTCCTATTAAATAATCACATTAATTACTAATAATATTATCTATTTATTTTACATTATAATTAGTATTTAATAAATTAAGAAAGATAAATTTTTATTAATGTTATTTCTATAGAGAGAGTTTTTTCTAAAAAGATTTTTTTCTAAAAAATAAAATTACTTTTACGTAATATTTTAAAATTGGTTTTTAAAGTAATTTTTTAATAAAATAAAAATAATTAAAATAGGGATTTATAGTAAGGAAATTTTTTAAAAAAAATTAATGTTGTTCTAAAACAAAATGTCTAATTTATCTTTGAAAAAATAAAAAAAAATTAAAAAGATCATTTTATTGTTTTATTACTTATAACTATAACTATTACTTATACATAATTTCAATCATATCATGTTTTAGTCTATCATTTTATAATTAATAATTTTTATTTAATTTAATATTTTATTTATTCAACCCGTGTATTACACGGGTTTACTAAAGCTAGTTACCTATATTAAAGAGAACAAAGTATTTCCTTAATATAAAATATAAAATGATACTTGAATATCATATACCTTACATAATAAGATGAAACCGTATAAGAGAATGTTTGATTCAGCCTGATACGGTCAAAATGTCTGACCCGCTGACTCGGACAAACATTTTGGCCGGTCAACGTGTTTAATGCAGCTTATATCACGTCTGATCCGGTCAGCAGGGACTGACCCATGCCTAAATTTCCTTTACCCGGTCAGATTTGGAAATAGCGCTTACTCGGTAAGCAGGGGTTGACCGAAATCACAGAATCATACAGCCCCTAAGGTGGACCGGGAATGAAGTAGATTAATTTGGGTTTGAGAGAGAGAGAGAGAGAGAGAGAGAGAGAGAGAGAGAGAGAGAGAGAGAGAGAGAGAGAGACTATTTTAGTAAACACGATATTAAACATATGACAAGTGAATGAAGTATAAACTAATGCATAAAAAGAATTTAAATTGTGATGCATATCTGAAAAACAAAACATTATTAAAGAATTCTATACATTTGGATAACAAAAAAATATAGTTAGTTTACTCAAGTAATCATTGTGATAATCAAGTTTAATTAATGATTTTTTAAAAGCCTATGTACGATAGTATGCATAAAATTTTATATACTTTAATGAATGTAACTTCACATTAAATAGTATTTCATCTTTATATCATTTCGTAATATTAGTCTGATATGGAAAAACTAATACTATCATTGCTTTATAAAAGCTTGTGATAATTAATTATAAAAAATGATCATAAAATAGGATATGAAATCATTTTTAAACATTACATTCAGCATGTGATAGGTTCATCTCAAATTATAACATCTAATTATTTTTTTAAAAAGAATGGTGGGAATTATTATAGGTTAAGTTCAAATGAATTGGATGCTTCCATATGGACTTATCATAAAGTCTTAAATTATTACTCGTATTTGATTAGTGTAATCGTGTTTCTAAACGAATTACTTTTGAATTTTGAATTCAAAATTTTAAAATATGAAAATGAATTTTGTTTTCAAATTTCTATGCGCAAACAAACCAAGAAACATGTGATTTGATTTAGTTAATAATATGGTACAACCAAGAAAACACTGTATGTATACACGTAGGTAAAAAAAATGATTATCAACGACTTCTATATTTTTTAATTTGTGATGAGATGATTAATGAGATAATTATAATGGGGATAAACTTGTTTTTTATGAAATTTAATTACGTAAACAATCATTTTCGTTTATGAAATTTAATTATGCAAACAATCAGTTTTATGTTTAACTAAATTTTTAAGAAAAATGTTCAAATACAAAGTGTATTTTTGCTACAAGATGTGATAAGACGCAATGAGTCAAAAAAAGTCACAAAAAAATTGTATCTTACAATCTAAATTGAATTTCAAAAAAGTAATTTCGATCTTTTGTTCCCCTAGAAGTCCTCACTAAGAAAAAATAAATGAAAAATAAAAAAAAATAAAAAAATTAACTTTTTTATTGTCATTTATGAAAGACACAATGACGTCATTGTGTCATAAAAAGACACAATAAAATTTTATTTATTTATTTTTATTTGAAAGAGAACGACAAGATGAACAGAGACTCCGAAGTACTTTTTAAAATTCGATTTAGATTGTGAGATATAATTTTTTGTGACTTTTTTAGCCTTATTGTGTCTTCTCACGCTTTGTAGCAAAAATACACTTTATAGAATAACCCAACCCAATTTTTAATATTCTCAAATTTTGGTTTGTATATTTTTTCTTAAGTAAACATAAAACGTCTTACATTTTTTAAACTAATTTTTGTTTGATCTAATTTTTTGTTTGTAAATGTGGATGGTATGCGCCAAAGACAACCGGTAATTTCATGAATATGAATTCATAATATTATTTTCAGAACTTTGAGTTGTTTCGAAACCGCACGGTTCAAATCACAAGAATGGTTAGTGAAGGTAACGTTGTAAACTGGTCGTTCACGTGGAGTTACGGTCGTTAGAGAAGTTTGACATATGTGAATGAGGATCACGTATGTGGTCTAGAATGGTGATGTGGTCGATCTAGATTATCCATAATTTGATGCTACATAAGTCTCATACGTAAATCGGGTTCTTGTATGCCCTAGAAACCTTCATAACTCACAAAACCATTTGGTGGTTTGCAATACCACCAAATTCAAAATAAATGATGTAACCCTCAAGGATTAGCCATGGCACATTTTACGGCATGCGTGACTCGAGCTTGGTTGTTTTCGAACGTGCATAGTGTCGTAACTTGTAGAATGCAGTTCACATGTTAAGTTGAAGGTGAAGACATGATGAAATTTCATAACAATTTGTAACATACTAAAACCGGTTAACTATTCAACAATAATGTCTTTTAATTTATTAATATAATTGATCGTCTTAAAATTGGTAATCCAATACTAAATTAATTATTGTTTCATAAATCTTATAAGTATCTTTTGCTTGTAATTTGTTGTACAAAAAGTTAAACTAGTACTTTTAACGACACTAGAAAACGAATATTTGAAACTTTATTATTATATAAAAGTCAATAGTTATTAAAGGAAGTGAGAGGTTGCAATGCATGGGTGTTGTCTTTTTATTAGAAAACTTTCTTCCTTATTGCACCATCTTTTTTCTGCTTTTTTGGGTGACACTTCGAGTGCTATGCACTTACGCAGCAGCACCATCCATCTTTTCAAATCTTTTACTTTTACAATAACACACTTTTGATATCTAATTCATTTTTTTATGTTAATAAAAGAATAATTATGCAGACAGTGGGAGCATAACATTTTCTTTATCAAAATCATTTTGTTAGTTTTTCTATTAAATAGTTACATTAATTATTAACAACTAGGATGAACCCCCGCATGTTGCCGCGGGTATCTTTTGTAACGTCATGAAAACCATATTAGCATAAACGATAAAGAAGTAATCAACATGTTTGATATGTCAAATATCATAACTGTTTTAAACGTAAAAGTATATCGATGTTATATATCAACCAATGATTATACAAAAAGATAGTTTGACTATATATATATATATATAAATTACGTGATAGCCCAACCAACGGTTGTAAAAACATATGTATCAACTTTCGTAAAATAAATAATAGTTTATTTAAATTTGTAATTTAATTTCGAAAAGAATTTTTAGAAAACGTTAATTAAGCAAACCCATTTAAATTTTAGGTTAGTTTAGTTATGTATTAAAAATTTTTAACTCTAAGATATACTATTTTTGGGAAAGTGAATGTTATTATATATATATATATATATAGGAGTGATCAAATGAGAACATACTTTTTATGAAAACTTTGTGAGCCAATGTGAGCCACTAGTTTTTAATGATAAAATAGTAAATAATAAAAATATAATTAAAAATATTATAAAACAAAAAATAACATGAAAATAATATATATATATATATATATATATATATATATACATATAAATGTTTCTCTCGTTTCCCACTTTCATAAAAAATAAAAAATAAAAAACTCGTTTTTTTTTTCAAAATTCATTTTACAATGTGTAAAACCAGATTTACACATGTGTATAACAGAAATTACACATGTGTAAATAACATGTGGAAGATTTTTAAAAAAACATATATATATCAATATGATAGGCGTTGGAAAGAAAAAAATACTAAATTTTATGGTGAATTTTTTTTTTAAAAAAATATCGTGAAAAAAGTTATGAACGTTTTAAAAAAAGGTGGAAATGACATGTGATTTGCATTTGACAAAAAATGTGTGGCTCATATTGGTTCTTAGAGTTCTCACAAAAAAATATGGTTCTCAAAATAATTATACCTTAAAGATCGCGAGAACTATAAGAACTTATTTTAGTCATTCATTAATATGGTTTATATATTATTTTAATTTATTTCTAAAGAGTATTAGGATAAATTTATAGATATGTCATTTATATATCCCTTATTTATCTCCTCTAATTTTAGAAATTATAACTCTTTGATTGACTAGAATATTAAAACATGTTAATTATATTTCAATCAAAATTTCTTTCCAGATCCAATGAAACAAAGCAATTCAAAATCACGAAATCCTGTTCTAATCTCAAATAGAACATCTCGTGTTTTTGGAACATTATGAGGTGACAACGGTAAGGTTGAGGGTAACAAAAGAAGAAAATGAAGATGACTCGAAAATGAAGACGATGGCGATGAAAAATGACGATGATGAAGACGACTCGAAGATGAAGACAATGGCGATAAAAAATGATGTCCTTAATAAATACCAGAAAAATAAAGACAATGGTGATGAAAAAGATGATGTGGTGAGTAAGCTAAGGTCTTGTTTGATGTAGCTGACCCAGGGTCTGACCCTGACTGGCTGACCCGGTCAGCCAGTCTGCGCGTTTGATATAGCTGACTGGGAGCTCTGACCCGGAAAGAGGAGCTGACCGAGTCATCCTCTTCTACTTGTCTGACCAGGGTCTGACCCCTGACTCTTCGCCCCCCTGTCCCGGCCTTCCCCTGCCCCGTCCGCCCCCTTCCAGCCTTCCCCTGCAGCCTTCCACCCCTTGCACTCCCTCCCCCCCCCCCCCGTCGCACTCCCTCCAGCCCCGTCGCACTCCCTCCAGCCCCGTCGCACTCCCTCCAGCCCCGTCGCACTCCCTCCAGCCCCGTCGCACTCCCTCCAGCCCCGTCGCACTCCCTCCATCGGTCAATCGATTGGGGTTTTTGGTGATCAATCGATTGATGATGTGGCGATCGATCAATCGATTGGGGTTTTGGTGGTGATCGATTGAAGATGATAATGATCGATTCGGTCGACAGAGATGATTGGATGAAGATGATGATGGTTGCGGTTGATGGGTGTGGTCGACAGAGATCGATTTGTTTGATTTGGGGGTGGTGATGGTTGCTTCGGTGATGATGATGATGAAGGTCGCGGATGTCGGTCGGTGATGGTTGATTTGGATGTTGATTTGCTCAGAGTATGTATATTTTGGATTTGTTTGTTGATTTGCTCAGATATGTATATGTATATGGGTATGTATATGTGTATGTATATGGGTATAGATGTGTATGTATATGGGTATGTAGATGTGTATGTATATGGGTATGTATATGTATATGTATATGGGTATGTATATGTATATGGGTATGTAGATGTGTATGTATATGTGTATGTATATGGGTATAGATGTGTATGTATATGGGTATGTAGATGTGTATGTATATGGGTATGTATATGTATATGTATATGGGTATGTATATGTATATGGGTATGTAGATGTGTATGTAGATGGGTATGTATATGTGTATGTATATTCAGTAAAGTCAGTCAGCTACTAAATCAAACAGCCAAGTTTCAGTCAGATGCAGACTCAGTCAGAACCTCTTACTGAGTCAGCTTCTTACTCAGTCAGATCTTACTCAGTCAGCGCAATCAAACAGCCCCTAAGTTTTGTGTGTGTGAGTAAGCTAAGTTGTGCTTATTTGTAAGTTATTAAATTTAGGTGGTCAAATTAAAAAGTTCTAAAGTTTCCTAGAGAAATGGACATATTGTAATTATATATATATATATATATATATATATATATATATATATATATATATATATACTAGCTTTAGAAAACCGTGTATAATAAAGTTTATGAAAAATAAAATGATATTTCAAGATATGATATAACTTAAATTACGTATGAGTAAGTACTATAGGTAATAAACAGTGATATCAATTTTTTATAACTTTGTTTTTAATTTTTTTTTAAAAATTATATTTTATTCTAAAACAAACCGTATAAAATTATATTTTTTAAAATATTTTATTATTACAACTCCTAAATTAAATTATTGGTTTTTAAATAATTTACTTTTTAAAAACACTAATTTTATAATATATCATATTTTTAAAAAAGTTTAATATTTTAGAAAAAATATTATTTATAAAAATTTGTTTATTTAGAAATAATATTAATAAAAAAATATTTTTTAATTCATAAAAAAATATTTTAATCTAAAAAATGTTAAATAATATTATTAGTAATTAAGGTAGTTATTTAATAGGAGAAAGAGACGGAAAAATTTTGATGAGAGTAATTGTGGTGCTGACACATGTCATGTGAAGTTACTCTTTTATTATAATAGGTGGATATATATATATACACACATATATATATATATATAACTAATTGTTTTAGATTAAAAATAGTTTTTAATAAATAAAAAAAACTATTAATGTTATTTCTAAAAAATAAATATTTAATAAATAAGTAACTTTTCCAAAACACCATTTTTTTAAAGATACAAAATATTTAAAACTAGTGTTTATAAAAAGTAAAATTTTATAAACCAAAAATAGTTGGGAGTTATAATAAGCAAAAATTTAAAAAATGGCATTTTTTAAAGATGTATTTTGAAACAAAATGCTTAATTCTTTTATGGAAAAAACAAAAATAATTGGGAGCTATAATTCTTTTATGGAAAAATGAACCTCGTATTATATAAAGTGAGTAATTCATATATAATTTTTTGACCCTGTGCGGGTAGAAAAAAACGAGACTATGGTTCGATCAATCAATCGCTCTGACCTCCTACGTTCCGATCGTTCTTTTACATCCCACACCTCAAATAACAAGTTATTTTGTTTGAGTTTAAAAATGGGTTTAAAAATCATGTTTGTTTATATATATATATATATATATATATATATATATATATATATAGGGGAGGGATCAAGAGAAAACCATACTTTTAGGAGAAAACTAAGAAAACCACATCTAACCAATCATATAATTTTCTAATTCTTTTTAATTATATTATCTAAAGGGTATATTGGTAAATAATCACCCACTATTTTGGTTCATTTTATATTTAAATTACATGATTTTCTCTCTCGCTCTCTTTCATATATTCTTCCAGGTCCTCTCAAACCTTCTTCCAAACATCCAAACTATTTCTCAAGAAATCAAAACAAAAATTTATGTTTTTGGCCATCATCCTCATCGATTCTAATATGATTTGTCATCTCTTAGTAGAATATCGAATTTATTGATGGAGGCATCAAATTCTTCCATGAAGTCAGGTGGTTGTTAAAGTTTTTATTGGTCTTTTTCTCAATTGGTGGGATATTAATAATCCACTTAATGGTGGATGTTTTAAGTTTATCAGAATTCGGATTATCAGGAGGCATCATTTTCTTAACCTCCAATTTCATTCAATCTTCCAGATTTATTTATTCTTGATTGATATTTATTAATTTTATAACTTCAAAATCTCCATAAAAAAATTTTAGATGCCTTCAGTTGTTCTAACATCAAGATTTGGTCACCAAGTTGCTCCTTCGTTATCTCACAACACATGGTTTATGTTCTTCATTTTTTTATTCAAGATCATGATTTATGTTATTGCATATTTTTTTACATATGTGTACGCATATGGTTTATGTTATTTTACAATTAGTGAAGTGATGATGATGAGGGAACCAACTGAAGAACTACATGACGATGATGCTGTAACAAAGAATGACCATCAATAAAGATGATGACATAACGCAAATTTTACGTACGTAACAGTTGAGGATTGAAGATGAACTTGATAACAGATGGCCAATGTTACGTATATGTAAAAGAAATTGGTCGGGACGAATATGAAAGTGAACTCAGTTGCTCAATGTGAAGATGATGCATTATGATGAAGAAGATGATGAAGAGGTTTTGCGTGTTTTTTATATCTATTTCTTTTTATTTACATATTTGAGAACACTATTTATGTGTACGCAATCACCAGTTTACAACTTTGTAAATCTAGGTTTGAATGTATGAAATTTTAATTTGGTAAATGGTTATGTTCTTTTAATTTTTTCTTAGGTTTTACATCGTATTACGTATATGTAATAGATACCAGTTAGATATATTTTTTGGCTTCTTCTTCCTCCTTATATATAGTGTCACTTACATATATGTAAACAAGTTTACTTAAACGTAAACATACATATAAATTGTTTACATATATGAAATCAAATCATATATGTAGACAGTTTAAATATACGAAAGCATGTATGTCAACATGTTTACATACACGTAAACATGTTCAAATTAACATGAACATATATCTGAACATATATGTGAATATTTTTACGTATACGTAAGCATGTACGTAGTTAAAATAGATCTGCAAAAAAAAATTATTATCTTCTTATATATTTTAGGTTTATATTTGAATGAATTTATTTGATTTTGAATGTAACTAATATTGTGTTTGATTTTAAAGAGAGATATTTTAAAGAGAGATAGATAAAAGACATTTAAGAGATTTTAGTTGTTTCCAAAATTATAAAATTGCAATCTACCTAATATACCCTTTAATCATTTAATTAAATTAATTATCTACTAAATATTTATAAATTTGCCATTGATGAATATCAACCATTGATCAATCTTGATCAATGGTTTAAAAATAGTTTTCTTAGTTTTTTTATAAATATAGGTTTTCTTAGGAACTCTCCCCTATATATATATATATATATATATATATATATATATATATATATATATATATATATATGTTCGTAGACGTTCATTAATGCATTCATTTATGTTTGTTCGTATACATCTGTTCGTGATCTTTTCTTTATTTTCATTTTTGGTTTGTTTGTGCTCATTAGTTTTCTTTACATCCATTAACGTTCATTTGTGTCGTTGATAGAATAAATGAACAAATAAGAACAACGAACGAAAATGAAAAAGAAAAAGAAAAAAACGGTTCGTTAGGTTTGTTAATGAACGAATATGAAAATTGGGTTGTTCATTCGGTTTGATAGTAATATTTATATTTTCTACCAAAAATGCTTTCCTTATTACATGATAAATTAACTGAAAGCGTAATGTATATGATTTTTTTTCAAAAGTATCAAAAACGAAAGTGTTTATAAAAATATTTCTAAAGCGCAACATATATGATTTTTCTTTTCAAAAGAATCAAAAACGAAAGTGTTTATAAAAATATTTCAAAATGAAATAAACAAATATTTATAAAATACTAAAAAGGTTTCTATTCAAAATGAAAGTAAAGAAACTTTTACAAAAGAATTATAAAATACTAGACGAAATTTGCTTTATAAATATCGGGATTTAACAAAATGTTTGTTTTATTTTATTAGAAACTTTTTTCTTAACATTTTTAGGGAAATTTTTTAAATAGAAATTGTTATTCATTATGATTATGAGTGAGAAAATGTTTTTTTAAAAACAATTTTAGTATATATTTTTTAAATTACCCATTTTAGTAAATAACTTTTCAGTAAACACTCTTTTGAAAAAAAGAAACTCGGTGCGATGGATGTTCACACCACACATATCACATCACATAACATACCCACTAATCATATTTTGTCATGTCACGGTACATCACACCACACCGTTTAAAATGGGCACTCATATAAGTCAACGTCACAATTCTTTTTTTATTTATTATTACTCCATCGACGAACTTGACGGCAGAGGCGGCGTGGCTGGAGGATAGGGGAGCCTAACGGCTCTTTGCAACGGTAAAAAATGGGGGAAGCACGGGGTAACAACGTCGTGCCACACAAAAAATCGTTGCATGGGGGGCTTGCGACAATATTGTCGCGCAACATGATGGGTCGTCGCGCCCTCACGGCAGGTGTGCTCCTCCCACCCTAATCGTTGGATCATTTTGTAAGGGTTGGGATCAAGGACACAACAATTTGATCCATGTCTTTCATAATCGTTAGATCAATTTGTATAGGAGGATGCACGTACTTCATGGCTTTTCAAAATGGAGGTTATGCATTCGTGTCTCATTTGGTATAATATGTTTCAAGTAGGTTAGCAGTTTTACTACAGTAAACCTGTGGGTGGTGGATTTCCCCTGAAATGATGGGTGGGCCGGGCAATTAGCGATGCCTATATACGTGAGCGTGGGTAGCCTCTCGCCAATAGGTTTACCCCGGTTACCGGGGTTAAAGTATTCATTGGGTCCGTTCAAAAAAAAAAGAGTGGTGAAGCTTCTATTTAAATGAAAGGTTTGCGCTCTGTCTATGACATATTAGTGTAATTTAGTTGCAGTGTAGAATTATAAGTAGATGTATGTTTGTGTAAATTATCGTTCTAAAATATGTTTGTAATTATATAACTTTAACTAAAATTTGTAATATCTTTGTGTATTTTAAATTTCATGTATTAATTAAAGTTGTAGGGACATCTAGAAGGAGGTGCTGGGTTTGAATTCCACTTGTGCCAGCTGGAGGGACATCTGGGTGAGGGGACGAATCTGGGCTTTATCCCGGGTTCGAACCTGACAGGGGGCGAAGGTTTACTCATTTCACGGGGTTCCTGCGCATCGGGGGGGCTGGGTCTTGTGAGCGGTCGAGTAGTCGACCTTGGATATTGCCCTGAAAGGGTAGGTTTACACCCAAGATATTAGCCGTTCAAAAAAAATTTTAAGTTGTACCAGTTTTACACTAATATCCTCTTTATTGTCTAAATTACATAATTTCTTCCAATCATTATTTAAATGAACACTAAATTCAAAATAGATGGAAATTAAGGAGAAAATTATTTCGAGATGAGCCATTGCTTACGGTTAAACTAACATTTGTCACAAAGGTTTGTTGTTTTACGCTTTCTAAAAGTATTTTTGTTAGTTTTTGAATATTGAAGGTTTTGAATTATATATTATATTACCAGCGGTGAGTGTAACCGCTGGTATAATTGATCTTGACCGTTGAAAAAACCTGAAATCAAATCCTGCCCATTTAAACTCGGCAGTTGGTGCGGTTACAAAGTGGTTTTCTGTCGGTTTTTTAGGGCGGTTAAAAACATTGTTTCCGACGCTCCTACGGTTTCCGGTAGTTTCACACTACGCTCCTGCGGTTTTAGACTTTTATCCTCCGGGGCTTTTTCTCTCCCATGTCGCCGGTAACCTTCGCCGGCTGGGTTATATAACAAGCCTCGTACTTCTTCTTCTCTTGTCTCTTGGACCACTCCATACGGCATACATGTCTTTCACAATTGCAATTCACAAATAGCGATGAATCCATAAATTCCTATTCATCTTCATCGATCCATCTTCCGATCAGGACATCTTTGTCTACACCGTCAATCAAGCTGAATCTTACCATGCAATTCGATTTCATATCCTCTCAACCGCAGCACCACCCAATGTTAGCCAGAAAACCAATCGCCGTTGCATCCTATCATGACGATGCAGGCCAATCCAAATGTTGGTTGTCGTTCTCATTTTTCATTATCCTTCAATAGTTGATTGATATTTGTTATGTTCAATTTGGGCTCCAAATAGATGAAACACCAATGGAGCTTTGAGTAGGTATGTATCCAATTCAATCTTGGATAGCAAATTAATTTGAATTTATCGTATGTAATAATTAATTTGGTACAAAAAGTTACAAAACCCCTTATTAGTTTGAATTCATCGTATGTAGCAAACGATCATTACTTGAATTGATATGCCTTGATTTTCTAATGTAATATTAGAATATGCCCTAATGTGAAATTTCTTTGTTGCAACATAGTATCTCTCGTAATTAGTTATTTTATCATGTTGGCCTTTTAGCATGTTTTACTTCGTCTAATTCTTCCTTTATGTACTGATCTCGAAAACCTATTGATATGGTACTACATAAACTTAAGTTTTTGTTATGAGTTTATGACACATGAATGAATAGAACCATCCGTTTTATGCTTTTGTTGAATTATAAGATAGTTTTGGAACTAAGGCTTATAATGTATGTAATTAACCATTTATTAGCGGCTTGACCCATAACATTGAGAATGTTGTATGTCAAACATGTATTAAGGTGTGCATTCATTATATTTTTTTACATGTTTTTCACTTGGTCAATTTTTAGTACCTTTAATAACCAAACTTTAACAGCATGAATCAATCATCAATTCATCACTTTGTGTGTTAGTTTGAGGAAATTATAGTCACTTTAAGCTTAATCTAATCTAATTATAACATTTTCAGTCTAACAAGAGAACAATTATTAATAACTGGAGGAGCTGGTTTTATTGGCTCACACCTTACCTTGATGCAAATGATAAAAATGAGGTATTACTTCCATAAAAACATATTGGAGAAATTGTTGTTTTGGTACTTAAATATTCCATGCAGGTGATACTTGAAGATAATTACTTTACTAGGTCAAAGGAAAATAAAGATACAATGGTTTGGTCATTCAAGATTTAAGCTTATACGTCATGATATGTGTTCTGGTTATGATACATTGTCACAAGGTTTTTTGGTTTCCATGGTTTACGCCACTTGTCTATCTATCTAATCTTATTTTATGATACAGATGTCACACATATATTGCTGGTTGTAGTCAATCAAACATACCATCTAGCTTGTCCAGCTTCGTTGATATTTAACAAGAGATAAGCCTGTGAAGTATCTTGATCTCTATGATTTAATACTTAGGCTTATCTACTTGTGTAGTAATTACGAAAGTTCTTTTATTTTATATATTTATTATGCTCGTGAAATATTCTAGCCCAAGCGTTAAAATAGTGTTGCTAGGCTTACAGGATGCTATTGACATCAACTTCAAAGGTTTGTGGAGATCCTCTTGTGCATCCTCAGGATGAACACTTTTTAGGGAAACTATAACCCCATTGGTAAATTTGATCATAGTTAAATGTCTAATGCTTTAATTTACTATTGTTAAGCACTTTTAATAGGCTTTCTATCACTCACTATACCAGTTTCTTATAATACATTGTCTAACTGATTGTTACTGTACTTAAATGCAGCAATGAGCCCTTAACTCCTCAATCACATGGAACTCAGACTAGGAGCTTCTGTATGTCTCAATAATCTATTTTTTATAACTAATTCATATGTGAGTAGTTTATAGATATGGAAGTGTAGTGATTCAGATATATAATAAGATATGATAATATACAATAGGTTGGTTTATGATTTTCCAAAACTTAATCATGCTTACCTTATAGTCAACAAGTCAAGTCCTAAAAATTTTGTTTATCGAGTCCATATTCATGAATTTGTGTTTAGGTTACTATGTTTATTTAAAGTGAGTCTTGGTATTCCATTTAAATGAACTGTGACTGTCTTTTATATTTTAACATTTTTTTTTTCTTCTTTCACATGTTAATGACTTTTCCAAATTACGTTATTACATGCTACTAATGATTTCTTCTTTATAGGTGGGTTAACTCGTGTCTGACTCAGTAACAAATTCAAGCAATCTTAGGTACTACTACATTGTATTTGTTATGGTTTGCATCAGGTATCTCTTGAAAAAACATATTTGTGTCCACTTATTTGAATCATGCATGCTACTGTTCTGCTGCTCATTTAGGCTTTAATAATACTGTTTGATCATTTCTACTTATTTGTGTATAATACTATTTTGATTCTTTAACATAGAAGCTTAATATATATTCAAGAACCAAGATGGATGTAAACTCTCAATTACCATACAATTGCTATTGTTGCTTAATTACTTTTTCCAAACTTGATCTCTTTAATGAATTTTTGCATACACATTACGATCAAGACAAGAAAGCTGACAAACCTTCAAAAGTTATCGAAGAATAAGTGAGATTTATGATTGTCATTCACTGTATTATATTTATAGTCTTAAAAATGTTGAAATGGAGTGTTTCATAAGTAATAACTTTTATAAATTATAATCCAACTGACTTAGTATAACCCCTTTTTATAATATTAATTTTGTTTTCATGTCGTATTGGCAGACGAGGAAAGTGAATGATTTAACAAAATTTAGAATGAGGGGTCTAAGGTGTTATCTTATGTATTATAGTACTTATGTATTATAGAAACTCTACAAAAATGCAGGTATCCTATCATTGCCTGTTGAGCACAAACCCTTAGGTAAAGTTTCTCGAATTTAGATGTCGATTTTGACCTTGTAGGGTTGGATATTAATGGGTCACTGTTATAAAAATCATTGTATAAATTTTTGTCTTACGTGTATCCGAAACTATTATTCATCTAATTAATTGAACTCCATGATTGATCATAGTTGTTATCTTTGTACCCTGCTCATTTTGATTTATCTTACGTATGTTAAACACGTTTTTAGAAAGCAAATATGCATTCATTTCATTGTCAAACAAGAAGGATTTTGATTATTTTACCACTGAGTTTCAAGAATAAAGGTGAACCACTTACTCATACTTCCAAAAAAATTGTTTCTCTTTTGTTAATTGTATTCAATACATTTTTACAATTAAATATTAGATATCAGAATTTTTATATACATTTATTATCTTATTAAGTTAACAACTCTGTCTAGGTCAAGTTTTGTAATTCAAAATTATGATCCATATATAAAATTGGGTAAAAAAGAATAGGCCATTTTTGATGTACTTCCCATTTATTATTATTTAGATTTAAATCCTAAACTTCTTTTTGTTTGAAATACAAAGAAATGCAATAATGTCATTATAACGTTAAAATACCCGGCCACCGGACGGGTATAAAACTAGTTCCTTTCAACTCAACAACTTATGGATATGGTTGTTATCACTTTCGGATTAAACGATATATTCTTAATTATTATGTCAACCATTTTAATTTAGTTGGATTTATTTAATATCAATAAGAAATAAAAATAAATATTGATACAAGTTAGGATGTGTAATATACTCTTTTTAGACTAATATTATTGTTGGCAGTCATATTATTTCGAGATGTATATCTCGTTAGTTTTAGATTGATTATGGTTTCCTATTTGTTTTGGTTCATTCCTATTTTAGTGGATAGTTGGTTAGGCATATGATTATATATATTGATGTAATATGTTTCTAGCAAGGCAATCAATATCAATATTCTTTATGGTAATCAGAGCTTGATTTTTTTCTTCTCCATAATCCACGGCCGCAACTAGGGTTCCACCGAACCTCGCCATGGCCGATGATGGTGAAGTAAATAACCCATCTGATAACAACAACAAAACCCCATTACACCCTGCATACTCTGTTACCAACATCAACACAAAACTTCGCATCCTAGATGGCAAGAAAGTCACGTACAATGGATGGGTCAAGATGTTCAAGTTACACCTATGTGCCTACAAGGTTCTCTCCCACATAGATGGCACCGCACCACCTGACGAAAACGACCCCAAATACCCCGCATGGCAAGAACTAGATGCACTAATCATTCAGTGGATCGCCAACTCTATCTCCGATGACCTCCTCGGTCGGATTCTAGATGAAGATATCACGGAGAAAACAGCCCGTGATGCTTGGTTAAAGATTGAAGCAGCCTTCCTCAATAACAAACACGCTCGAGCCGCCACACTGGAGCAAAAGTTTGTCAACACCACCTTGCAATCGTGCAAATCTTTTGATGATTATTGCACCACTCTCAAAGATCTAGCCAATCAACTTGCTGACGTAGATCAACCCGTCACAGAAACCCGTCTTGTCATTCAAATGGTCCGTGGCCTACCACCCGAGTACGACACCGTTGGGGCCATGATAAATCAAACCAAACCAACTTGGGATGCAGCTAGGGGGATGATCGAATCTGAGCAACAACGACAAGCCAATCGTCCGAATAACACCTGTGATTCTGCCCTCATTCACACCAACTCATCGGCTAATACCACCAATAATCACCCACCACAAGGTGACTTTGTCCGATCCCCATATCCAAATGGTTACCGGGGCAGGAATTATGATCCCGTCAAAGCCGCTAGGGGACGTGGTGCATCTACTAGGGGCAGCCGCAACATGGGTTGAGGTTATCCAAGTGGGGGACGGGTGCCAACCTTCAACAGGAACTATGGTTGGGGACCGGGCCAAACTTCCCAACAATCCAATCTGGGCCACCATGTTCAACAACAACACAATACTGGAGCCCAACAGCCTTATTTCCAGGCCCACACTCCACCACAAACTTGGCAGCCACCACCAACTCCCTACCCGTCCAATCCAGCCCAGTTTGGACCTCCAGCCCAAATGCAGCAGCAGGCCTATGTCGCATCTCATATGATCCAGTCCGCTCCTCCTCCCGGGTATGCTCCAATCAACAACAACAATGCCTTGAACCCGAATGACGTTGGTACGGCTCTAGCAAACATGACAATGAGCTATACGGACCCTCAATGGTACATGGACACCGGGGCCACTTCACATATCACATATGATCAAGGTAATATCACTAACCCTTCTTGTTTACCTACAAATCCTATCTTTGTCGGGAATGGCCAACAATTACCAACATATGGGTCCAGAAATGGTTTTATTAAATCCCCTAACAAAACCTATAAACTTAACCAAATCATTCACTCACCCAATGTTATCAAAAATCTCATTTCTGTCCGACAATTCACCATTGATAACCAAGTTAAAATTGAGTTTGATCCTTTTGGTTTTACTTTGAAGGACCTTCAGGATGGACACCTCCTTTCCCGTCACAATAGCCTTGGAGACCTTTACCCGTTCACACAACCGGAATACAACTTATTATCATCATCAAGCTCAACTCCATGGCATGATCGGCTTGGGCATCCCGGACAATCTACTATCCAGTTTTTATCTCGTTTTTTGTTTGGTTTTTGCAATAAAACAAATGTTTGTTCATCTTGTCAAATTTCGAATAGTAAACGTTTACCATTTTTAGATTCATTATCTACTACTTTTCAACCATTTGATATCATTCATTGTGACCTTTGGACATCACCCGTCCTAAGTAACTCCGGTTACAAATACTATATGGTCTTAATTGATAACTTTAGTCATTATGTTTGGATATACCCTTTAAAATATAAATCCGACACATTCACCTCTTTTGTAAAATTCCACAAATTAATTACAACCCAATTCAACATGTCAATTAAAACGTTCCAATGTGATCTAGGAGGCGAATTTGACAATAACAATTTCCAAAATTTCGCTAATCAAAATGGCCTCCTATTTCGATTCTCGTGTCCTCAAACGTCTCAACAAAATGGTCGGTCGGAATGTATGATCCGTCGGTTAAATGACATCATCCGAGCTCTCTTGTTTCATGCTCATCTTCCTCCCACTTTTTGGGTTGAAGCTTTACACACCGCCACTTACCTCCACAATATTCTTCCCACCAAACGTCTAAATTTCCAATTCCCGCTTTTACTCTTTATTTATGCCATCCAACTTACCACCATCTTCGTGTTTTTGGTTGTGCATGTTATCCAAACATGTCGGCTACTCAAGAAAACAAACTTTCTCCACGATCCATTCGTTGTGTTTTCTTAGGACATCCATTCGACTTCCGTGGTTATCGTTGTTATGACCCTAAAACCGGTAAAGTTTACTTGTCTCGTCATGTCATCTTTGATGAACAAACATTCCCATTCAAAGAATTGTCCACTAATCATACCTATGGTTTCTTTGATGATGATAATGACCATACCATCCCTCTATTTAACCATTTCTTTCCAACAAATACCACTACCCCACCTACTGTTACAACCTCACAACTTACCCACAACCACCACACACCCACTGCACAGCCCAATTCCCCTACCCTATCTACGGACCAAATCAATAAAACCCAAAACCCTTTGACTCCTCAACCTACGGCCCATACCCCACCCATCATATCAGCCCACTCCGAGCCCACCACCACTTCACCAGCCAGTACACCGTCAGCCCCCCACGACCACTATACCACCACCAACAACTCACCATTCCATGCAAACCCATGCCAAATCTGGAATTGTCAAACCCAATCCTAAATACAACCTTTTTACTACCCATAACATATCCCCTATACCAACTTCACATAATAAAGCATTAACGGACCCAAATTGGCTTCATGCCATGAACGATGAATATAGTGCTTTGCAGGTTAACATCACAAGGGAGCTAGTGCCACGACCTACAGATCAGCCTGTGATACGGTCCATGTGGCTATTTAGACACAAGTTCAAAGCCGATGGCACGTTGGATAGATACAAAGCAAGACTAGTATGCAATGGTAAGTCTCAAACGATTGGCATTGATTGTTTGGAAACATTCAGCCCGGTGGTCAAACCGGCTACTATTCGCACGGTTCTTTCATTAGCCATTTCTCGTCAATGGCCGATCCACCAACTTGATGTCAAAAATGCATTTCTTCACGGCCATTTACAAGAAACGGTTTATATGCATCAACCTCCGGGATTCGTTGATCATGATCTTCCACATCACGTATGCAAGCTAAAGAAATCTTTATACGGTCTTAAACAGGCCCCACGTGCATGGTACACTCGTTTCTCTAGCTATGTTACTTCGTTGGGTTTTAAGAATAGCATATGTGATACATCTTTGTTTGTTTATCAAAATGGTGGAGATCTTGCATATATGTTACTATACGTTGATGATATTGTCCTTACAGCCAACAAGCCCGAGCTTCTTTCTCACATTATTACCCGCCTCTCATCAGAGTTCACAATGACAGATCTGGGTCCGCTTCATCATTTTTTGAGTATTACTGTCTCTCGGGATCATGACACTCTTTTTCTGGCTCAGGAACAATACGCACGGGATATCCTTCATCGCGCCAATATGACAAATTGTAAACCGTGTAATACTCCGGTTGACACAAACACAAAATTAAGTGCGCATGAAGGTAGTCTTCTAAGTGATGCTACAGTATATCGCAGTCTGGCAGGAGCACTTCAGTATCTCTTTATTACTCGTCCTGACATCACCTATGCCGTGCAACAACTTTGTCTTTTCATGCATGCTCCTCGGGAACCACACTTCACTTACATGAAGCGGGTTCTTCGCTACATTCATGGTACGTTACATATGGGTCTTAAGCTTTCGGCCTCCTCAAACCCCTCCTTAGTCGCTTACTCTGATGCCGACTGGGGGGGATGTCCAGACACACGCCGATCCACATCTGGGTATTGTATCTTTCTTGGGGATAATCTAATATCATGGTCGTCTAAACGTCAACCAACCATCTCGAGATCTAGTGCCGAGGCTGAATACCGTGGAGTGGCCAATGCCGTGGCTGAAGCTACATGGATCCGTAATCTTTTGCTCGAGTTACGGGTTCCAGTTCAGCGAGCCACGATTGTTTATTGTGATAACATCTCTGCGATCTATCTATCAGGCAATCCCGTGCAGCATCAACGTACGAAACACGTCGAAATGGATATCCACTTTGTCCGGGAAAAGGTTCAGATTGGTCACATTAGAGTGCTTCATGTCCCGTCTGCTCTTCAATATGCGGACATTTTTACCAAAGGCTTACCGAGATACTTGTTTGAAAACTTCAGGTCCAGCTTGAACGTCACAGCTTATGCACGTTCTCACTGAGGGGGAGTATTGACAGTCATATTATTTCGAGATGTATATCTCGTTAGTTTTAGATTGATTATGGTTTCCTATTTGTTTTGGTTCATTCCTATTTTAGTGGATAGTTGGTTAGGCATATGATTATATATATTGATGTAATATGTTTCTAGCAAAGCAATCAATATCAATATTCTTTAATTATTTCAAGCTCCAACGACCTAGGGATTCAAAGGGAAGCGCCCCACACAAGGTTCTTGCCATTTGGTCATCGAGTGGCGCTCATGAAGGGAAAAGTTTTGATTATCATGTTGAAAAGCCTTTAAAATTGTTTTAGACTTGCATGGTTAATGGAAAATTTTGATCACGATATTGAAAAGCTTTTAAAAATTGTTTAGGGGTTGCATGATTAATGGAAAATGTTGATCACCATGTTGAAAAGCTTTTAAAAAAAATTCGGACTTACATGGTTAATGGAAAATTTTGATCACCATATTGAAAAGCTTTTAAAAATTGTTTTTCGACTTGCGTGATTAATATGACTGCTAAAATACACTACTAGTTGATATAGTATATGTAGATTTGTTGGAAATTTCTTGTGAAAACAAACAAAATAATAAAGTTGGGTGTTATAAAATACTTAAAGATAAAAAATAATAATAAATCTTGTTGAAACACTAAAGTTGAAAAACCATAGTGTTACGTGTTCCAAGTTTATGGTGGATATTTACTTATGGTTAATGGGTTATGGAGTGTTTCAACTCGTGGTTAGTGAAGAAATGTTCCTCTTTATTCTCAACTATAAATAGCAAGGTAAGCTTTAGTCGAAATATGTACCAAACAACACCAATTTTCTAAATTCATCTCTTTCTTTAGTCTTTAGTCCGAAGAATTTTAACAGTTATTTGATCATCTTCATCTTTTCTTTGACGTACAATTCAGGCTTTTGAGACCATCCTGACAGTGTTAACTACTTTGGTTGTTATACCCTAGGAATCAAACGAGAAATAAACGAGTTCACTTGGGGGACTTGAAATTTCTTTTAATGGATTTGTGCTAAACACACATCTTTAGTCGTCTTCTTATTTATCATCATCTATTTTTTATTCTTGCACTTTTCTTTATTGTATAATTACTTTTCTTTTGATTTTTGTATTGTAATTAGATAATAAAAGTGTTTGCTTATTATTTTATGAACGGTGTTCCTACAAGATTCACAATACTTCTCTGATCTCTACACACGCGTAAGGAAATTGTTACAAGAAAGAGGTGATGGGAACAAATGATATTGTGGTCCAAATGAGAAGTAAATAAAAGAAGGGTGAAGGGGTTTGAAAGGTGATGGGTACATGTGGATCCAAAGAAGTAGATGAAGCTTCTTTATATCTATGAACATTGCATGTGAAGCATAAATGTCACCTCCAACTACTTCCATTTAACCAAAGCTACCCCTTTGCCTTTGAATATAAACCACCCTTTGCTTCATGATATACTTACTACACATAAAACATAACTCATAAAACCACTTTCAATATTCAACTTATCAGTCAAGAATGAGTTGTATTTACCTTAATATTAATGCGTTAAGATACCAACAACTTGTGTTTCTTGTCTTTGAACTTCTAAGCGCGTGTCAACGTTATATATGATGCCATTTGGGAGGATCTCGATCGTGCCTATGTAGGACCAAATATAGGAGAAATTTATGTCCCATTTTGATCTTGAATTTGAATTTAGTATGCATATAATAATGAAAATTGGATATGACGGATTGTCTGTATTCATTGAGGCCCTACTAAATATTTAAGAAGGATCTTGCGTTATTCTTCTTTTTGTATATTATTTCTAAAAAAAAAAGGTCAAGAGAAAGTATGCCCAAAAAAAAAGGGACCGAAGGTCTCAGGTTCGATCCGTGGAAATGGCCTCCCCACAAAATGTGGGGAAAGACCGCGTACATCTTCCCTTAAATGGGACGGACCCTCCCTGGACCCTGCGAAAACGCGGGAGCTCTTTGCAGCACCAGGTACGCCCTTTGTAATTACATTCAAATTCGTAATATTTAATTATAAAAAAATTTATCTTAGTCATTATATGGTTGTCTTTTGGTGATCTCCTCTGCTCTTGACTGAATGTTTTTCAAGAACTAAACAAGGATAGGCTACTGATATATGGTAATTTTGACTCATTGAGTGTGAATGGGTCGATTTGGGTTATAACACATCTATAGCGGATCAAAGATATTGTTTTAAAAGAGTTGTGTAAAAGGAAACGAGTCAAATGAGTCAAAAGCAACCCAAAGTGTATTTTTAATGGATAAAACTTCGTAACCAATTTTATTCGAACAATTACGTTACCATTGAAACATCATAAAACTTGTAATTATATTTGACAATTTGGCACGCAAAATATTATAAAAATATAGAATTTAGACAAAAAGTGTTCTATGTCAACGCAACCTATTTGGCTCTCTCACCTATATAATGAAAACATCAAACACCAAGTCATAGCCAAACTTAACACTATAAGACTAAGGGGCTGTTTGTTTGGGTCTGACCGAGCCTGGTCAGACGCGAGCATCTGACTCGGTCAGACCTGTGATGTTTGGTTGCTTGCCTCTTACCGGAGATCACGTCTGACCGGAGCTCCTACCCGGTCAGACCTCAACCATAGTCTGACCACGGGTCAGACGTGAAGGTGGTGCTTGCGGTGGTGGTCGGCCCACCAAGAGTCTCCATCTCGGCCCGAAACTCTCGATACCCTTGAAAGGCATCGGAGCTGAGCTTCTTCACGGCGACGGTGACGCCGGCAGCGAGGATCGGGGGTGGTGGGTGGCGGCGGCGTTGGCGTTTGGCGGTGGTGCGGCAGATGAGGATGATGAAGGTGAAGATGAGGATGATGAAGGTGAAGATGAGTGAAGACGAGGGATATGGCGGAGATGATGGCTTGGAAGGTGGGATCCATGTTGGATTTGGGGGTTTAAGAGAGAGAGAGACGAAAGAGAGAGAGACGATGTTTGTGGATGATGATGATGATTGTGGTTGTGGTTGTGTTGTGTGTGTTTTTATTTTAAAAATTTTCCTTTTTACAACCAAACACAATTATTCGTTCAGACCTCTTAATGGTTCAGACCTCTTACTGGTTCAGACCCTCTTATTCATTCAGCACTTATTCAATCAGATGTTGCCAAACAACCCCTAAAAAGATGTAAAGTTTAACTATAGCAAACCACACTTTTTCCATGAGATTGAGAGCGTTTGGATCTTGAGGAGGCGAAAAAATTTCTTCTACTTCATTGACAACGGGTGTTAAAATTCCCTCAAGAACATCCATATGTAGGAAGAAGAAAACCGCAATGCGTATAAAAAGATCAATGTCACAAGAGAAAACATAAAAATTTATGATACGAGTGTTGTTATGGTATAACCATTAACTTGTTACCTTTCTAATGTAACAACTGGGTACGCGTGATTATATATGCTGGAAAATGATTACAGAATAGTACATTGGTCCTGTGTACAACACGTTCATGATCTACTGTATACATGATAAAAGATCAATATTTTGACTCATTAGAATAGAATAATCTAATGTTATCATATCAACTCAAACTTTTACTCAGTGAGTTCTTATAGCACCCATAACCTTTCAAGGAAAGGTTGTATGCGCATGGGCAAAGTGTGTTGCCATTTTTTCATGCCCAGATTTTATTTTTTTTTTAATATTCAAGAGTGTTTTTATTGTTGTCTCGTTTCATTTTTAGCATAAATTGTATACGATCAAGGATTTGTTCGATGGAGTATTCTCTTAGGTAGGAAATTTCAATATTGTCGAAATGGTTTTGGATTTTTATATCTTTCGCTAGAAAATATGCAATGTGTTTCCATTCTCTGCCAAGAATACTATTCTACCATGCCAACACTTAAACTCATAGTAGCAAGCCTTTGTACTTGAACCATGGTCAGGTTACTATTGATCAATGTTTTTCATAAACCAAGCAAATACGAATAGTTTAGGGTTTATATGGTTCGGGTCCGAGTTTGCGATTTGAGAAAACGAGTTTAACGGTTTGGTTCACAGTCTGGAATTAATATCTGACCATGTAAACCAACCTGTAATTTACCTTTTATTGTTTATTTGTTCTAATTTTGCAATATATGATACAAAATCCATGAACTGCCTTTTAGCATGTCTAAGATTTTAATACGGACTATTGATTCTGATTTTTTTCATAAAAACGTTCAGACTAGCAAATAGAATGTTTTCACGTTGCTGAATTGATTTAGTTTGACATTTATCGAAGCAGTGGCGAGAGTTTTGTCAAAACCATCCTAACAACTTGTGAGCACCCTAAAATGTGATTTCATGTATTATGATTCCCTATATAAAAGTATTATAATGAGATTATTCTCGTTTTATTGATGTATACAAATGTTGATTAATATTAACTCTAAAAAAATTTTAAAAAAAAGAAAACCTATATCAAGCAACACAACAACATGACATGTTAACATCGTTTTCTAAGAGAAGAAGAAAGGCAAAAGTAGGAGGAAATTCCCAAATCATTCTATAGTTCACTTCCTATTAGTTCATTTAACAATTTTGTACAATGACACTTACAATTCAACCCTCACACTTCTCAAGAATTAACTCCAAACCACCTACTTATTAAGATTGACAGTTACAACCCATATTACTTTTGATACGTAACATGATGAAAATCACAGAAACCCTAAATTAGCGAGGGAGGTGTGTGTTGGAGACTATGTACATAATAGAAAATAAATTTTACCATAAGAAATACCTTATATCCATTAATTTTAAAATTACTCAACTCTACCCCGTACGGATTTAAAATTGAGTGTTCTGAACATTATCCATGTAACTTGATTATCTAAACGAGTCAAACGCTTATTGGGTTGTAAATGTGTTCAAATGGATAAATGAATAGGTTGACTGGTTGTAAACGGATTATAAGATATAGTTTAAACGGGTCGTACGCAACTTTATAATCTACTTTATATTTAATTTAAATGAGTCGATGGGTCCTCATGTTTTATTAAACAAGTTAAACAAATCAAATAGCGGTGTAAGTAAACATATTAAATATAACATCTAGACTTGTTTATTATACACGTTAAATATCAAAATTTAAAACCAAAAATCTTCGCGTATAACATCGGTCACCCACGGATTATGAATGTATCATGATACATTTAATGATTTTGATATTACTTAGTTTTAACATCCAAAAGTATAAAATAAACTAAAAACAAATAAAAAATTCATAAAAACTAAAAAAATCACACAACTCTAAAAGCCCGTGTGTAAGAAAATTTTCAAAAAGAAACGGATCCAAATTTAATGGGCCTTGTGTTTTGGGCTTGGCTTTCATACAAATAAATTAAGAAAATCCTCTATAGTTAGGAGTGGAGTGGGCCACTTCGGCACTTAGGAATGTTGGACTTTGTTTTCATATGATATTCAAGACGTTTGTTATAACTAGTGGATTTACCCGCGCGATGCCGCGGACCGCGGTGTCACCTTTAGAGAACATATCCCGTTAACCTAATATGAGTATAATAGATGGCATGGCAATACATGGCAATACCAATACTCACCAGGCATCAATAAATTCATCCACAACTTCGGGTGAACCTTCCTTGTAAAGTTCCATAGTAATCAACCATTTTGAGGTATTAAAAACCTGGATACAAAAACATGTCAAAACAAGCAAAGAAAGACAACAAGATACTAAAGTATCAAAACCAAAACAATTCAGCGGAAAGAAAGCCAAATAGATATTAATGTAAAGTTTTATTTGGAAATCCACAAACAATTAGAAACTTACAACGTATCTAGGAACGTCAGATTTCTTTGGATCTAAAATGTCATCATCAACCTGACATAAATTGAAGAACGGAATTCGGCTATGTAATTGTAAGGCCCCCTTCCCGGGCACCTCACAGTTGGTCATTCACAGCATAAAACATACATATTATTAAATTAAGCAGCGGAATTAAGTTGGCAAAACCCTTCATTCATTTTAAACACTGTTGTTAAGCAATACATTCTAGTTCATAAGTCACAAAATAATTAGTCGAATGAATTACAAAACAACAGTATCGCCAAAACATAATGGATGTCAGTCTTGCCCGCCGTGTAGCATCCCCGTGTGCCATCCTCAGCAACTTGTTACCTGCCAACTGGAAAATACATAAAAGTCAGCGTTGTTGAGTGAGTTCTAGTTTTGTAATTAAAATACTTTATTTTTCATTCAAAACCATTCCTCATTCTTGTAGGCGATCATACATCGTACGTACACTTAGGTAATATTTTTATTATCTTCATCATCGTTCAATTCGTAGTTTTATTATTCTTCTTCCGGTCTTTTGCAACACATAGTTGCTCACCCATTAGCAATCTCACGGATTGCAAGACTTTGGTCTGTTGCGACACTGAGTCACTCACCCATTACCAACCTCACGGGTTGTAAGTCTTCTGCGGTCTTTTGCAACACAAAGTTGCTCACCCATTAGCAATTCAAGGATTGCAAGACTTTTGGTCTGTTGCGACACTGAGTCACTCACCCATTACCAACCCACGGGTTGTAAGTCTTCTGCGGTCTTTTGCAACACAAAGTTGCTCACCCATTGTCAATCTCAAAGATTGACCCTGTGTGCATCCTTCGGGGTAGCGAACCCGCATCACAGTTGAGCTAACACCTGCCAGGGGTGTGCACCTCCATACATTTGCTTGCAAGCCTTTCTTACGTTCATTTACATTCCATTCTTCTTTATCATTAATCTTTCACTTTATTAATGATAATAATTTCTGTCTTGATCATGATCATTCCACTTAAAGTCATACAATATTATTATTAATAAGCATATTAATAATAATAATACTAATAATATCAATAATAAGCTTAATAATAGCCCTAATCATAATATTAATTAGAATATTAAGAAAATGGATATTATTACATTCAAACATAATCATGCACGTATAATAAAGTCCCAGTCAACATTCATGCGAAAACCCTACTGCACAGACTCCAAGAAAATTCCGTTAAAATTTCTATGTGCTGGGCGTAAGAGCCCTGTTCAGTCGTTTCACCACTGTCGGACATACCAGCTTACACTTAGAAAATTTTCAACCCTGGTCGTATGAGCACTGTTGGGCGTATGAGCCCTGCTCAGTCGTTTCACCTTATACTTAGAAAATTTTTCCTAGTCATACGACCACTGTTCAGTCGTTTCATCCCCCATACTTAGGAAATTTTTACTAGTCATACGACCACTGTTTAGTCGTTTCATCCCCCATACTTAGGAAATTTTTACTAGTCATACGACCACTGTTCAGTCGTTTCATCCCCCATACTTAGGAAACTTTTACAGACTTATGAGTATTGTTGGGACATATGAGTACTATTGGGACATATAACCCTTAAAATATTTCTAAGGCAAATTTCATGGGCGTATAATCACTATTTAGACATATTACCTTGTACTTGGTTTTTCTAAGTCAAAATTTCAGACATATGACCACTATTTGGCCTTATTAGACGTATTAGCATCCTGTTCATGTGTCTAATTCATATTCCAGTCCCCAAACATCATAATACCTAGTTCTAAATATATACACACAATTCCAGACATAAACTTAGCATAAACATAAACATTCATTTATCCCAAAACATACTCTATGAACATACACATGTACATATCATACGGGTATCATACCCAAATTCATGAAAACATACATACATGCATTTTCCAGCCCCAAATCATTTAAAAACGAGTAAAAAGGGGTCTAGAAACTCACCTTTGTTGTCTTCGGGTTTTGATACCCCTTCTTGAACTTCCCAGTCGTTCCTAACACCTAAAACACACACACACAATGCCACCCGAACACACAAATCACATTTTTAAGCACATAAATGGTTCTAGAATCATCCTAAACATCAAAACTCGAGATTTCTTACCAAAAACTTTGAGTTTTCTGGTTCTTCTTCAAAAATCCCGAGAATTTCTGCTCTTGCTGTTTTCTCTCTCTAAATGTCCGAATGAAAGTGTTGTGCAGAGTGAAAATGGGCGGCCATGCCACCTTTTCACCAACTTTTTACCAACTTTGCCATTTTACACTTTTAACCCCTCATCTTTCGGTTGACATTTATTCCTCACCTTTTCCCTTCTTCTTTTATTCTTTTATTTCTTTTCAATAAAATCTACGGGTGTTACAAGTCCACCCCCCTTATATAGGTTTCGTCCCCGAAACCTGTTACTCCTCAAACAGTTGTGGGTAATGTTGTCTCATCTCCTCTTCAGTCTCCCACGTAGACTCGGATCCCTTCCTGTGCTTCCACTGTACGCGCACAAGAGGAACTACTTTATTCCTCAACCTCTTTTCTTTACGATCAATGATTGCCACTGGTTGCTCCACGTAGTTGAGCCTCTCATCCACCTCGATGTCCTCCAGTGGTACAACCATGTCTTCATTAGCTAAGCACTTTCTCAGATGAGATACATGGAATATGGGATGAATTTCACTTAACTCATCTGGCAGTTCAAGTCGATAGGCTACTTCTCCCACTCGGGCGATGATTCGGAAAGGTCCTATGTATCTCGGGCTTAGCTTACCCCTTTTCCTGAATCGGATAATCCCTTTCCAAGGTGAGACCTTTAACATGACTCGGTCACCAACCTTGAACTCTATCGGTCTTCGCCTCTTGTCAGCATACGACTTTTGCCTATCTTTCGCCGCCTTCATGAAGGCTTTAATCTTTCTAACTTCTCGGTCGTTGCTTCAACTACCTCGACACCTCCCAGTTCCTTCTGCCCAATGTCTCCCCAACATACGGGCGTCCTACATCTCCTACCGTATAGCATCTCGTAGGGTGGCATGCCAATACTGGCATGATAGCTATTGTTGTACGAGAATTCTGCTAACGGCAAGTGATCATCCCAACTTCCTCCAAAATCGATCACGCATGCCCGAAGCATGTCTTCGAGTGTTTGGATCGTCCTCTCAGACTGACCGTCTGTCTGAGGGTGATATGCTGTACTAATGTGTAGCCTCGTCCCCATTGCATCATGAAATTTCTTCCAAAACTTGGAGGTAAACCGGGTGTCACGATCAGACACAATAGACACCGGTACACCATGACGAGCTACAATTTCCTTGATGAACAGATCCGCCAATCTTTCAGATGAGTACGTTTCACGGATCGGTAGGAAGTGGGCACTCTTCGTCAGGCGGTCAACTATCACCCATATAGCATCATACCCTTTAGGGGTACGTGGTAACTTCGTGATGAAGTCCATGGTGATGTGCTCCCACTTCCACTCGGGTATATCCAACGGTTGGATCTTCCCGTAAGGCTTCTGGTGTTCTGCCTTTACTTGTAAGCAAGTTAGGCATTTACTCACGTACTCCACTACGTCACGTTTCATACCCGGCCACCAGTAATCCTTCTTCATATCGTGGTACATTTTGGTAGCACCGGGGTGAATAGAGTATCGAGTCTTATGGGCCTCATCCATGATCTTTTCACGTAGATCCCCGTATCGAGGAATCCACATTCGCCCAAATCGGGTCTTAACACCAAGAGTGTTCTCACCCAATTCCGTAACTAGACCTCTCATCCTTTCGGAGTTAAGACGACCTTCTTTCAAAGCCTCATCTTGAAACTCCTTAACCTGAGTCATCACATCAGAGGTCATAATTAGTTGATAAGCCTTTACCCGAATCGGCTCGGGCCTTTCCTTTCGGCTAAGGGCGTCTGCCACCACGTTGGCTTTGCCCGGATGGTAATGGATTTCGCAATCGTAATCCTTTATTAGTTCCAACCATCGCCTCTACCTCATGTTCAGATCTTTCTGCTCGAATAAGTACTTCAAGCTTTTGTGGTCGGTGAAGATTGTGCACTTCGTCCCGTATAGATAGTGCCGCCAAATCTTCAACGCGAATGTAACATCGCGTATTTCAGGATATATATATATATATATATATATACACACATATATATTAATTTTTGTTAAAATTACAACAATCATAATAATAATTATAAATAATAATATAGTAATAATAATAATAATAATAATAATAATAATAATAATAATAATGAAAATAATAACAAAAATAATGATAATAATAATCCCGGGGGGTATTGTGTAAATTATTAAACTTAAAAATCAAGTTTTAAACCAAATATATCAAAGATTAAACCACAGGGGCCATTTTGTAAAATTTTTAAAACCCAAACCATCCCTCCCGTCGACCCCCGATTTTCCGGCGACCGTCCGGCGAGCTCCGGCGGTCCTCCGGCGAAGTTCAAACACCCAAATCACGTGGTTTTGACCCAAATTAAAGGTCCCGACACTCTCACAACCAAGATTCGAACCCTATGCACGTTTAATCATTGAAAAATACGGATCCAAAGCTCGTTACCTCGAATCCACTTTATTCCTGACCGTTCAACGGTCGGTTAACCCAATCAACAACAATAATCAACAAATTAAAGCTACCAACTCGATCCTTTCTTCATTCCTAATCGAACTCAACTCTCAAATTCATCTAAAACACACACACACATCGAGTTCGATCACCCTCTAACCCGTCGACCTGCAACCTACTCAAACCCCACTTCCGATCGATTTTAAGCAAAATTACCATAGGGCTTTTCATCTTGATCACCATTCGAAGCTCCCCACAAGTTTAATTTGATTATGGTTATGGTTTGATCATCAAACGAATACCCCACGAGTCGCGACCTGTTCTTCAATTGGTAAGCTTCGAATCAAACACCATACATGCGATTAAACACACCTACACGTTCGGTTTTTCATGGGAACAAAAGCCCCATGAATTCGGAAGCTATCAAGATCGAATCCCTGCTCGATTTGATAAGGATCGATCTAGGGCACGAAATGAATTTGGGGATTTGTTTGGTTTGGTTTAAATGAATTAAATCCTGGGTTATGTTCGCTGATCAGGCTTTGGCCTGCTGGTACCGCGCCCCATGTTATCCAGGAGGTCCCGGGTTCGACCCCGGGCCACCTCTGTTATTTTTAAACATTTTTTTAAGGTTTTAAAAGCCTTTAAAAATTCCAAAAAAAATTCTAATAATCATAAAAAAATATTTTTAAATCATTAAAAATATTTAAACAACTAAATGATTTTCTGGAATCTATTTTAACATTTTATCTATTTTTATTAAATGTTTTAAATAAATAAAACTACAAATAAAACAAAATTAATTAAACAAAAGTGAACCACTAATAATAATTTAATTTATTAAATTATTATTCGATACTATATTAATTTTAATTATTTCACATAATATTTATTATTGTTTAAATAATGATTAAATATATAAATTTTTATATTTAAATCATTTCAAACAACAATTTCATTTCTTTTAATAATAATTAAACTATTAATTAATTATGTGATAATTAATTAATAAAATTAATTATTTGTTTTTCACACTAAATCAAACGATTACAAGTATTAACACATTTATTCATATTAAGTTTTAAACGTAACCACATTCAATAAATTTTTTATTAGGTTATGGACATTCAAACTAAATAAAATTAAGCTACCATTCAAACCAAATGGAAATCCTAATACATTCTCAAATCATTATTATTCTAATTCGAGACACCGTTCCTTAGGTTAATCGTAAGGAAATCGTTGGTGTCTAATCTATCACATCCAGATTCTAATCTCATCAATCAAGTGAGTATTCATATCCCCTTTTTATATCATTTCTTATTTGGGGGAAATCATGTGATACAATATATTCAATCATGATATTCTATTGTTATTTCATTCTAAATTCAATTCAAGACAGGTTATGTTATTACTTGCAATTATGTGAACATACTGTGATAAACTGGACGACAGTAAACCCTAATTCAATCAATCAATCAATCCTGGCAACAATGTAGATCTACTGGTTTGGATAACCCCCCATATGGCTTACGAGTGGTGATTGTGCCAGAGGCAGGAGTTAATCTATGGTTTATGTGTGGAGTCTATTATATGCAAGTGTCAAGTCAAGGGGTTGTTATTGTGTCGGTTTATCTATATGCTTTACTATTGCAATATAAGTCTTAACGTTATCTTGTGAATTGGATTATTCTCAATCAATCAATCAATCTATATGTATACTCAAAACTATGACTACTCACCAGCTAATTCGTTAGCTGACTTTATTTTCTCATATGATTTCAGGTTAACCAAGATAGTGGACTTCTACGTGCTCATCTAAGACACGGACCTAGTTAAAATAAAAGACAATTATTATTTGTGGTTTCGATTGTTGTATTTGTGTATGTTGAACTTATATTATCATGTAATCTGATTTTAATATTATTTTCACTATTAGACAATCATGTGTTATGAACAATCAATCATTCCCTCGTCCGCTCCGATGATTCCGCCGTTGGTCGGGGTGTGACAGATTGGTATCAGAGCCATGGTTATAGGGAATTAGGTTATTAGAAATGGAATGACCTAGACTATAACTAAGTACCTTTACACATGAGTCCTCTCATGTATTTTATATGCATAGATAGGATTATATGTGCTTTACATGTTTATACTTGATTATGTGATTATATGCCTTATGTGATTCTTCTTATACTTTGATTCCTATCAATGCACATACAAATTCTCAGATCATATTCTAAGGCATTGTGTGCCTAATTCAAGTGATTTCAAACTCCAAAACTCGATTGTTATTCATGGTTTTCAAATCTCGTCAAGTCCGTGTCACACGACCGAGAACATGCAATGCTGGAAGAGTAGGATACCTGTATCTTAAGGTGTTCTGTCTAGGCAAGGTATTTCATACAACTTGATTACCTTACCTGGGAACCCTCGAGATGAGTATTCGCTTATAGGTACGCATGTCCTCATTAAAGTTGTGGTGGACACAAATACTTTGATAAGTCACCGTATTCGTTTTGGTTTGCGAACCGAATGTTTACACTCCTAATCTCTCATTGTTATTCTAAACAATCTCATTAACGATTTTATTATGTTGAAAAGTTTTAAAAATCAATTACGTTTCTCATAGAGGTTTCTTCGTTCCTTATTATACAGCATGTCTTCTCGTCAAAACCGCTCCCGATCTAGAAGCTCTGGCCACAAGATTGCTGCTATAGTGGCACGTGAAGTTGCTGCGGTTATCCCAACACTACTTACTCATTTGAACCAAGGCAACAATACTGTCCAAAACACAACTGCACCAAACACTGTCCAAACCCAACTGCACCAAACCCTCCCAAAACTTGTACTTACAAACATTTCAGTTCTTGCAACCCACTAAGTTCAGTGGAACTGAAGGTGCTACCGGATTACTACAGTGGTTCGAAAGCATCGAGAACACCTTCCTAAACAGTGAATGCCCTGAAAATCTAAAAGTCCGGTATGCCACAAGTGTTCTTCAGAAACGCGCACTTACTTGGTGGAACGGAGAGAAACGAGCCCGTGGAACTGAAACTGCTCTAGCCTTAACATGGACTGAAGTTAAGTAGCTCATGACTAAAGAGTTCTGCCCAAGAAACGAAGTCCGTAAACTGGAAGCTGAGTTCTGGGAGTTAACCCAAGACAGTGGCGAGAACCTCGCATACACTAATCGATTTCACGAACTGAGCCTTTTGGTACCGCATCTTGCTACCCCTACCTCCCGAGCCATCGAGAAATACATTGGTGGACTACCCATGCAGATTCAGGATACGGTGCTAGGAAGGAATCCTTCAACACTAGAAGATGCTATCAGGCTGGCTGCACAGTTAACCGATAATCATGTGAAAGCTGGTTCCTAACCAGGAAAGGATCGAAGAAGAATACCGATAAATTTCTAACGAAACCGTCAAAAACCGACCAACCCGAGCCTTTCAAGAACCAAAAGAGGAAGGCTAATTCTCAAAACTTTGCTGTAATTACCCAAACATCAACAAGCGGTAAACAACCAATCGCTGATGAGAAAGCCATACACCGGACCCCATCCACTGTGTAACATCTGCAATTACCATCATCCCGCTAACACTCAGTGTCGTCAATGCACAAACTGTGGTCGTTTGGGTCATACATTCAACATGTGCAGGAGTGTTGCTAAAGCTCCGACCAATGCACCAGTTCACCAACATCGTCCTGCAAATACCCAGGGTCGTGCATGCTATCAATGTGGTGATCCGAACCATTTCCGCAATCGATGCCCTCAACTTGTCATCCCAGTTCCTACGACTCAAGGACGTGCTTTCAACATTAATGCTCAACAAGCTCAAGCCACCAATGATGTGGTGTTGAATAATTCTTGTCCTTGATTTCGTCTTCATGATGTAATTCAAGATTTGTAATCGTGATTTTCCTTTTGTTACATTGATGTAATTTGAAAATTTCTAAATTTCTAATTGAGATATTTTCCTTTCGTTGTTAAGTCGAACTTTGAACCGTTTGCACCGCGGGAGATGCAAGAGTTTGCAAGTCAACCTATGACTAAGGACACTCATATCTCCTAAATGATTTTAACTCATCAAAACAGGGGTGATTCCCTTATTATGATGATGATTCTTTATTCATTTCAATAAATGGTTTCCAATGACGTGTTTTATGAAATTTATCCTCTGGATTAGGGTGATTTCCTTATCTCGAGGACTAACTTCAATTATTCACTTTGGAACTTGCATTTCACAAATGACATGATCTCACCAAATAGGATTGAAACCCGTACTTGGTGAAAAATGTCAACCTTCAATTGTTTTCTTGTTATTATGAAATTCAATCATCAAGATACGCGTGAAATTCATACCTTGATGATAATATCATTCTTATGGATTGCATTTTCTCAAATGAAACGACTTCATCAAAGTAGGAGTGAATTCTGGATTTTGATGAAGAAGTTTATCTTGTTATATTTTGTTTTGTAAAAATTCATCGTTAAGATAGGAGTGAATCCCTCACCTTAATGATGAGTTACCTCGTTTTATTTCTGTAGATCCTCAGATCGAACTTTTTGGATTGGTAAACTAGTGGTCATACCTTGAGAGTACACCATCAAGTTAGGGGTGAAAACCATACCTTGATGACTATTCTCATTCCTTGATCATCAACTTACCATGGTTGTAATCAAGTGACGAGACTAATGTAGTAACTTGAGGGGTGAAATAATGTTAGTGTTTCGACCTATCAAGCCAAAGCATGATCTCTGAACGTGAAAGAGGCGCGATCGTTTTAGGTTGATTTTGATTCCAAGTTTGGAGCATTTAAATTCTTAAATCGATTTTCTTTTATTTTCATGTTTTGACTCGATCTAGCTACATCAAACCATTTATTCCTTATCTATCGACTTCATTGTGAGTTATCATCAAAACCTGATTACATGATGGTAGTCTTCCTAAACAATCTATTGTCAAGTAAAGATATTATCCCTGATCGTGATGGTCGCTTCATCTCTTGTTTTCTGGAAAAGTCTCCAATCAGCTCTCGAAACTCAACCAAATCTTAACACATCTTATCAACCGCAAACAACGGTCAGACTGAAAGAACGATACAAACCCTCGAGGATATGCTTCGGGCTTGTGTCATTGATTTCAGTGGATCGTGGATTCTCATCTTTCGTTGATCGAATACTCTTACAATAACAGTTACCAGACCAACAGATGGCACCATTTGAGGCCTTGTATGGTCTGAAGTTGGTGAATCACAAATTACTGGTCCGGAATTTGATACAAGAAACAAACGACAAAATTCATAAGATCCGTGATAACTTGGTCGCTGCTAGGAATCGTCAAAAGCATTATGCCGGCAAAACACGTAAGCCCATGGAATACGATGTCGGAAATCTCGTACTTTTTAAGGTATCACCTTAGAAGGTAGTGATCCGTTTTGGAAAGAAAGGCAAGCTAGCACCTCGTTACGTAAGACCATTCAAAGTTCTTGAGCGAATTAGGAAAGTGGCCTACAAGCTTGAACTACCCCAAGAGCTCAGCAAATTACATTCAACGTTTCATGTTTCAAATCTCAAGAAGTGTCTTGCCGACGAAAATCTCCACATTCCACTCAACGAAGTCCAGATTGATGAATCTATGCACTTTTTGAGAAACCTGTGGAAATTATGGATCGGGAAGTCAAACAACTCAAACGTAGCCGAATACCTATTGTCAAAGTTCGCTGGGAATCTAAACGTGGCCCAGAATTCATCTGGGAACGTGAGGATCAGATGAACACCAGTATCCTCATCTTTCTGTTTCAGTCTCCTCGTGAACAATTTCGGGACGAAATTTCCTAAAGCAGGGGAGACTGTAACATCGCGTATTTCAGGATATATATATATATATATATATACACACACACATATATATTAATTTTTGTTAAAATTACAACAATCATAATAATATAATTATAAATAATAATATAGTAATAATAATAATAATAATAATAATAATAATAATAATGAAAATAATAACAAAAATAATGATAATAATAATCCGGGGTATTGTGTAATTATTAAACTTAAAAATCAAGTTTTAAACCAAATATATCAAAGATTAAACCACAGGGGCCATTTGTAAAATTTTTAAAACCCAAACCATCCCTCCCGTCGACCCCCGATTTTCCGGCGACCGTCCGGCGAGCTCCGGCGGTCCTCCGGCGAAGTTCAAACACCCAAATCACGTGGTTTTGACCCAAATAAAGGTCCCGACACTCTCACAACCAAGATTCGAACCCTATGCATGTTTAATCATTGAAAAATACGGATCCAAAGCTCGTTACCTCGAATCCACTTTATTCCCGACCGTTCAACGGTCGGTTAACCCACTCAAACAACAATAATCAACAAATTAAAGCTACCAACTCGATTCTTTCTTCATTCCTAATCGAACTCAACTCTCAAATTCATCTAAAACACACACACACATCGAGTTCGATCACCCTCTAACCCGTCGACCTGCAACCTACTCAAAACCCCACTTCCGATCGATTTAAGCAAAATTACCATAGGGCTTTTCATCTTGATCACCATTCGAAGCTCCCCACAAGTTTAATTTGATTATGGTTATGGTTTGATCATCAAACGAATACCCCACGAGTCGCGACCTGTTCTTCAATTGGTAAGCTTCGAATCAAACACCATACATGCGATTAAACACACCTACACGTTCGGTTTTTCATGGGGAACAAAAGCCCCATGAATTCGGAAGCTATCAAGATCGAATCCCTGCTCGATTTGATAAGGATCGATCTAGGGCACGAAATGAATTTGGGGATTTGTTTGGTTTGGTTTAAATGAATTAAATCCTGGGTTATGTTCGCTGATCAGGCTTTGGCCTGCTGGTACCCGCGCCCCATGTTATCCAGGAGGTCCCGGGTTCGACCCCGGGCCACCTCTGTTATTTTTAAACATTTTTTTAAGGTTTTAAAAGCCTTTAAAATTCCAAAAAAAATTCTAATAATCATAAAAAAATATTTTTAAATCATTAAAAATATTTAAACACTAAATGATTTTTCTGGAATCTATTTTAACATTTTATCTATTTTTATTAAATGTTTTAAATAAATAAAACTACAAATAAAACAAATTAATTAAACAAAAGTGAACCACTAATAATAATTTAATTTATTAAATTATTATTCGATACTATATTAATTTAATTATTTCACATAATATTTATTATTGTTTAAATAATGATTAAATATATAAATTTTTATATTTAAATCATTTCAAACAACAATTTCATTTCTTTTAATAATAATTAAACATATTAATTAATTATGTGATAATTAATTAATAAAATTAATTATTTGTTTTTCACACTAAATCAAACGATTACAAGTATTAACACATTTATTCATATTAAGTTTAAACGTAACCACATTCAATAAATTATTTTATTAGGTTATGGACATTCAAACTAAATAAAATTAAGCTACCATTCAAAACCAAATGGAAATCCTAATACATTCTCAAATCATTATTATTCTAATTCGAGACACCGTTCCTTAGGTTAATCGTAAGGAAATCGTTGGTGTCTAATCTATCACATCCAGATTCTAATCTCATCAATCAAGTGAGTATTCATATCCCTTTTTATATCATTTCTTATTTGGGGGAAATCATGTGATACAATATATTCAATCATGATATTCTATTGTTATTTCATTCTAAATTCAATTCAAGACAGGTTATGTATTACTTGCAATTATGTGAACATACTGTGATAAACTGGACGACAGTAAAACCCTAATTCAATCAATCAATCAATCCTGGCAACAATGTAGATCTACTGGTTTGGATAACCCACCCCATATGGCTTACGAGTGGTGATTGTGCCAGAGGCAGGAGTTAATCTATGGTTTATGTGTGGAGTCTATTATATGCAAGTGTCAAGTCAAGGGGTTGTTATTGTGTCGGTTTATCTATATGCTTTACTATTGCAATATAAGTCTTAACGTTACCTTGTGAATTGGATTATTCTCAATCAATCAATCAATCTATATGTATACTCAAAACTATGACTACTCACCAGCTAATTCGTTAGCTGACTTTATTTTCTCACATGATTTCAGGTTAACCAAGATAGTGGACTTCTACGTGCTCATCTAAGACACGGACCTAGTTAAAATAAAAGACAATTATTATTTGTGGTTTCGATTGTTGTATTTGTGTATGTTGAACTTATATTATCATGTAATCTGATTTTAATATTATTTTCACTATTAGACAATCATGAGTTATGAACAATCAATCATTCCCTCGTCCGCTCCGATGATTCCGCCGTTGGTCGGGGTGTGACAGCGAAGACCACCGCAGCTAGTTCTAGATCGTGCGTGGGATAGTTGACTTCGTGGGTCTTCAGTTGTCAAGGTGCGTAGGCTATCACCCTTCCACGTTGCATCAATACGCAACCTAGCCCAGAATAAGATGCATCCGAATAGACCACTAAGTCTTCATTTCCCTCGGGCAATGTCAAGACAGGAGCTTGGTTAGTCTCGTCTTCAACTCCTCAAAGGCCGTCTCCTGCTCTCGACCCCACACGAATTTCACGTCCTTGCGAGTCAACTTAGTCAAAGGTGAGGCTATCTTGGAGAAGTCTTGAATAAATCTCCTGTAATACCCGCCAATCCCAAGAAGCTACGAATCTCGGATGGCGTCTTTGGTGATTTCCATTGCATCACAGCCTCAACCTTTGCTGGGTCCACCATGATTCCCTCTGCATTTACCACGTGACCCAGAAATTGCACCTCGCGTAGCAAAAACACATTTGGAGAACTTAGCATACAGCTTCTCCCTTCTCAAAGTCTCCAACACTTCCCGAATGTGGCCGGCATGCTCTTCTTCACTCCTCGAATAAATCAGGATATCATCGATGAACACAATCACTGATTTATCTAACATTGGCCGACACACTCGGTTCATCAAATCGATAAAAGCAGCTGGCGCATTTGTCAACCCAAAAGACATGACGAGAAACTCGTAGTGACCGTAGCGCGTCCGAAAAGCTGTTTTAGGAATGTCCTGCTCCTTTACCTTCAATTGATGGTAGCCAGATCGAAGATCTATTCTCGAGAACCAACTGGCACCCTGGAGCTGGTCGAACAAGTCGTCGATTCTCGGTAACGGATACCGATTCTTTATTGTCAACTTGTTCAATTCCGGTAGTCGATACACATTCTCATGCTACCGTCCTTCTTTTTCACGAATAAGACCGGAGCACCCCAAGGAGAGATACTCGGTCTAATGAAGCCCTTGTCAAGTAACTCTTGCAGTTGCTCCATCAACTCCTTCATTTCTGTCGGAGCCAATCGATACGGTGCTTTAGCAATAGGTTGGCACCGGGTATCAAGTCAATTTGAAATTCGATTTCGCGGTCAGGTGGCAATCCCGATAAGTCTTCCGGGAACACGTCAGGAAACTCACACACAACCGGAACGTCGGATAGTTGTGGTGTTGGCGTTTCCACATCCTTTACATAACATAGGTAGGCGTTGCACCCACGCCTCATACACTTTCCTGCCACCGCCATCGAAATCACCTTTGGAATCGTCGTTACTCGATCACCGTATATGGTCACCGAACTTCCGTCAGATGCCGTCAGTCTAATCATCTTCTTTCGACATACGATATTCGCTTCATAGGTCGCCAACCAATCCATCCCTAGTACTACATCAAATCCACCTAGGGGCATCACATGTAATCTAGCAGCAAACCTATGACCTTCTAACTCTATAGCGCAGTCCTCTATCACATCAGTAACTCTAGTGGACTTACCAATAGCGGTTTCTACTTCAAAAGGCTCATCATGTATTTGCTACTAACAGGCAATTTAGCATAGAAAGTAGCAGAAATGAAACTCTTACTAGCACCAGAATCAAATAACACAGAAGCAAGAGTTTGATTTACTAGAAACGTACCTGATACAACATCGGGGTCCGTCCTAGCCTCCTCTCTGGTCATGGTGAAAGCTCTGGCACTTGCCTTCTGCCCTTCAGTCCCGGCCGTCTTCTTTGCCCCGGAACTCTCCACCCTCGGCTTTCTGCAGTCTTTACTCATATGGCCCGCCTCACCGCAGGTGTAACACCTCAGCTCCTTACAGTCCTTCGAGACATGGCCCAGCTTCCTGCACCTGTAGCACACCTTGAGCCCCATTCTGCACTCACCGTATGCTCCTTCCCGCACTTGCCACACCTTTTGGGCCCTGAGCTTGATGGCCCCACCCTACGGTCATCCACTCTCATCCTTTTGTTGTTCGGGGTAATGCCACCATGCCCGAACCGCTTCCCATTCCAGTTTCGGTCACCCCACCAGCCTTCTTCACCTCTGCATCCGCTACCTCCCTCTCATCATAGAGCCTCCCAGCCAAATCCACTGCCGACCTAAAAGTGCTTGGTCGTGCAGTGTAACATCCCAGGGAAATCGCAACGTGATATTGTCCGCTCTGGCCGAAGCCTCACGGTTTTAAAACGCGTCACATTGGGAAGGTATCCAGCCCCTTATAAAGAAGCTTTCGTTCGCCTCCCCAACCGATATGGGATGAGTAATAGCCCTCCCCTATGGGAGTATTTGCAGGCATATGTCCATCCACCCACCGAAGTGAGACCAGCGTCCTCGCTGGCACATCGGCCCGGCCCTGGCTTTGATACCAACTGTAACATCCCAGGGAAATCGCAACGTGATATTGTCCACTCTGGCCGAAGCCTCACGGTTTTAAAACGCGTCACATTGGGGAAGGTATCCAGCCCCTTATAAAGAAGCTTTCGTTCGCCTCCCCAACCGATGTGGGATGAGTAATAGCCCTCCCCTATGGGAGTATTTGCAGGCATGTGTCCATCACTGTAACATCGTGTATTTTCGGCAAAAAAAATGTTTAATACGTTGATTTCTAATTCTGATAGTTATAACAATAATAATAATAATAATAATAATAATAATAATAATAATAATAATAATATTAGTAATAATAATAATATTAGTAATAATAATAAAAATAACAATAATATGAAACTTCAAGGGGCTAAATTGTAATTAAATACAACCCTATCAAATCCCCATCCCCGATCAATTTTTACAAAAATAAACATAGGGCTTTGCATCAGTAACACCACGCGAAGCTAACCTCAAGGTTAATCGAGTTATCATCAGCATTTGCACCTCGAACCATTTCTTCACAGTCGCGCGACGGGTTCATGATCCTTAGATCATCAATTCGAACTTATTAACGTAAGTATTACACATAAATATGCTCGATTTCTCATGGGGAAACAAAGCCCTAAGGTTGATTTTGTTAACAGACGCGTTTGATTGTTCAATTGGGGCTTCGATCAAACTAGGGTTCATATGGGAATTGGGGTTAGATAGAAACTGTGTTTAAAATCAAATGCAAACAAAAACTAACGCTGATTAGGCCCTTGGCCTGCTGGTTCCTGCGCTCTTTGCCATTCCTGAGGTCGCGGGTTCGAGACCCGGCCACCTCAAACATTTTTTAGCCTCTTTTTAAGCCTCTAAAAATTCCGGAAAAATTTGTAAAAATTATAAAAATGTTTTTACAATCATTAAAAGTTTTAAATCAACTTAATTATTTTTCTGAAATTTATTTTAACATTTTATCCATTTTTATTAAATGTTTTAATAAATAAAATTACAAATAATACAAAAAAATTATTTATACGAAAGTGGACTTTTAATAATTTAATTTATTTAAATTATTATTCGACACGGTACTACTTTTAATTTATTCAAATAATATTTAAATCATGATTAAATATAAAAGTTTTATATTAAATCATTCCAAAAACATTTTTATTTCTTTTAGTCATTTAAATAATTAAAATACTTTAATTAATTGACATAATAATTAATAAAATTAATTATTTATTTTTCCACACTTTAATAATAAACCAAACAATTACGAGTGTTCATACAATTATTTTTATTAAATTCTAAACATAAATACTATCAATAAATTCATTTCATTTCAAGACATTCAAACTAAATAAAATTAGTTTATTTAAACTATCATTCAAGACCCAATGGAAATCCTAATACATTCCCAAATTCACAAATCATATTATTCTAATTCGAGATACCGTTCCTTAGGTTAATCGTAAGGAAATCATTGGTATCTAATCTATCACATCCAGATTCTAATCTCATCAATCAAGTGAGTATTCATATCCCCTTTTTATATCATTTCTTATTTGGGGGAAATCATGTGATACAATATATTCAATCATGATATTCTATTGTTATTTCATTCTAAATTCAATTCAAGACAGGTTATGTTATTACTTGAAATTATGTGAACATACTGTGATAAACTAGACGACAGTAAAACCCTAATTCAATCAATCAATCAATCCTGGCAACAATGTAGATCTACTGGTTTGGATAACCCACCCCATATGGCTTACGAGTGGTGATTGTGCCAGAGGCAGGAGTTAATCTATGGTGTATGTGTGGAGTCTATTATGTGCAAGTGTCAAGTCAAGGGGTTGTTATTGTGTCGGTTTATCTATATGATTTACTATTGCAACATAAGTCTTAATATTACCTTGTGAATTGAATTATTCTCAATCAATCAATCAATCTATATGTATACTCAAACTATGATTACTTACCAGCTAATTCGTTAGCTGACTTTATTTTCTCACATGATTTCAGGTTAAGCAAGTTAGTGGACTTCTACATGCTCATATAAGACCCGGACTTAGTCAAAACAAAAGAAATTACTGTTGTGACTTTAACTGTTATATTTGTATCTGTTAAATTCATGTTATCCTGTAATCTGATTATAATATTATTTTCACTATTAGACAATCATGAGTTATGAACAATCAATCATTCCCTCGTCCGCTCCGATGATTCCGCCGTCGGTCGGGGTGTGACAGATTGGTATCAGAGCCATGGTTATAGGGAATCAGGTTATTAGAAATGAAATGACCTAGACTATAACTAAGTACCTTTACACATGAGTCCTCTCATGTATTTTATATGCTTAGATAGGATTTAGGTGCCTTACATGCTTATACTTGATTATGTGATTATCTGCCTTATGTGATTCTTCTTATACTTTGAATCTATCAATATACACACGAATCTTAACTCATATTCTAAGGTATTGTGTGCCTAATTCAAGTGATTTCAAACTCCAAAACTCGATTGTGATTCATGGTTTTCAAATCTCGTCAAAGTACGTGTCACATGACCGAGAACATGCAATGCTGGAAGAGTGGGATACCTGTATCTTAAGGTGTTCTGTCTAGGCAAGGTATTCATACAACTTGATTACCTTACCTGGGAACCCTCGAGATGAGTATTCGCTTATAGGTACGCATGTCCTCATTAAGGTTGTGGTGGACACAAATACTTTGATTAGTCAACGTATTCGCTTTGATTTACGAATCATACGATTACACTCGGAACATCTCATTGTTATTATGCCAAATTCTCGATTGTCGTTTTCATAGCTCATATTAATCCAATTCTCATAAACTATCTTAATGATATTCCAGAATGTCTTCTCGTCAAATCCGTTCACGGTCTAGAAACTCTGGCCGTAAGATTGCTGCTATTGTAGCACGTGAAGTTACCGCGGTCATCCCAACTCTACTTACCCATTTGAACCAAGGCAACAATACTGTCCAAAACCCAATTGCACCAAACCCTCCCCGAACTTGTACTTACAAACATTTCAGTTCTTGCAACCCCACTAAGTTCGGTGGAACTGAAGGAGCTACTGGATTACTACAGTGGTTCGAAAGCATCGAGAACACTTTCCTAAACAGCGAATGCCCTGAAAATCTAAAAGTCCGGTATGCCACAAGTGTTCTTCAGAAACGCGCACTTACTTGGTGGAACGGAGAGAAACGAACCCGTGGAACTGAAACTGCTTTAGCCTTAACATGGACTGAAGTTAAGGAGCTCATGACTAAAGAGTTCTGCCCAAGAAACGAAGTCCGGAAACTGGAAGCTGAGTTCTGGGAATTAACCCAAGACAGTGGCGAGAACCTCGCATACACTAACCGATTCCACGAACTGAGCCTTTTGGTACCGCACCTTGCTACCCCTACCTCCCGAGCCATCGAGAAATACATTGGTGGTCTACCCATGCAGATTCAGGATACGGTGCTAGGAAGGAATCCTTCAACACTAGAAGATGCTATCAGGCTGGCTGCACAGTTAACCGATAATCATGTGAAAGCTGGTTCCTTAACCCGGAAAGGATCGAAGAAGAATACCGATAAACTTTCTAACGAGACCGTCAAAACCGACCAACCCGAGCTTTCCAAGAACAAGAAGAGGAAGTCTCAATCTCAAAACTTTGCTGTAATTACCCCTGCTGTGCCAATTACTCAAGTCCCTCCAACACATCAACAAGCGGTAAACAACCAATCGCTGATGAGAAAGCCATACGCTGGACCCCATCCACTGTGTAACATCTGCAATTACCATCATCCCGCTAACATTCAGTGTCGTTAATGCACAAACTGTGGTCGTTTGGGTCATACATTCAACGTGTGCAGGAGTGCTGCTAAAGCTCCGACTAATGCACCAGTTCACCAACATCCTCTTGCAATTACCCAGGGTCGTGCATGCTATCAATGTGGTGATCCGAACCATTTTCGCAATCGATGCCCTCAACTTGTCAGCCTAGTTCCTACGGCTCAAGGACGTGCTTTCAACATTAATGCTCAACAAGCTCAAGCCACTAATGATGTGGTGTTGAATAATTCATGTCCTTGATTTCGTCTTCCTGATTTAATTCAAGATTTGTAATCGTGATTTCCTTTTGTTACATTGTTGTAATTTGAAAATTTCTAAATTCTAATTGAGATATTTTTCCTTTCGCTGTTAAGTCGAACTTTGAACCGTTTGCACCGTGGGAGGTGCAAGAGTTTGCAAGTCAACCTATGACTAAAAACACTCGTATCTCCTAAATGATTCTAACTCATCAAAACAGGGGTGATTCCCTTACTTTGGTAATGATTCCTTATTCGTTTCAATAAATGGTTTTCAACTGTATGTTTTATGAAATTTCATCCTCTGGATTAGGGTGATTTCCTTATCTCGGGGACTAACTTCAATTATTCTCTCTGGAACTTGTATTTCAAAAATGACATGATTTCACCAGAATAGGATTGAAACCCGTACTTTGGTGACAAATGTCAATCTTTGATTGTTTTTAATGAAATTCAATTATCAAGATAGGCATGAATTTCATACCTTGATGATAATTTCATTTTTATGGATTGTATTTTCTCAAATGAAACGACCTCGTCAAAGTTGGAGTGAATTCTGGATTTTGACAAGGAAGTCTATCTTATTATATTTGTTTTTGTAAAAATTCATCGTTAAGATAGGAGTGATTTCCCTTACCTTAATGGTGAGTTATCTCGTCTTATTTCTATAGATCCTCAGATCGAACTTTTTGATTGGAAGGTTAGTGGTCATACCTTGAAAGTACACCATCAAGTTAGGGGTGAAAACCATACCTTGATGACTATTCTCATTTCTTGATCATCAACTTACCATGGTTGTAATCAAGTGACGAGAAGCATGTAGTAACTTGAAGGCTGAAATAATGTTAGTGTTTCGACCTATCAAGCCAAAGCATGATCTCTGAACTTGAAAAGAGACCTGATCGTTTTAGGTTAATTTTGATTCTAAGCTTGGAACATTTAAATTCTTAAATCAATTTCTTTTCCTTTATTCTCATGTTTTGACTCGATCTAGCTACATCAAACCATTTATTCCTTACTTATCAACTTACATTTTGAGATATCATCAACACCTGATTACGTGATGGTAGTCTTCCTAAACAATCTATTGTCAAGTAAAGATATTATCTCTGATCGTGATGGTCGCTTCATCTCTCGTTTCTGGAAAAGTCTTCAATCAGCTCTCGAAACTCAACTGAATCTTAGCACAACCTATCATCCGTAAACCGACGGTCAGATTGAAAGAACGATACAAACCCTCGAGGATATGCTCCGGGCTTGTGTCATTTATTTCAGTGGATCGTGGGATTCTCATCTTCCGTTGATTGAATTCTCTTACAATAACAGTTACCAGACCAACAGATGGCACCATTTGAGGCATTGTATGGTCTGAAGTTGGTGAATCACAAATTACTGGTTCGGAATTGATACAAGAAACAACAGACAAAAGTCATAAGATCCGTGATAACTTGGTCGCTGCTAGAAATCGTCAAAAGCATTATGCTGACAAAAGACGTAAGCCCATGGAATACAATGTCGGTGATCTCGTACTTCTTAAGGTATCACCTTGGAAGGGAGTGATTCGCTTTGGAAAGAAAGGGAAGTTAGCACCTCGTTACGTGGGTCCATTCAAAGTGCTTGAGCAAATTGGGAAAGTGGCTTACAAGCTTGGACTACCCCAACAGCTCAGCAATATACATCCGACGTTTCATGTTTCAAATCTCAAGAAATGTCTTGCCGATGAAAATCTCCACATTCCACTCGACGAAGTCCAGATTGATGAATCTATGCACTTTATTGAGAAACCTGTAGAAATTATGGATCGGGAAGTCAAACAACTCAAACGTAGCAGGATACCCATTGTCAAGGTCCGCTGGGAATCTAAACGTGGCCCAGAATTCACCTGGGAACGTGAGGACCAAATGAAATCCCAGTATCCACATGTTTTCGTTTCAGCCTCCTCGTGAACAAATTTCGGGACGAAATTTCCTAAAGCAGGGGAGACTGTAACATCGTGTATTTTCGGCAAAAAAAAATGTTTAATACGTTGATTTCTAATTCTGATAGTTATAACAATAATAATAATAATAATAATAATAATAATAATAATAATAATAATAATAATAATAATAATAATAATATTAGTAATAATAATAATATTAGTAATAATAATAAAAATAACAATAATATGAAACTTCAAGGGGCTAAATTGTAATTAAATACAACCTAATCAAATCTATACAACCCAAAATAGAAACTCTTGGAACATCAGGGACCGATTGTGTAATTTTGCAAAAGCACCCAACCCCACCCCCATCACCCCCGGCTTTTCTTCCCCGCGATTTCGGCCACGATCTCACATTGTCGGCCACCAAACCTTAAAAATAATCAAATTAATCTTGCATGAACGATCCTATATCTGCTTCCAATCGAATGCATCTTTCAATTCCATTCAAAACAAACACAAACACTGCACTCGATCGCCTCTTAAACCGCGACCTGCAACTGGGGTTGAACGCCACCTTCGGGCTTCAATCTTCGAAAAAAAAACATAGGGCTTTGCATCAGTAACACCACGCGAAGCTAACCTCAAGGTTAATCGAGTTATCATCAGCATTTGCACCTCGAACCATTTCTTCACAGTCGCGCGACGGGTTCATGATCCTTAGATCATCAATTCGAACTTATTAACGTAAGTATTACACATAAATATGCTCGATTTCTCATGGGGAAACAAAGCCCTAAGGTTGATTTTGTTAACAGACGCGTTTGATTGTTCAATTGGGGCTTCAATCAAACTAGGGTTCATATGGGGAATTGGGGTTAGATAGAAACTGTGTTTAAAATCAAATGCAAACAAAAACTAACGCTGATTAGGCCCTTGGCCTACTGGTTCCTGCGCTCTTGCCATTCTTGAGGTCGCGGGTTCGAGACCCGGCCACCTCAAACATTTTTTAGCCTCTTTTTAAGCCTCTAAAAATTCCGGAAAAATTTGTAAAAATTATAAAAATGTTTTTACAATCATTAAAAGTTTTAAATCAACTTAATTATTTTTCTGAAATTTATTTTAACATTTTATCCATTTTTATTAAATGTTTTAATAAATAAAGTTACAAATAATACAAAAAAAATTATTTATACGAAAGTGGACTTTTAATAATTTAATTTATTTAAATTATTATTCGACATAGTACTACTTTTAATTTATTCAAATAATATTTAAATCATGATTAAATATAAAAGTTTTATATTTAAATCATTCCAAAAACATTTTTATTTCTTTTAGTCATTTAAATAATTAAAATACTTTAATTAATTGACATAATTAATTAATAAAATTAATTATTTATTTTTCCACACTTTAATAATAAACCAAACAATTACGAGTGTTCATACAATTATTTTTATTAAATTCTAAACATAAATACTATCAATAAATTCATTTCATTTCAAGACATTCAAACTAAATAAAATTAGTTTATTTAAACTATCATTCAAGACCCAATAGAAATCCTAATACATTCCCAAATTCACAAATCATTATTATTCTAATTCGAGATACCGTTCCTTAGGTTAATCGTAAGGAAATCATTGGTATCTAATCTATCACATCCAGATTCTAATCTCATCAATCAAGTGAGTATTCATATCCCCTTTTTATATCATTTCTTATTTGGGGGAAATCATGTGATACAATATATTCAATCATGATATTCTATTGTTATTTCATTCTAAATTCAATTCAAGACAGGTTATGTTATTACTTGAAATTATGTGAACATACTGTGATAAACTGGACGACAGTAAAACCCTAATTCAATCAATCAATCAATCCTGGCAACAATGTAGATCTACTGGTTTGGATAACCCACCCCATATGGCTTACGAGTGGTGATTGTGCCAGAGGCAGGAGTTAATCTATGGTGTATGTGTGGAGTCTATTATGTGCAAGTGTCAAGTCAAGGGGTTGTTATTGTGTCGGTTTATCTATATGATTTACTATTGCAACATAAGTCTTAATATTACCTTGTGAATTGAATTATTCTCAATCAATCAATCAATCTATATGTATACTCAAAACTATGATTACTCACCAGCTAATTCGTTAGCTGACTTTATTTTCTCACATGATTTCAGGTTAAGCAAGTTAGTGGACTTCTACATGCTCATATAAGACCCGGACTTAGTTAAAACAAAAGAAAATTACTGTTGTGACTTTAACTGTTATATTTGTATCTGTTAAATTCATGTTATCCTGTAATCTGATTATAATATTATTTTCACTATTAGACAATCATAAGTTATGAACAATCAATCATTCCCTCGTCCGCTCCGATGATTCCGCCGTCGGTCGGGGTGTGACAGATTGGTATCAGAGCCAGGGCCGGGCCGATGTGCCAGCGAGGACGCTGGTCTCACTTCGGTGGGTGGATGGACACATGCCTGCAAATACTCCCATAGGGGAGGGCTATTACTCATCCCACATCGGTTGGGGAGGCGAACGAAAGCTTCTTTATAAGGGGCTGGATACCTTCCCAATGTGACGCGTTTTAAAACCGTGAGGCTTCGGCCAGAGCGGACAATATCACGTTGCGATTTCCCTGGGATGTTACATGCAGCAATCAAATGCCTACGAATGTCGGCTGGCAGCCCTAAACGTACCGGTTAATCTTCCGTGACACCGGTGTTACTTGATCTGGCACTAGCCTAGCCATGTCATTGAATTTGGTAGTGTATTGCTGGTGGGTCATGGTTCCTGCTTCAAATTGTAGGAACTCCCTCTTGATCTTATCGAGTTCCCTGTGAGGACAAAACTCCTTAATTACCAGCTTCCTTAACTCGGACCATTTCATCTTTCCTATGGCCCTGCTACCCTCAGCTTGGACGATATTGTCCCACCAACATAGTGCTGAGTCAGTAAAGGAGTGGGTGGCAAACTTCACCTTCTGATCTTCCCGGCACTCACTGATCTCGAGTATCGCTTCCATCTCCCTTACCCATCGGTGAGCGGTTGCAGCAGTGCCATTGCCATCGAAAGTCGGGGGCTTGCACCTCTGAAATGCCCTGTAACTGCATCCTTTGGTCGTCACCCCTACCACATCATCTTCCTCTTCATCAGATACTACTATCTCAGGATCCGGTCGTTCCTCTCCCCCCTTGCTTTCCTTCCCAGTCGAACCTCTCCTGTCCTCCTTCTCCTTTCTCTCCTCATTCCTCACAGCTCGAATAACATCGGTCACTACAGATGGCATAACTGCCTGTAGGACCTGGTGTACCTCATCAGCAATCGCCTCCCTAGCTGAGGCATTTAGGCTTGCATTCTTAGTTTCTTTATTCCGGTCAGGAACCTCAGGGTTCACAGGAGTCGTCTTAGGAGCTTTAGCACTGCTCCTAGTCGTACGCGGACGACCTCTACCTCTAGCAGCCTTAGAAGGTTTCTTCCCAGCCATTTTCCTATGCACTATAAGATTCAAACACTAAAACAGTCATTCAAGGAACAACTCAGTTTATGTTAAGTATATTAAGTCCCTAATTACAGTGGCCAGTTGTGATTAGCCACTTACTTTACTCTTCACACCCCAAGCACTTCCTATCCTGACTACATCAGCATCTAAATCTACTAAGAACACATAAATCACATAGCACACGCACATAACACTGATTAACTTTTAAGAAAAACAATACCTGATGGCACATGGCTACTCGGGCTGACATCCCTCTTTCCGTCCCATTCTCAGTTTAAGTTAAGGTTTATTTTTGAAAATTTACCCGTTTCACTTAAACTTTAGCTCTGATACCAACTTGTAAGGCCCCCTTTCCGGGCACCTCACAGTTGGTCATTCACAGCATAAAACATACATATTATTAAATTAAGCAGCGGAATTAAGTTGGCAAAAACCCTTCATTCATTTTAAACACTGTTGTTAAGCAATACATTCTAGTTCATAAGTCACAAAATAATTAATCGAATGAATTACAAAACAACAGTATCGCCAAAACATAATGGATGTCAGTCTTGCCCGCCGTGTAGCCATCCCCGTGTGCCATCCTCAGCAACCTGTTACCTGCCAACTGGAAAATACATAAAAGTCAGCGTTGCTGAGTGAGTTCTAGTTTTGTAATTAAATAATTTATTTTTCATTCAAAACCATTCCTCATTCTTGTAGGCGATCATACATCGTACGTACACTTCGGTAATATTTTTATTATCTTCATCATCGTTCAATTCGTAGTTTTATTATTCTTCTTCCGGTCTTTTGCAACACATAGTTGCTCACCCATTAGCAATCTCACGGATTGCAAGACTTTTGGTCTGTTGCGACACTGAGTCACTCACCCATTACCAACCTCACGGGTTGTAAGTCTTCTGCGGTCTTTTGCAACACAAAGTTGCTCACCCATTAGCAATTCAAGGATTGCAAGACTTTTGGTCTGTTGCGACACTGAGTCACTCACCCATTACCAACCCCACGGGTTGTAAGTCTTATGCGGTCTTTTGCAACACAAAGTTGCTCACCCATTGTCAATCTCAAAGATTGACCCTGTGTGCATCCTTCGGGGTAGCGAACCCGCATCACAGTTGAGCTAACACCTGCCAGGGGTGTGCACCTCCATACATTTGCTTGCAAGCCTTTCTTACGTTCATTTACATTCCATTCTTCTTTATCATTAATCTTTCACTTTATTAATGATAATAATTCCTGTCTTGATCATGATCATTCCACGTAAAGTCATACAATATTATTATTAATAAGCATATTAATAATAATAATACTAATAATATCAATAATAAGCTTAATAATAGCCCTAATCATAATATTAATTAGAATATTAAGAAAAGGGATATTATTACATTCAAACATAATCATACGCGTATAATAAAGTCCCAGTCAACATTCATGCGAAAACCCTACTGCACAGACTCCAAGAAAATTCCGTTAAAATTTCTAAGTGCTGGGCGTAAGAGCCCTGTTCAGTCGTTTCACCACTGTCGGACATACCAGCTTACACTTAGAAAATTTTCAACCCTGGTCGTATGAGCACTGTTGGGCGTATGAGCCCTGCTCAGTCGTTTCACCTTATACTTAGAAAATTTTTCCTAGTCATACGACCACTGTTCAGTCGTTTCATCCCCATACTTAGGAAATTTTTACTAGTCATACGACCACTGTTTAGTCGTTTCATCCCCCATACTTAGGAAATTTTTACTAGTCATACGACCACTGTTCAGTCGTTTCATCCCCCATACTTAGGAAACTTTTACAGACTTATGAGTATTGTTGGGACATATGAGTACTGTTGGGACATATAACCCTTAAAATATTTCTAAGGCAAATTTCATTGGCGTATAATCACTATTTAGACATATTACCTTGTACTTGGTTTTTCTAAGTCAAAATTTCAGACATATGACCACTATTTGGCCTTATTAGACGTATTAGCAGCCTGTTCATGTGTCTAATTCATATTCCAGTCCCCAAACATCATAATACCTAGTTCTAAACATATACATACAATTCCAGACATAAACTTAGCATAAACATAAACATTCATTTATCCCAAAACATACTCTATGAACATACACATGTACATATCATACGGGTATCATACCCAAATTCATGAAAACATACATACATGCATTTTCCAGCCCCAAATCATTTAAAAACGAGTAAAAAGGGGTCTAGAAACTCACCTTTGTTGTCTTCAGGTTTTGATACCCCTTCTTGAACTTCCCAGTCGTTCCTAACACCTAAAACACACACACACAATGCCACCCGAACACACAAATCACATTTTTAAGCACATAAATGGTTCTAGAATCATCCTAAACATCAAAACTCGAGATTTCTTACCAAAAACTTTGAGTTTTCTGGTTCTTCTTCAAAAATCCTGAGAATTTCTGCTCTTGCTGTTTTCTCTCTCTAAATGTCCGAATGAAAGTGTTGTGCAGAGTGAAAATGGGCGGCCATGCCACCTTTTCACCAACTTTTTACCAACTTTGCCATTTACACTTTTAACCCCTCATCTTTGGGTTGACATTTATTCCTCACCTTTTCCCTTCTTCTTTTGTTCTTTTATTTCTTTTCAATAAAATCTACGGATGTTACAGTAATTATTCGAACAAAATATCACCTCATTGCTTAATTACAGTAAAATCATAGCATCTCTGCTAAAGAATGAAAAGACAAGTTCCTTAAGCGATGGATTCTACAACGATTTAAACAAAATATTTTCCATTCCATTCTATTGTCAATACCAACATACCAAAAGAAGTATATGAATGGTGCATTACTCATAAAGATTTCATAACTCATAAGGTAACCTACTTTGGCATTTTGACGACTAACCAAAAATGAAAATTGCAACTTAACAAGAAAAACAACGGAAGGAACCGACATTTGTACCTGAAAGTTTGATGTTCGTTCCTCCTTCTGAATCATTGACCTAAAAGTAACATACACATCACTCGTTAGCTGTGTTAAGCACTTATTGTATTCATATGACCAAAACTTAGTTGTTTGCAATATTTATATGCCAATAAGTTATATCAGCAAGTGTTCATAAATATAACTCTTACAAATAAGCGTGATTTCACATAACGGTTCAAGTTCACTCATCATGGTTTTGGCATTACTCGTGACCGTTAAAAAATGAAATGATTCTGCGCAGCAAGAGAAGGAATCAAAGAAGATATTTATGTATCAACGAACCTTTGAGACCAGTGCCTGTATGTAGCAAAGAGAAAGAACACCATCACAACAGTAACTACACTGTACAATGCAATTGTTGGAACACTGATACTTCTAGGTGCTTTCTTCTTTAAATTGCATCCGCTTGTTTAGTCAAAGAAAAACAATGAATACGGTAAGGATTGATAAGAACTGTAAACATTATTAACATATTCACACAAAACCCACTAAACCTAAGTCAAGGTCAACACTACTTATCTAAACGTTACTATGCCACTCATGTCATAACCACATGTGGAAATTGATGAAAATCAAGAGAAATTAATCAGACTCAGACAACCCGACCTGGGAATGTTGAGCACCAACGCTAGCAGCAGGCCCATTTGGTCCTCTAAAAACTATGGGTACGTTCATTTGCCCGGCAGACATCTAGTTTGACTTAGCTGCAGAACTGATAACATGGTCAATCGCCTGCAAAAGATACCAACAGTTAAAAACTAAATGCATTAAGCCTAAAACTGCAAGAAAGTTTGAAAATTTCAAATTGTAGTAGTTCAAGAAGTCAATGTTTGACTTAATCTTGTCATACCACAAAATGTTAAACACATATTTTGCAACAAATGCCGATAATATGTAATAACAAAAGGTGAAGCTGAAAATACAAACAAGAGCTCTAGAAGATTAAGGTTGGGAGTGTAACCTGCATGGAGAAGTTAAACGTCATAAACTCTATCACGGGCCTCAGACCATGATATGCAGCACCAACTCCTATCCCAGCAAATCCAGCCTGAAAATATGAATAAGTATTTTCATATCTAAAAGCTGTAAAAAGGTATATATATACTAAAACTTAAGGAAATAAGTGATAACTTTCAAACCTCGGTGATAGGGGTATCAAGAACCCTTTCAGGACCATATTTATCCAATAATCCCTTGGTTATCTAGCAAAAAGAATGTACAGTGAGACAAACACACAAAGATAAATGCTATAGGTAGAGGTAGCAGTTTCAACCCATTTATTAATGTAAGGGTCTATTCAAGTTATGTTTTTCCTTTAGCGGGTCAAAAAAAAGCTGAACAGTACTTTCCTGCTAATATTTGACAAACTACCGGTTTTTAGAAAAAAAACAAAGCGTATTTCTGGTCAACCCAGCCCATTTTAACCCATAGAAAAATATATCCATTTTGCCACCTCTAGTTATTTCTTTCGTAAAACTTGAGAGAAGCATAAAATTCAAACCTTGTATGCACCTTGGTACTCTCCTACTTCTTCGATCCTCTCTTGATATAAAAACCTAAAGCACATGTAAACCAGACAAAAAGCAAGAAAATTCATAACAGATTAGTTTAATACATACATTTAATGTCACTAAACACGATGCATATTGTGATGACAGTTTAGTTTATTACATACGATTAATATGTTACAAAAGACAAGGCAACCCAAGACAACATGAACCTAGACAGAAAACTTCCTTCAGCAAATTCTATAATCTAACTTTTAATAAAGATAAAAAACTGACTCTAACTTCAAAACACAATTAACAAAATAAAGCTTTCTTATAATGTTGATTACCAACCAATTTGATTTTCTCCATGCATATTGATCCTCTATTGGTTGTTGGTCATATAAAATAACTCACTGCCAAGATCACTAAAGGTTAAAACGACATAGTCAACATTCTAGGTGCAAGATTCTAAATCTAACAACATAGTCGACATTCTAGGTGGAAGATCCTAATTTTAAAACTATAGGTGAAAATGATGATTATTAATCTAAAATGAAGTGAAGGAGCTATTAGAGTACCTCTGCTTTGTTTTCAACTTCATTATTTGAATCGGTCGAGTCGACTTCTCCCAAAATCTATTCTTCCAAAGTCATAGGTTTTTGGTGTACGATTCTGTTCTGGTCATAATAATTCAACATCCATCAACTAAAACACACAAATGTTTTTGGTGTACAATTTTAAATAGTTGTTGTTCTTCAGTCATGTATTTGATACTTGCTAGAGTTCTTGAAAATTTCATTTCATCTCCTGTAGTTGTTATATGGCTGAACCTATAAGTTGTATACATGCAAATGTCAAAATTCAGTATTAGTAATCCTAAAAACGTGAATAAGTTACACAACATCATATATATTAAGAAAGGAAATAAAGTGAACTAATGTTAGCCAGAAAACTATGCATTTTCAATATCTATACCATTAATAAACATGATATGTATTCAAAACATCACCTAAAAGTTTGGCTATACCAAAATCAAGTGAATCGTAAAAGCCCAACATACTTATATAAAAGTTTGGCTGGAAAAACTCATGCCATAAGTCAATTGATCATAGAAAAATCACCACTGATGGAACTAACGAACTAATTAACAGTGGTAATTATGCAAAATTGTAAATTTTCTATACGATAAACTATACCTAATTTTGGTGGTTCAGTCCGACCTATTCGATCCAGATGATGAAATTGATACAAGAAAAACCCTCACACCGAGTAAAATTTTAAGAAATTGTCAAATTGCTAATCGAATTTCAAACAGATATAACGAAAGCATTCATCACTGAAGCAAGTTAACCCATGAATATGCAAAACAATCATACCTTCTAGGTTTAATGGACATTGATGTTGAAACCACACTGCCGTCATGAACTGATTCAGTTTAAACACATGTTATGAGGGGGAGGAGGAACACTGAAAGGACAATCTTATAATCAGATGATTCCAATGGTTGACTGGTTGGAGAGGGTGACAGAGGGTGATTCAGTTGCTCTGATTGAATAGCACTATTAATCTCAACATTTCAGTAGATTGAAGCATCGAATGGAGGCGATTGGTGAGGAGTGACAGTAGGGAACCTGAAAGGGAAAGGGAGATGAAAGGGCATATCTTAAACATTTGTGGGCTTTGAATGGGGGTGCGGGAAGGGCATGGAAACGGCTGGACAACGGCGAGAGAGGCACTGTTCACGATCAGAAACGGCTGGTAGGGAGGGTAACGGGCGCGTCTTACAATATTAAGGAAATTACCATTGTAGCCACTGTATATGTATTATATAGTAATAGAGATAAGTTTTTGCTTGTTTATAAAAATTTAAGTATTCTTTACAAATCGCATTTAGATTTATAAATATTGATGTTAGGCCTTTAACTCGAAACAAATATGTTTGCAGAAGCACTTAATACTAAATCCTGAATGAATTGTAAGAACTTACTTTTATGGAATTATATTACACACCATTGTGATGTGGACCTTAAAATAACAATAAGATTGTTATCATGTTAGCTGAAAGTTATGAATTTAAGTAACAGAAACAGAGTCGTCCTATATTATAGGGTGATAATACGTATATCAGACTCAAATTGACTTGACATTGACACTTGTTTGACACCCTTTCTTATTATATATAAAAGAAAAATAAAAAGAAAAGAAAAAAACAAATGAAATACGGGTTGCCTCACGCGTAGCGCCTTTCTTAACGTCTTTGGCTAGACATAAACCTTATTAATGCTCATAATTTGGATTCTCCAATTCCATCAAATCACCTTCTTCTTTTTGGAACCCTTCATAAAACAATTTTAATCGATGCCCGTTCACTTTAAACATTTTTCCTGTTTTCTCACTTGTAATTTTCACTGCACCATGAGGAAAAACATTAGTAATCACAAACAGCCCGACCCAGCGGGACCGTAATTTTCTAGGAAATAACTTGAGTTTCGATGAGAATAACAACACCTTTTGACCTACGCTGAAAGATTTTTGCAAGTTTACCTTATCATGGTATGCTTTGGTTTTGTCTTTGTAAATTCGAGAGTTCTCAAAAGCATCGTTACGAATTTCTTCCAACTCTTGAATTTGTAGCTTATGATAAACCCCCGCTTCATCAATTGTTATGTTGAATTGCTTAATGGCCCAAAAAGCCTTGTGCTCTAATTCAACCGGAAGATGACAAGCCTTTCCATATACAAGACGAAAAGGTGACATACCTATGGGTGTTTTGTAGGCGGTGCGATATGCCCATAATGCATCAGCCAAACAAAAGCTCCAATCTTTACGATTCAGGTTAACCGTCTTCTCAAGTATCGACTTTATCTCCCGGTCAGAAATCTCGGCTTGACCATTCGTTTGTGGATGGTAAGCCGTTGACACCCGATGTGTAACGCCATATTTCTTGAAAAGTGCTTCGATTGTCTTGTTGCAAAAGTGTGATCCTCTATCACTTATGAATGCCCTCGGTACGCCAAACCTGCTAAAGATACTAGCTTTCATAAAACCTGAAACAACTTTAGCATCGTTAGTCCTTGTGGCCTTTGCCTCTACCCATTTAGATACGTAATCCACGGCTAACAATATATAAACGTTACCAAATGATGATGGGAAGGGACCCATAAAATCAATGTCTCGTACATCAAAGATTTCACATACATGATGGGGTGAGGGACATTTGATCTTTAGCTTTTAAATTACCTGTTTTCTGGCATCGTTCACAAGATTTGCAAAACATGTATGAATCAAGAAATATGCTTGGCCAATAGAAACCTGAATCGAGCACCTTATGTGCCGTCCGTTTTGGGCCAAAATGCCCTCCGCAAGCTTGTGAGTGACAAAATTCTAGAATAGAGGGCACCTCACTCATGTCGACACATCTTCTTATAACTTGATCGGTGCAATACTTCCAAAGGTATGGTTCATCCCAAACATATCTTCTTGTTTCCCTTTTTATCATATCGTTTTGAGCACGGGAAAGATCAAAGGGAAAAGTATTTGCCACTTTGTAGTTTACGATATCGGCATACCAATGAGTGGTTATTTGAGTAGCAAATAGATGTTCATCTGGGAATGAGTCATTTAAGGGCATTGGTTTCTCATTGTTTATGATCCTGCTTAGGTGATCTGCCATAAGATTCTCCTTTCCACTTTTATCTCTGATTTCTAAGTTGAATTCTTGAAGTAAGAGCACCCATCTGATAAGTCTCGGCTTAGCATCCTTTTTAGTCATGAGGTACCTCAAAGATGCATGATCAGAATATACAATTACTTTAGTACCCAATAAATATTGTCTAAATTTCTCTAAAACAAAAATAATAGCTAAAAGCTCTTTTTCCGTGGTTGAGTAGTTGCTTTGAGCATGGTCTAAGGTTCTTGAAGCATAGTAGATCACATGTGGCACTCGATCCTTCCTTTGACCCAATACCGCTCCTATGGCATGATTGCTTGCATCACACATGATCTCGAATGGTAAACTCCAATCCAGCGGTTGAATTATCGGTGCACTAACCAATGAAGTCTTCAAGGTATCTGATATGACTTAAATTGTACATAAAATACACAAATATTTCCCTACACTTTACTTAGTTTTGGGCTATTTTGATAAAATTTTATTCATAGTTCGTCCAGATTTGCATTTTAGAGGTTTCAAAAGACCATGAGCTTCAATAAGATATTTTTTTAACTAAAATTTAGACGTCAAGTAAAAATGATACATGTTGATGAATTTTAAGATTGATGAGTGAGACTTAAGATAGATGTAATATATATTATAGTTCTCTTTTACGTTAATCAAATAGACTTTTAAATAATACTTGCTTAATAAAAAGAAGTAATGAAAAAATGTTACTACACTCGAGGTTCAAATTTGAATAATGATTCTTTGGAATAAATGGTGGTAAGCCACGTGAGATTAATAAGAAACAAAAAAAACACATATATAAATAAGCAAACTTTGTATCTAATTTATATAACATATTATTATTGCAGGCCCAATTCGAGAGGACTTAAAGTTGAATGCATACAATTAATATTGGTTGAGAAGTGGGTCACGAGGAAAGGAAGGGAGGATAAGCACAAAAAAAAATCTAATTCTGAGGAGATACAAGACATACGGCGGCAGAACAAAACGGAGAGGTGCACGGAAGAAAAAATACGTATTTCATTGTTTGAACTTGAAGTTGGATTTTGGAATACAATTAGAGGGTAATCTTGGAGCAAAGAGCAAGATCGGGGAGCAAGGATTGACACATTCAAGCATTGAAGATCGTTCGGTTTCACTTCGTTCTTGATTATTTTCTTTGTTTCATCAATTCTTTTGCTTATGTTTCTCAAGTTTAAAACTTTATTATTGTTCTTGATGTTTTTGAACATTATGAGTAGCTAACTTTTAGTACTACCTAGGTTGGGTTGAAAACTATTCATGTTTTGATTAAATATTTGGTTTTGACTTCGTATATTTGTTTATTAATCTTAGAATTTGATTATTGTCTCAATTAAATATGAACACGTGTAATGTTTTTACTTAAAAGTTATTGTCATGCTCGTGTAGGCTTGATCTTGATTGATTGCGTGACATCTAGATTAGGTCTTACATGTTAAAATTAATTACTTTGTGATTTTAATTTTAAACTTTGATTAGAGATAATCTTAGGAGTTTTGGCTGTAATTTTGATAGTATTTGCAATGTGCTACCTTATCTAAAACCTATGGGTGATAGATAATGCTTAAAACCTCCTACCCGTTGCTTGTTAGGTTTAGATTTCGCGAGAGCGTGTTTTGCCTTTCATTCGTGGTGTTAGTGTTTTAGGGTATTTAATTGGATTTAATTAAGTTTTCCTTTAGCTTAGGGTTAGAAAATTTAATTAAGTTTTCCTTTATCTTAGGGTTAGAAAACATAATCTTAAAGATAATGTGGTAGAAAACCTAGAGGCGATCTTCCATTAGACATTTTAATAAACCTATCTTGTGTTTCGCACGTGTCTTTGGTTTTCTTAAGGAGTAGCAACGTACCTAGTTAACCCTAGATTCGTATTTTTAGAGATAGTCATACGAGTCATTCCCTTTAGATCATCACATGTTAGTTAGATTCCTACCTAGGTAGTTATTTCACCTATTTGATCGTATTCAACTTTCCAAGTTTGATTTCTTAGTTTATTTATTTCACTCGTCATGTTTAGATTAATTAATTTTAGTTAAGTTATTTATTTTGTCTATAAAAAATACTTAAAATAATTAAATTACTTAGGTTAGAAGTCGATAGAGGTTTATTATTGAGAGCTGCCAATAGTGTCCACGGATTCGATATTCGGTCTTACCTAAACTTTACTATACCACGACCGGTACACTTGCTGATTGTGTGAAGTTTAGTAGGTAATTCCATTTTTAAAACTAAATTGTGAAAATCGTTTATGCAATAAATTAATATATATATTTTCACACATCAAGTTTTTTGCGTCGTTGCCGGTGACACTGTTTTGGCGATTTTGAGAACGACCCGAGTCGGGGATCTAATCATTTGCTTTCTAGTTTGGAGTTTATTTATTTATTTACTAATTTTTTTTAGTTTGATTTTCGCTTATTTACTTAAATGTGCCTTTAGTTAGTATTTTTTCTTTTTATTTTCTTTTTATTTTCTTTTATTTATGTGTGCCTTAATTTGTTAGGTAAATTTCTTTTTCTTTTTAATTTTCTTTTAGTTTATGCGTCACACCCGTTCTGCCGGACCACCAGAGTTTCAGCCACTTGAAGATCCAGAGCGTGCGTTCGATCGACATTCGAACGAGTCTGACATGGAGCTTAAGAACGAGGAAGATTCTTACGACAGCGAATCCACTCACGCCATAGAATCTACAATGGCCGACGAACAACCACCAGCGAGGAGAGTGATTGCCGACTACGCCAAGCCCACTGCTGCCGGAGCTAGGTCTAGTATTGCACGTCCACCTATCACTGCCAACAATTGACAAATCCCTCCCCAAATCATTTCCATGGTGACAAACACTGTTCAATTCCACGGGTTGCCTGCTGAAGATCCTAACTCTAATCTTGCTCGCTTCGCGAGGATCTGTGACACCTTTCAGGTGAACGGTGTTTCTGAGGACGCATGCAAGTTGCGCCTCTTCCCATTCTCTCTTACTGATCGCGCCCACAGCTGGCTTGAGTCCCTACCCATAGGATCCATCACTACTTGGGCTGATATGCAAGACAAGTTCTTATGTAAGTACTTTCCCCCTTCGAAGACCGCTCGTCTGAGGAGCATGATTCATTCATTTCAGCGGAAGCCGGGAGAGACTTTCTACGAGACCTGGGAGCGTTTCAAGGAGCTAGTGCACAAGTGTCCACATCATGGTTTGGAGGATTGGGCGTTGATTGAGAAGTTTTACAATGGAGTTACTCCTACAACAAGGAACATGCTGGATACTACTGTCGGTGGTAATCTGATGACCACCAAGACCGTTGAGGAATGTAACACGATATTCGAGGACCTAGCCATGAGTAGTTACGAGTATCCTGATTCCATAGCCCCGGTTGCTGCTCAGCGAGGAGTGCACCAAGTTGATTCTAGCACTGCTTTAGCCGCCCAGGTTGAGGCATTAGCTAAGATGGTAGCAGACCTGCAGAAGAAGAAGGAGCAGGTCTGTGAGATCTATCGGGGTGGTCATGATACGATTGATTGTTCTATTTCTGCTGATAGTTTTCAAGAGCATGTTGACTTTGTCAGCAATCCCAACCGGATGCAAGGAAATACCTTCGGTAATTCTTATAATCCCAGTTGGAGAAATCAGCAGAACTGGAGGAGTGGGAACCCACCGGGTTTTCAACCGCGTACCCGGAGTTTATTTCAGAATCAGAGTTCGAGTAGCGGTCAGACTTGTGGCATAGGTCAGGGAGAGAAGAAGCCCGCCCTTGAGGAGATGATGATGCAACAGTCACAGATGTTGACTCAGTTCATGGCGAGGGATGACACTAGGTATAAGGAAGCGCAGGCTAGAGATCAGGCATATCAGGTTAGGTTCCAAGAAAACGAGGCCATGATCAAGAATCAAGGAGCATTATTGTAGAATATAGAAAGGACTGTTGGCCACTTATCAGATATGTTTCAGGAAAGGCAACCTGGAGGCCTACGTAGCAATGTAGTGAAGAATCCAAATGCGCATGTGAAAGCTGTAACGACAAGGAGTGGTAAGTCATCTGGTGTGGTTGAGCCTCCTCTAGTGACTGAGGAGGAGGTCGATGAGGAAATAGAGATGGAGGCTCCTACTGGCAAGGTGCAACAGAGGCTGCGCCCAACAAGTACAGCACAGCCAGATGAGTCCATAGAGAAGGTTGCTGAGAAAAAGAAGGCGAAGGAGCCATTAGTCCAGTTTGACAAACTTCCATATCCAGGACGATTGGCTCAGCATCGGTCTGAGGAGCAGTATGGAAAGTTCCTTGAGATGTTTAAGCAACTTAAGGTGAACTTACCTTTTGTGGAGGCATTACAGCACATGCCATAGTATGCTAAGTTTCTGAAGGATCTGCTCACGAATAAGAAGAAATTGGAGCAGATCTCAACTGTGACGTTAAGCGAGGAGTGTTCGGCTGCTGTGCAGAACAAACTACCACAGAAGATGACTGATCCGGGTAGTTTTACTATTCCATGTATCATAGGTGGTTTGTCTATGAGCAATGCATTGGCAGATCTAGGTGCTAGCATCAATTTGATGCCATATTCTGTGTTCGCTAAGCTAGACCTAGGCGAGCCAGCACCGACACGCATGAGCATTCAGTTGGCGGATAGGTCGGTGAAGTATCCATGAGGGATTGTAGAGAACATGCTCGTTAAGGTAGATAAGTTCGTTTTCCCTGTTGATTTCGTGATTTTAGATATGGATGAGGACGAGAAGGTCCCCTTGATCTTAGGACGACCTTTCCTGGCTACTGCGAGGGCATTGATTGATGTCCTTGATGGAAAGCTTACCCTACGAGTTGCAGATGAGACAGTTACATTCGATGTGAATAAATCCATGAAGAACACACACGATCAGGATGACACCTTGTACTTCATAGATACCATTTGGACACAGGTGACTACGAGTTTTCGAGAGTTTATCAGATTAGATCAGACAGACTCACAGATACTGGTTAGGGAGAACCAGGAAATTGAGTTGACCGCTTTTTCCTTTGAGCATGACTCGGCAGATCATGAAAGTTCGCCTGTCAAGGAGGCCAACATGTGTGAGGTGATTATGAGAGAGGAACCGATAGAGAAGCCGTCAGTTGAGACTCCCCCATCCTTAGAGCTTAAAGAATTGCCATCTCACCTGGAGTACGCATTTCTGGATGAGGGATCTCAATTACCTGTCATCATTTCTGTTGGATTGACAGAGGAGGAGAAGAAGAGATTGGTGGATGTGCTAAAGGCACACAAGCAGGCGATTACGTGGAAGCTGATGGATATAAGGGTATCAACCCTTCCTTTTGCACACATAAGATACTCATAGAAGATGAGTATAAGGCTGTTAGACAGAGTCAGAGGATATTAAATCCTAACATGGAAGAGGTAGTTAAGAAGGAGGTGATTAAATTGTTAGATGCAGGATTAATCTACCCCATCTCTGACTTGAAGTGGGTGAGTCCCGTGCAGGTTGTTCCCAAGAAAAGGGGGATGACAGCGGTGACTAATGAGAAGAATGAGTTAATTCCGACGAGGACAGTCACTGGGTGACGAGTTTGCATTGATTATCGCAAACTGAATGATGCCATGAGGAAGGACCATTTTCCGCTTCCCTTTATCGATCAGATGTTGGAGCGTTTGTCAGGGCAACGGTTTTACTATTTCCTTGATAGCTTTTCAGGTTATTTCCAGATCCCCATCGCTCCGGAGGATCAGGAAAAGACGACCTTTACATGCCCTTATGGCACCTTTGCGTATCGCCGCATGCCATTTGGGTTATGTAATGCTCCAGCTAATTTTTAGCGGTGTATGGTAGCTATATTCCAGGACATGATCGAGGACTCCATGGAGGTTTTCATGGATGACTTTTCTGTGTTTGGGAGCTCCTTTGATTCATGTTTAGAGCGTTTAGAGAGGATGTTGGCTCGATGTGAGGAGACCAACCTCATGCTGAACTGGGAGAAGTGCCACTTCATGGTAAAGGAGGGCATTGTTTTAGGGCACAAGATTTCACACGCGGGGCTTGAGGTTGATAAGGCAAAAATTGAGACTATTAGCAAGCTTCCGTTACCCACATCGGTGAAATCTATTAGGAGTTTCTTAGACCACACTGGTTTTTATCAACGTTTCATTAGAGATTTCTCTAAGATTGCGAGGCCGATGACGCAACTCCTAGAGAAAGATGTGCCATTTGTGTTTTCTGAAGAGTGTAAGAGTGCTTTTGAGCTTCTAAAGGAGAAGTTGGTGAATGCTCCGATTATGGTCGCCCCAGATTGGACACCTTTTGAGTTGATGTGCGACGCGAGTGACTATGCGATATGAGCAGTCTTAGGTCAGCGTAGGGATAAACATTTTCACCCGATATATTACGCGAGTAAGACGCTCACTGATGCGCAGGAGCATTACACCACGACAGAGAAGGAGTTGTTGGCAGTAGTCTTTGCATTCGATAAGTTTAGATCTTACCTCGTCCTTTCTAAGACTATTGTTTACACAGATCATGCTGCCCTTAAGTATTTGTTTAGTAAGCAGAACGCTAAGCCACGATTGATACGATGGATTTTGCTGCTTCAAGAGTTCGACATTTGAGATTAGAGATAAGAAAGGTGCAGAGAATGTAGCAGCGGACCATTTGTCATGTTTAGAGGACTCCGGGCGTGAGGAGATTAGGGAGGATATGATTGATGATAACTTTCCTCAAGAGACACTAATGTTTGTGAAAGCACAGGAAGAGGGTTTTCCATGGTTTGCAGATCTAGCTAATTACTTAGCGACAGGGGTTCTTATGAGAGGCATGACACATCAGCAAAAGAAGAAATTCTTTGCAGATGTTAAGCATTACATTTGGGACGACCCCTACCTCTTCCGCATTGGAGCAGATCAGATCGTACGTAGGTGTGTACACGGTGATGAAGCGAGGAGGATTTTGAGGCATTGCTACTCAGGACTAACAGGTGGCCATTATGGAGCGAGTTTGACAGCGAAGAAGGTATTCGACGTTGGGTTTTATTGGCCGACGATCTTTAAGGACGCGTATGAGTTTGTGAGAAGTTGTGACGCGTGTCAGAGAGTAGGATATATCTCATCCCGGAATGAAATGCCACAGACTGCCATTCAGGCATGTGAGGTTTTTGATTTGTGAGGCATCGATTTCATGAGCCCGTTTCCGCCATCTCGCGGGAACAAGTACATCCTAGTAGTCGTAGACTATGTTTCCAAGTGGTTGGAGGCTCAAGCCTTACCTAGGAATGATGCTAGGGTTGTTGTGAGATTCATTAAGCAGTTGTTTTCCCGCTTTGGTACCCCCAAAGCCCTGATTAGTGATCGAGGGACCCACTTCTGCAATGCGCATATGGAGAAAGCCTTGCAACGCTATGGGGTCACCCATCGACTTGTAACGGCTTATCATCCACAGACTAGTAGGCAAGTTGAGGTAAGTAACCGGGGTATCAAGCGGATTCTGGAGAAAACAGTCGGATCAAATCTCAAGGATTGGGCCGATAAGTTAGATGATGCACTCTGGGCTTTTCGCATGGCATATAAGACACCGACCGGTTCTACACCGTTTCGGATGATTTATGGGAAAGCGTGTCATCTACTAGTGGAGTTGGAGCATCGTGCATACTAGGCATTACGGACAGTGAATTTAGATATGTCCAAGGCTGGAGCGAATCGATTTCATCAGTTGCACGAGTTGGAGGAATTGAGAGATAATGCGTACGTACATTCGACACGATACAAGAAACGTACGAAAGAATTACATGATCGCCATCTGAAAGGTAATAAAGAATTCAAGTGTGGGGATCAAGTGTTTCTGTACAATTCACGATTGAAATTGTTTCCGGGAAAATTAAAGTCCCGATGGTCGGGACCATACACAGTGCGCGAGGTATTTCCATACGGAACAATTGAAATCGAGGAAAAGGACGGGGAGACGTTTAAGGTAAACGGTCATCGTTTGAAGCATTACATTAGCAGGCCGATGATTGAGAATGAGGAAGAAGTGGTTGACCTCGCCCCTATAGGAACCTGATTGAGAGGTTCGAGTCCGGCTGATGACTCGTAAATAAACCAAGCGCTTCCGGGAGGCAACCCGAGGGTTTGTTTTTATTTTTATTTTAGTTTACTTTTTATTTTTATTTCTCTATACCGGATGCTTCTTTGTTTATCTTTGATTTCAGGTTATTGCTCGGAGCTGAATGATCATCTGCTTGAGGTTTATAGTCAAGTTAAACTGTGAGGATGACACATACATTTTCAGTAGATCTTCTGTCAGTACACGTTACATATCAGGGGAGTTTCAGTTTTCCCATTTCTTACACTTTTATTATTTTAATTGTTTATATCTATTTGTTCGAACATTAGGGACAATGTTCGATTTAAGTGTGGGGATGGGGTTAGTTGGCAAAACTGAAACATTTTACAATGCGATTTGATAATAATGTAAATTTTGACTAATCCTCCCTTAAATTCAAAAAAATCAAAAAAAATCAAAAAAAAATTCAAAAAAAAGGAAAAAAAGACACTAAGTACAACTCATCCACACATATAAAACACGACTTGCACGAATCATGGTGTGATGCCGATTAGCGCTAACTAGTTAAACTTGGAGCATGATTAACTTTTCAAGTCGCATGATTAATTAACTTAACAAGTGGTTTTCAAAATAAAATGGTATAGACGTCTAATTAAGTGAGCTAAATAGAGAGTTAATAAACATGCAATTGGCCACAACTTATACCCTGATTACCTCCGTTTTCATGTGAGATTGAGCCTTTAATTCTTGACTATTTGCATTTCACATGCAATTCTTTGTTTGAGCGTTTATATCACACGATTACGTGCATTTTAGAACTTGTCCGGGTTATACGTCAAGACCATGAACTTTAAACTTGCACAAAAGTGATAGAGGCACCTAGGATTTAGCCTTGTGTTTAGCCTGTGACTACCATACCCTTAAATTATCCACTAGTTAGCCATGTTGAGCCATTTATTTATCGTTTCCTTTTGTTTACACCCATGTTAAGCCTAGCCATTGTTTATTTAAGCCCTTCTTGTGTTAACCCGTGTGTTTTAGAAAATCCGGCTAAGTTAGTGTTTAAATAGTGTGATTTAATTGTTATGTTTGATTAGTTTATCTAAATTAAAAATAAAAAAAAAAAGAGAGAGAAAAAAAATGGAAAAAAAATTGAAAAAAAAGAAAAAAAAAATGACCTGAAAAAAAATGTCTATTAGTAGTTTGTTAAAGGATTCAAGTTTGGTCCTTTGTTTTGTTTATCATTTGCGTTTTATGTTCGTGTTTAGGCTAGCGAAGTCGGATTTTTTTAACACCTTAGCCTTGTTTTTCCTTTGTTTATTCCTACCCGTTGCCTTAGCCACGTTACAACCCATGTTAAGACCTACTTGATTTGTACAAAGTTTAATTGTTAGTTGGTATAGATGTGATACCTTTACAAGCTTATGATAATGTCGTATCGTGATAATTATGAGAGTACCACAGATATAAACTAGTACATCTTTTACTAGTCCACTAAACAAACCGAGAGGAGAGAACATTGTGAGAAGTTATGGATTATTGTGTGTTTAGAGTCTTTCAATGAACTAAGTTTAGTTAGAACGTCTACTTCTCAAAATCAGTATCATGGTTGCTTGATAAGTTGTAATTCTATTGATAGTGACTAAATAGTTGATTGTGTTTTTAGAGACAACGGATTGCGCTAATTTGGTGTTACACTTATGTATCTAAACGTGTTGATGTTAGATACGTAGTGGGATGAGTTTTGCTTAGGGACAAGCAAAGTTGAAGTGTGAGGATATTTGATATGACTTAAATTGTACATAAAATACACAAATATTTAAATTACTTAAAATAAGGTATCAAAGGCTTGCTTGCATGCTTCAGAAAACAAAAATTCTACATCTTTTTGTAAAAGCTCACACATTGATCTTGTTATCTTAGAAAAATCTTTGATAAATCTTCGGTAAAATCCTGCATGACCAAGAAAAGAACGCACTTCGCGCACACTATTAGGATAAGGTAAAGATTTAATAACATCAATTTTTTGCTTTATCAACCTCTAAACCTTTTGAAGAGACAACATGACCTAAAATAAGACATTGATCAACCATGAAATGACATTTCTCATAATTTAAAACAAGATTAGTCTCAATGCATCTTTTTAAGATCTTAGTCAAGTTTTCCAAACATTCTTTAAAAGAATTTCCATATACGGTGAAATCGTCTATGAAAACTTCAATTATCTCTTCAACATAATCAGAAAATATACTTACCATGCACCTTTGGAACGTGACAGGTGCATTGCAAAGCCCAAAAGGCATCCGCCGGTACACAAACGTGTCGAAGGGACACGTAAACGTTGTTTTCTCTTGGTCCTCCGGTGCAATGGGTATTTGATGAAAACCAGAATACCTATCTAATCAACAATAATGAGACTTACCTGCCAGTCTTTCCAACATTTGATCTATAAACGGTAATGGAAAGTGGTTCTTACGAGTTGAGGCATTTAGTCTTCTATAGTCAATTCACACCCTCCACTTGTTTTGGACACGAGTGGGGATCAACTCACTTTATTCATTTTCAGTCACAGTTATACCTATTTTTTAGGCACAACTTGCACGGGTCTTACCCACTTGCTTTGTGCTTCTCTTGTTGGCTTGTAATCCTCCTCCATGAGGATTTTATGCATGCAAAGTGATGGGCTCAAACCTTTTATGTTGGCTATGGTCCACCCAGTTGCTTCCTTATATTGCTTGAGTGTGTTGACCAACTCCTTTTCTTCCTCACTTGTCAACTTAATAGATATGATCACTGGCAAAATTTCTTTATCTCCAAGGTATGCATACTTTAGATGACTAGGGAGGGTTTTTAGTTCTAGCTCAGGTGCCTGCAAAATAGATGGAAGAAGCTTTTGGTTAGTAATTGGAAGTTGCATCTTTTGTGGTTCATAATTGGAAGGTAAGCTCTTTTGCTGTTGCTTCATCATTGCTTCTATTTAACACCAATGCTAGAACATCATGTTTAGGTAACTCAAAACAATCATTAGTTAAAGGTTCAATAAATCTAACCAATTCAAAGAAGAAACATCACTTGGATATCGCATGGCATCATATATATTAAAATGGATGACCTCACCATCGAATTCCATTGAAAGAGTGCCACTATAAACATCAATTTTTTGTCTTTGCAGTTTTCAAAAATGGTCTTCCTAACAAAATGGAACTTTAATTCGAGATATCATCATCTTCCATATCTAAAACATAAAAATCAGCCGGAAATACCAATTCATTCACTTGGACTAAGATATCCTCTAGTACACCTTTTGGGTATACTATGGAACGATCGGCCAATTGAATGACTACCCCGGTTCTCTTTAATGCTCCTACATTAAGTGTTTTGAAAATAGAATATGGTAGGATGTTAATGGAGGCTCCAAGGTCAAGCATGGCTCGAGGTATGATAAGATTCCCCAATTTGCAAGGAACCGTAAAGACACCCAGATCCTTACACTTTGGTGATAATCTTTTTTGTAAAACTGCAGAAATGTTTTCACCTACCTTAACTGTTTTATTACCTTTAAGCTTTTTCTTTGATGTGCAAAGTTCTTTTAGAAATTTAGCATATCTTGGAACTTGCTTTATAGCATCAAGTAATGGTATGTTTACCTCTACCTTACGGAATGTCTCCACAATTTCTTATTCTTCCATTTGTTTTTATGTACCTTTTAGTCTTGAAGGGAATGGAGGTGGAGGAGTGTACTTTGCCTTAACTTCATCATGTTTTGGTTTCTCCTTCTTTTCCATGTCATTCTTCTCAACCACAATCTCTTCTTCCTCCTCTTGTATTTCCGGACCATCATAACTCTTCCCACTCCTCAAGGTAATCAAACAAGCATTATGATTGGGATTTGTTTCGATTTATGCGGGTAGCTTACCTTGGGATTCTATCTTGCTTACCGAGTTGGCCAATTGAGTTATTTGTTGCTCAAAGTTCTTGATGCTAGCCTTTGTTTCCTGTTGGAACGTGTGTGTGTTGGTTGCTAAACTCTTGACAATATATTCCAAAGACATCCCTGAGCTTCCTGCTTGTTGTTGTTATCGAGGCTGAAAGTTTTGTTGATTGCCTTGCATCTGAAATGGAGGCCTTTGATGGAATTGTGGGGCTCTTTATGGATAACCAACATTGGGTGCTTGCCCCCAATTTTGATTATTTCTTTGTTGTTCATAAGATCTTGAATTCTGCCCTGGATAACCTCCTATTACTTATGCTTCTTCAACATCTTCTTAAAGTGTGGGACACATGTCAGTGGGGTTTCCAAATTGTAAACATACTCCACATGCTCGAGGTTTTTGCTCAGCTTCCTTACCTTTTGTGAGTTGCATTACAGCTTTATTTAATTCAGCAAGTTGACTTTCAATGTGAGGAGTGCTCACTTCTTTAGCCCCCTATGGTATATAATCATACCATCCATCCTCTTGTGATGAATGTTTGGTATCTTCAGCTATAGAAGTTATCAAGTATCTGATTTGGGTTGGTGTTTTATCAAGTAAAGCTCCCCCACTAGAGGCATTTATCAACCGTCTCTCTAGTGGTGCTAACCCTTCACAGAAGTATTGAAGTAGTTGATGTTCCGAGATGCCATGTTGTGGGCATCGAGCATATAGCTTCTTAAATCTTTTCAAGTAGGTATGCAAAGCTTCTCTTTTTGCTTGTTTAATCCCAATGATCTCCTTGCGTAGAATAGAGGCTTTGACTTCCGGAAAGTACTTGTCTAAAACAGTTTTGCAAGATCATTCCATGTGTTTACTAATCCCGGTGGTAGATAATATAACTATTCTTTAGCTGAATCTTGCATAGCAAAGGGGAATGCCCTAAGCTTGATTTTATCTTCAGTAACGTTGTGTGGCTCTATTCCGGAACACACAACATGAAATTCCTTAAGGAATTTATGTAGGTCTTCGTTCTCAAGACCTCGAAAGAGTGGTAACAAGTGGATGAGACCGGATTTCAGCTCAAAGTTCACCATAGCAGGGTAGTTTATACAAAGGGGTTGTTGGGTAACATCGTTGGTTGCCCATTGTCTAAGGGTTTGTTCAGCTGGATCTACCATGGTTGGTTTGGGTGAGAGTGGTTCTTGATGGGTAGGTGGTTGTGGTGGAGTGGTGGTTGTTTGTGAAGGTTGTGGTGATTCGTTTCAGATTCCGATTCATATTCACTTGACATGGGTATATCTTGCTAAATGTCAGTGACCGGAGGTGAGGTAATAGGTGTTGAGGAACTTGCTAACTTCTTTCGGAGCTTCGCTTGTTTCCTTAACCTCTTTGCGGTCTTTTCTATCTCCGAGTCAATCTCAAGTGGTGTACCTGTACGAAAAGATCTTGGCATAAAATGATTAGAATCGCCGTATCCCCGGCAACGACGCCAATTTGTTGGGTGTCGAATCCAGCAAATAAATAATGAAAATGTGAACCTAGTGTGTGCACACTAAGAATAGTATGAGCGGAAGTAGGGTTCGTGTCCTCAGGGATACACGTCAATTATTTTATACCAAAAACGTTTTAACATGGCTACTTTTGATTGATTATGGACTAAGAAAGGTGGGGCTTTTAACTACAAATTAAAACTTAAAGTAATTTGTAAAAAGTATAAAAATTCCAGTGACCCGACACGACCGTGTCAAAACTGTAAAAGAAATTTCACGCGGCCGTGTTAAGGTTCTGCCAGAAAAAGAAAATTGATATTTTTTTTATATTTTTTAATTATGAACAAGGGATTAATAAAGATATTAATTAAATAGTGAAATTAATTCAAATACGAAGACTAATTCCAACACTAAGGTAATTTCTTGATTCGATTTGGCTTACGATCATTAACGATTATGGTGCAATGACTATTTTTAATTAATGATATGTATCAATACTAGGCATCACGCCGTTCGGATATCCACTCTATCTAATGTCTAATCAATCACAGTTCGTTGATTAGAGCCAACCCGCTACTCTAAGCTCACGCCGTTCGGATCTTAGCGTACAGGTTGCAACGATAGAAGTATCAATTATAATTAAACACTCACACCGTTCGGAATGCTTAACTAGATTGAATGACTCTATAATGATTTGGGCTCATTGACAAACACAAAATATTATTTGTTTCTTGTATCAAAAATTAAAACTTGATTAGGGTTTTAAAAATTGAAGAACTTTATTAGAAAAATTAATAAGTTGATCAGGTTTATTAACAATCTTATATATCGGATTAGATCTGGGTTTAAGATCAAGAATCATGCAAACAAACCATTAAAATAAAAACATCTCATAATTGTTTCACATAAGTTCAAACCAAAACCATAGAAATTAACCTTAATGTTAAAACTAAAGAGTGCCCTAGCCGAACATGGTGGCTAGGTTAATGAAAACATAAAAAAACAAAAACTTACAAATAAAATAACAATATTCAAATGTTTTGGAAATTGAAAACAATTCTCACTAATGGAATGTAAGTTGCTCCAAAGATGCTCCTGCAGATCTTAGCCTATTCTTTTTCCCCCTTCCAAAAGATGTTTTTTTTCTTTTTGCTTTCTGGTCTATGTCTTTCTTTCTCTGCAGCTTCCCCTTTTATCTTTGATTCCCTCCTTTCTTTTTTAATAAGCTCTTCTCCTTTTTTGGGTTTTAAATTTTTGAGTCTTCATCCCTTCTTTTCCAGCAATTTAATTAACCTTCAAAATAAAAAATACACAAGAGTAGATTCCATCCTACTAAAACTACTATTTTATAAATTAAATAAGAGATGCATGCAATTAATGCAAAATATATGCACAAATGTACCCTAAAATTACTGTAATTTATGACTAAAAATATAACTAAAACCCCCTAGTCGGACACTGCATAGATTTAGGGGTGTGAATGTTAACACGACATGAAAACACGGGCCAAAAGGGTTGTGTTCATGTCAATAGGAAAACACGACCCTAAAATATAATTTTTGTATTTTTTTTGTTGTAAATAGTAATTTTAATGTATTAATATGTGAAAATTTTACAAAAAATTTAAAAACCGGGTCAAACGGGTTGTGTTCATGTCAACCTGAAAATTTTCGTGTCGTGTTTGGTTCACATTTCTGACATGATTTTCAGGATCGGGTTCGTGTAAAATTTTTGGGTTCGTGTCGGGTTGGACCCGCAAAGACGACCTGTTTAGCACCCCTATAGATGTTATAGCTTGTGCACCGGGTTTATAATGTGTTTTAGGTAAAATCTAGTAATTGCCAATAGTTTTTGTAATAGAACTTGCATCTCGCTAACAAAATAAAGTGATTAAATTTCTTGTTGAGAATATACATGGAGATTCCAACACTACAAAGGATCATGTTAAATAGCCCTTTTTAACTTTTAAAATATATATCTCGTTCACATTAGCTATAACTACAACATAAAATATGTATCGTTATAAAGCTTTGATTAAAGAATATGCAGTGTCGTAAAATATTATATAGTAATATATACCGATTACAATTAAATACGTGTCCGGATTTAATAAAAGAGAAAATTCCAAAAATGTTCATTTTGATCTAAAATTCCCTTAAAATGTCCATCCCAAGATTTCTTTTTCTCATAATGACCCATACAGACAAAACGCGACGCCTTCTTAGACAGGATACGGGTGCCTAGCCACTCAAAATTATACACGTCTTCTATGGAGGCGCCCGCCCGCACTCTAGGACACGTGTACGATTTTGAGTGGCCGCTATACAGGCTTTCGCCCCTTGTCTAAGGAGGCATCGGCATCCTGTCCGTATGTGATATTTTAAGAATAATTTATGTGAAAGACATTTTGTCAAAAGTATCAATTTAGTATCAGAAAAAAGAGAATGAACAACAGGTTCGTCAAGCTATTCGCTTAATCAAGTTCTGAACCAACAGGTTCTAACAAAATAAACTAGCAATCACAAGATTAGAGGCTGCTCTTGATCAAGAAAACAGCTAATGTTTTATAAAGAGAAGGATCAATCGAAACCCTAGGTGAAGGGGCTGGACCATCGAGAGGGGCTGGACCATCAAGAGGGGCTGGACCATCGAGAGGGTCGGGAGCTTTCAGCTCCTGCGAGACCCGAGAGAGGCCGAAGGTCCATCTGCAGGGAGGCCGGTGTTGCCGAAGGTCCATCTGCAGGGAGGCCGAAAGAGACCGAGAGAGATTTGAAGGTTCCATGTCTGCCATTCTCCACACCCATCATCGATTATCACTGATATTATGAGAAGGGCATGGGCCTTCAAAGATTCGACTTGGGCTCAGCAATTCAAGATCCAATCCAAGCCCAAACAGCCAAGGAGTCCAAACATGCACAAGACAAAGAAACCAATAAGAAAAATAGGAATAACAATAGGTAAATAAAATTAAGCATTAAATAAAATTAAGCATCAAGTTGGAGAAGAAAATTATATTTTTAACACCCCCCCTCAATTTGATGCTCCAAACACATCATGTAACTTTAACTGATTTACCAAAAACGTATGTTGTTGGACCAAAAGGCCTTTAGTAAACAAATCTGCTAATTGATTTGAAGAGGAAATAGGAACAATTTTAATAACACCAGCATTTAATTTTTCCCTTAGAAAAAATAGATCAATTTCAAAGTGTTTGTGTCTATCGTGAAACACAGGATTCGCTGCAATGGACAAAGCAGCATCATTATCACAGAATAAATCAACTGGTAGAGTGACAGGAACTAACAGCTCCTACAACAAATTTATTAACCAAATTATTTCACATGAAGCAGCACACATAGATCTATATTCAGCCTCAGCTGAGGAGCGAGAGACTGTAGCCTGTTTTTTACTTTTCCAAGAGATCAAACAATCACTTAAAAAATTACAATACCCATTAACTGACCGCCTAGAATGCAAACATTTTACCCAGTCAGAGTCCGCAAAGGCAGACAAATTAAAAACTTTACTCTTTTTAAACCAAATGCCACGCCCCGGTGCTCCTTTTAGATACCTTAATAACCTAAGCGCAATTTGTAAATGTGAATTTGTAGGTTGATGCATAAACTGACTTAGAAATTAAACAGCATATGAAATATCTGGACGAGTATGAGACAAATATATTAATTTCCCAATGAGTTTTTGGTAGTCAGTGACATTTGATAAGATAGTTGTGTCCTCTTTACAAGAATTCATGATTACATAGTTTGCTCTGTAGGAGTTGACACCGGCTTACATCCACTAAGCCCAAACTCAGACAACAAGTCCATGCAATATTTTCGTTGAGACAAGCATAACCCATCATTTGTTCTAATAACCTCTATTCCTAAAAAATACTTGAGAACACCAAGATCTTTAATCAAGAATTTTTGTTTTAGCAAACCCTTCATTTTTTTCAATTTCATTCAAGCTATTTCCAGTAACAATAATGTCATCAACATAAACAAGCAGGGCTATAAACACATTGTCAACAGATTTGATAAACAGAGAGTAATCACATTTGCTTTGAGTAAAGCCAAGTTTTAGTAACACACCTACAAGTTTCTCATTCCACATACGAGGGGCTTGTTTAAGCCCATACAAAGATTTATTTAGTTTGCAGACTTTAGTTTCATTTTGAGGAAAGAAACCTTCAGGCAAACTCATATATACTTCTTCATTCAGATCACCATACAGAAAAGCATTATTTATATCTAATTGAAAGAGAGGCCAGTCATTTTGAACAGCTAAGGAAATAACAGTCCTAATTGTGACCATTTTAACCACTGGTGAAAAGGTTTTATCAAAATCAATTCCTTCCTTTTGACTACTGGTGAAAAGGTTTCATCAAAATCAATTCCTTCCTTTTGACTGTACCCCTTTGCAACTAACCTAGCCTTATACCTATCTATTTCACCAGTTGCCTTATATTTAATTTTAAACACCCACTTACACCCTATCGGTTTTCTACCTTCAGGAAGATCAACAAGACTCCATGTGTTGTTTCTATTTAGGGCCTCCATTTCCTCATTCATGGCATTTACCCAGTTGCTATCAGACTGAGCCTTTTTAAAATTCCTTGGTTCAAAAGTTTTATTTAGAATGGAAACAAAGATCTTATTTTCAGCAGAAAGATTTGAGTAGTTTACCACCATTTCCATTCCATATTTTACTTTACCTTCTATTATAAAATCATCTAGTTTTTTTGGTAAAGATGGGACTCTAGATGACTTTCTAATGGGTGTATTAGGTTCACTGATTTCCTCAGAAGAGTACATTTTATCATTGTGCTCACTCCGGCCAGCCTCACAAGTGTCATCACTCACAGAACAGGGCTGCTGAGATTGTGCTGAGCCATCACTAGGTTCAGAGTCTGACCTTTAGGGCTGCACAAAATCAGCCTCAACATCTGAATTGTGAGTGTTACAGTTAGGCTGCTGATCCGAGGGGGACTTCTTATTTATATCCCTCTTCTCATCATTGGAAATCTCACCATTAGTTCTTAAAAACTGATCTGTTTCAAAAATGTCAAAGAAGTTTAAGTTGGTGATCCCAGTACTATCAGTTTCAGTTATATCATTTTTTATCTTACTTTCTTTGAAGGGAAAAATAGTTTCATAGAACTTTACATCTCTAGAAAAAATGACTTGTTTTTTTATCAAGACTCCATAACTTGTATCCCTTTTTGAAGGGGGAGTAACCAATAAAGACACATTTTTCAGCATAGGAACCAAACTTATTTGAGTTATTTAATATTGTGGATAAACAGAGGCAGCCAAAGATTCTAAGGTGACTTAAAGAGGGTTTGAAACCAAACATAAGCTCATAGGGTGACATGCCATTAAGGATGGAAGAAGGAGTCCTGTTAATTAGGTAAGCAGCAGTTAGCACACAATCAGACCAGAAACGAAGAGGAACGCTCCCCTGAAACAGCAAGGTTCTAGCAACATTCAAAAGGTGCCTATGCTTTCTTTCTACAATCCCATTTTGTTGAGGTGTATAGACACAGGTTGTTTGGTGAATGATACCATTTTTGCTTGTAAAGTCATTCATTTGATTATTTATGAACTCGATGCTATTATCACTCCTAATGATTTTAATAGATCTGCAGAACTGGTTTTTGATCAAATTAAAAACAATTCGATGTTAGGAAACACTTCATCTTTATTTTTCATCAGATATATCCATACAGATCGAGAATAGTCATCAACAATAGTGAGAAAGAACCTGTGTCCTTCTCTACTAGGCACCTTGTACGGGCCCCAAACATCAAGGTGAATTAAATCTCCAATGGAGTTAGATTTGTGGTCACTCAAAGGGAAAGGTTCCCGATGTTGTTTAGCCCTATGACATGTGTCACAAGGAGTAGAGGAACCTTGATGTTTGAGGCCCAAGTTGGTTCTTAGAACTTCAAGAGCTTTATCAGAGGGGTGTCCTAATCTGAAATGCTATAAATTTGTAAAGTTATAACTATTAAGACACACCTTTGAAACACTAGAGACATCACCACACATGTACAGACCATCAACCTGGTTACCAGTCACTAGGACTTTCTTTGACAGAGAATCCTAGATAAAACAATTACTTTCATTAAAAACTACTTCGAACTTGTTGTCTTTGGCCAACTTATAGACAGACATCAGATTTACATAATAGTTAGGCACAACAAACACATCTGATAAGATCGCATCATTACTTAGTTTTAGACAATCAATTTTTGTTACAATGGCATCGGTACCATTAGGGTGTTTGACTTTGATGTTATAACAAGAGACATCAATTATGTTAAAGAGATTCTTATCAGACATGACCATGTGCTGATTTGCACCAGAGTCTACGATCCATCCAGAAGACAGAGACCCAGATTGAGATGCAAAATTAAAGACCGATTGAGATTTTGACACATTGTAAGAGATACCTCCGAAATTGCAATTTTGAGGGGCGTCAGCTGGTTTATCATTTAGAAGCCCAAGTAAACGATTTATCTGTTCAGCAGTAAGAGATGGTGAAGATCCAGTGGTGTCTGAATATGAAATTGTGTTATTTGACGCAGCTGATTTAAAGTTTTGGTAATTTCCCGACCTATTCTTAGGTTTTGTTCTCTACGGGTAACCAATAATTTCATAACAACGTTCAACCGTGTCACCCAGTTTGCTTGCAATGTGTGCACTTTAAATTTGGGTTGGGTCCTTTTCCAAACCTTTTTTGATTGTCATTTGTTTGAGTTGTTTTTGACATAAAGCCCACATTATGGTTTTTGTTACACTTGTAGATCCTCTATGGGATTCCTCTCTAGAAATGATTGAGAAAGTTGTTTTGATGGTAGGTAGAGGATCCCAAGTTAATAGGTTTGTTCTTACAGGTTGATAAGTGTCATCAAGACCCATGAGAAATTGCATAAGTTTTATCAATTGACTAAAATCGTTAAATTCTTTTGAAGCATTGCATGAACATGAAGGTAGTTGGACCATTGCATCAAACTGTTTCCACATTGTATTCAGTTTATGATAATACTCAGAGATTGTTAAGCCATTTTGTTTTAATGAGTTTATTCTTTGATGCAAACCAAACACAACAGATCCATCAACTTTGTCATATGTTTCTTTTAAACCCCCCCAAACCTCAGACGCCAATTTAGAGTAAACTTGACCGACATAAAGTTCCTCAACCACAGAATTAAGTAGCCAGGTAAGGACAACAGAATTACATCTATCCCATTGTATAGCAAGAATCTCATTATCAGTTGCTCTTTTACATGACCCATCTATGAATCCAATCTTATTTTTAGCCTGAAGAGCAAGTTTCATTGCGTTTGCCCATACTATATAATTCTTAGTTCCTTTTAATTTTATATTTACTATAGTTAGGTTACTTGAATCACTAGGGTGTAAATACAGAGGGTCACTAGCATCCAGCTTACTTATAAGAGTTTCAGGCATAACAATAGGACCAGATCCAGCGGTAGGTGGGATAACAGATTCAGACTCAGCCATAGAGACAGTAAAACAAATGACAACAACCAGGTAAACACAAAGAAGAAACCAGAACACACAAGAAAAGCGCACGAAACAGATATAACAGAACCAATTAAGAACACAAAGAGATGCACACAAGTAAAGACATGGGATGGCTCTCCCTGTTAATAGACCAGCGCTGGTCCTCCTAACCCAGCCCAAACAGTGCCTAACAGCAGGAAATACTCGTGATGCAGAAAAAAAACAGAAAAATAAGTGATGGAACGAGCTCACCCAGAAGCGCCCAAGTTAGGGTATTCCAAATCTTTAGCAGAACAACCGGAGCAACTCTTGATCTTGTAGTCCCTTAGCCCCAACAATTAGGTATACTGACTTGTTAACAGATCTAGGGTTTTAACCCTAGAACACCACCAGAAGGTTTCAGCTGAGAATCAATCGAGACCAGCAAGCAGACTTGTGCACCAACAACCTTTTTTCAGCCATGAGCCAAAAAAGAACCAACGAACAGCCTCGAACCCAAGTACGAGCGGTAGTCACAGAATCGAGAGAGAGGCAATCAGAGCCAAAGTAGCTCTGATACCATGTCAAAAGTATCAATTTAGTATCAGAAAGAAGAGAATGAATAACAGGTTCGTCAAGCTGTTCGCTTAATCAAGTTGTAAACCAACAGGTTCTAACAAAATAAACTAGCAATCATAAGATTAGAGGCTGCTCTTGATCAAGAAAACAGCCAACGTTTTATAAAGGGAAGGATCAATCGAAACCCTAGGTGAAGGGGCTGGACCATCGAGAGGGGCTGGACCATCGAGAGGGCCGGGAGCTTTCAGCTCCTGCGAGACCCGAGAGAGGCCGAAGGTCCATCTGCAGGGAGGCCGAGAGAGACCGAGAGAGATTTGAAGGTTCCATGTCTGCCATTCTCCACACCCATCACCGATTATCACTGATATTATGAGAAGGGCATGGGCCTTCAAAGGTTCGACTTGGGCTCTGCAATTCAAGATCCAATCCAAGCCCAAACAGCCAAGGAGTCCAAACATGAACAAGACAAAGAAACCAATAAGAAAAATAGGAATAACAATAGGTAAATAAAATTAAGCATTAAATAAAATTAAGCATCAAGTTGGAGAAGAAAATTATATTTTTAACACATTTGCAAGAAATAAGGGAGAAAAAAATTTTGAAAAATTTTCTTTAATAAAAATCACTGTCGTTTTACCATACCCAAGCAGTTAAGGGACACAAAAATCAACTCCACTATTATACATCACAAGTCAATTTACATTGGTCAAACTACATATCTCATATGATTAAAAAAAGGAAAACAACAGGAAACAGAAGTACATAAAATGCATAAACAACCAAAAGGTCTATCATTCCTTTAAATCTAATTAAGAATAAAATAAAATGTATGATATTAAAATTACGAGATCTGCCGCAATTGTTTTTAATTTGATTTTCGGTGATGAAGATCATTGCAAATCCTAATGAGAATCACCAAAAAGGTGATTTTGTCATCATGCATTTATGGACCCTACTTTAGCGACCAACACGGTCTAACTAAATAAAAAACATGTATTATTGCAAGATATGATTGAATGTAAGAGGTTCATTGAATCGGTTCTAGAGTTAATCGAATCAGGTTATTTAGGTTTATCTAACGTTGAAATGAATCCAAGCGAGATTCAAAAAAGTGATTCTATTAGAGCTTGATTCAAGTCATTTGTTCCGACTCGAAATAACAATAAAATTATAGCAAGTTTTAGAACATCCTATTCACTTTAATTTTTGAAATATATTCAACCGTAATTGCTTTCAATTGTTTGGTCGGATAAAATCTACCTTAGGTCACGTTTTATTTATGGTTATCTTTCATAAGTTAATACTGTCTAGTAACAATCAAAGCATGTGTCATTGTGTTAATCGAACATTACTTATATACTTTGATTGAACGAGCATTGGTTCAGTCTCATATGGCAGATATCTTTAAGCTTTATAAGGTTATTAGAATTTTGTTTAACAGCTTAAAATGGTTGTTTGGTAACTTTTTAATAATCATTAAAAGATCATTTTTAATAGTTCATAATTTTTTTATGGTTAAGAGCATTCATACTAGCTTTCTTATCTTGCATTTTATAATAATTTACACTAAAAACACTACTTTTTCTCTCTTTTTTTAATTAAATAATAATTTTTATATATTTATTATTATATTTTCTCTCCTCCACTCAAGACTACTTTAAAAAAATATTTAAAAAATTATGAGGGTTGTAACATATTTCTCCAAATATGAGGAAATACTATACAACCCTTATAAATTTTCACTCATAACCATCCCATAATATACTGCACATGCTCACATAAAAATAGAAAATCTACTGTGAATATTTTAAGAGGTAACATTCAACCTGAATGGTCAATAGGTTAATATCAATGGTAATATTTTAATCATTCAGACTTAACGTTATCTCTTAACTATTAAAATGTTAGGTACCATTAAAAAGTAGCATTTTAATAACCATTAAGATTCATTAAGAAACTAGCAAATTTTAAAATTCTCAATATCTATATAAAATTTATTCTTTTAATAAAACTCAAGAATTAAACGCGTGATTTAGTAAAAACCAAATATATATTTTTATAAATGCATAGGCATGTAAATTGTTTTTTTATTTTTCTTTTTGAAACAAACAATATATATTTGTTTGTTTGTTTTGTTTGTTTATTATTTTTTTTTTGAACGGCAAGGCAGCATGTAAATAGATGCACTTTGATAAGTGATAACTAATATTACGCAATATATTTAAAGATATCAAGTGTTATTATTTTATAACGAACAATAATGTGCCGAAAAGGTAACACACGTGGGAACATTTAATTTCCAAAAAGGTCTCATTTGTCATTGTTAGACATATTTTATTGGTGTGCCCATCTTTTGGGTCAATATTGTAAGCAACCACACTTCTTCCAGTATTATTATTTTTTTTTAACAAACTTCTGTCATTATTTAAATAGGAATATACAAGAAACAAGTGTACCCATTTGCACAAGAGATGAATGGTTGGGAATTGATCCGTTACAACTTTTAGGTGCCACAAAACACATATAAAATAATAACAGTTTGCTTTATCTTTATTATGAACTAGATTTATCTAAATAATATAATAATTGAATTAGTTAGACAATGTGATATTGTTAATGCGCATCCATATAGGTCGGCATTACATAGCAACAATTAATTCATCATGGGTTGGATTAAAACAGATTAATAATCTCGATTAAAATAACACTTATCATTCAAAACAGAGTCGTATATGTCTTTAAAAAATATGATTTAATTATATCTTTATCATACTTTTTATGTCATATGAGAGTCTTTTATGGAGGTATCGTTCTTATCTGGAAGGAAACTCTAACAAAAAAAAAGAGTAAATTACGCTTTTAGTCCCTGTGGTTTGATAGTTATAACGTTTTTCATCCAATAGTTTAAAAACGTCCGGTTTAACCACTATGGTTTAAAATTTGTCACAATTAAGTCCAAACTGTTAGCTCCCTCCAATTTCTCCGTTAAGTTTTTTTAAAATGACCAAAATACCCTTGAACTGAACTGAAGTTGTTTAACCACGTCTAACTATCTCCACAGGCCACTCGTCGGCAACCTCCACCATCCGCCAATCGACGACAACCACCATTGCCCCTTTCCATCTACTCTCCCTCTCTCTCTCTCTGCCACCTATTACCAGAACACCACCACACTATCACCAAACAACCGCCAACACTAGATGACCATCGCCACCATACAAATGTCACAACCACAGGTTTTTCTAACAAGAATCGGTGGGCTGCCGCCATCTAACAATGGCCCATTTCCCTCATAAGTTGCTCACCATCCTCGTTAAACTAGCACCAGCCACCACCGCACCATTAACCCTTTCTCACCACACCTCTCGTGATTTAAATCCAACCCTAATTTCATCGTCGTCGATTGTAAGCCACTGTAAGAGCTCCACTACCAACGACAACGATTTCAAAGAACTGGGTTTTTTAGATGGGGATTTGACGGTGATGGTGGTAGGAGAGCAAGAAGGTAAGACTTGATGGTGGCAGCTGCGAAAGAACAAGGACCACCGCAACATCCTACCACGATGTCGTTCGAATCCCAGATCTAGAAGAGAAAGAGGGGCATCGGTGGTGTCTTGGTTGGGAAAAAACGAGGCGATTGTGTCGTGGTAATAGGAGAGGGGTTGGTGTTGGCCGTTGGTGGTAATCTTCCATGGATGAAGATTGTGAGTGGTGATGGTGGTGTCAAAAAGGTGGTGATGGTAGAGATGGAAATCTGGGTGGTGGGGTAAGTATTTTAATTGTGTGTTTATTTATTAATAGGGGTATTGTTGTCTTTTCATATAAATCAAACAGAAAAATTGGACGTCGTTAATGGAGTGGACTTAATTGTGATAGATTTTAAACCATAGTGGTTAAAGCGGGCGTTTTTAAACTATTGGATGAAAATAGTTATAACCACCAAACCACAGGGACTAAAAACGTAATTTACTAAAAAAAAACATGTCAAATTTTGTTGGAAACTTTTATCTGGTTAGACCAATTTTGTTCTAATAAGTTGACTTTGACTTTCAATAGGAGAACAAACTTAAATGGAAAAGACGAAAAGTGTTCATGAAAGCAACCATAAAGTCCTGAGTCCTGACACAAAGCCCATCACCTCCTTTCCTTTTTATGTGTCCTAATACACTCCAAGTATTTGAAATGGACAGAAAATATCCATGAGTTTTGGTACTGTACACATGAGCACTAAAGATTATGGATCACAAACTATACAAGTATGTTGTTAGTTGAAATAAGGGTCTCAAGAAACTTACCATGCACAAGTTTTGTTTCTATTAGGTTTGTTATATATGTTAAAATGAAAATGGCTTTCAATAAACAAAGAAGTTGATGGTTCTAGGAAACTATAAAGGTTGTTTATGGTTCTTCTAAATACAAAAATTGAGGTTACTATAGCAAAGAGATTATGTTGCATTTACTTAAAATGATTGCCTTTCATTTGCTTAGATGAATAGTGATAGAAAAAAGACCAATCTATTTGCCTAGTATGACCAAAATCAACAAAATCATAAGGGGCCACAAGCTCATACATCGGTTCATAAGCAACGCATTTGAATGTTAAAATGGAAACAAAAACCCAGTACAAGATAACTAATTTTACTTTAAAACCAATTCATAACATGATAAATTACAAAGGGGTTACAAATTCAAGTAGGTGAATAACAATTCCTTGCCTAGTGAACTTATTGTTAGCATTGAAGCTAGATCAATACTAGTAAAAAGAAGCTAAATTTATGTTACATTGCAAGTTATAGATTAACCGCTTTGAATCGTAACCAGTCCATCTAGTCATCCATATCTATTTTGAGTTTAAAGATCTACTCCAGAATCCTAACTAATTCCTTTGAATGAAAGTATCCCGTATTTTAAACCATGTGTTCGCTTTCCATTATTTTTCGTTCGTTAACACGTGCTTACCATCTAAGATTCAAGGAGGGCTTAAACGAGCCGAGCTGAGTCAAGCCAGGGTTGGCTCGGGCTCGACTCGTTCAAAATCAAGCAAGCTAAACCTGGTTGTTTGTGTCGTCAAGCCCTAAATGTGAGCTTAGACTCGGCTCATTTATATACGAGCTGAGCCAAGGCCGGCTCGCGAGCCATCTTGTTTATTTTAAGAAAATATAATATTGTTACTTTTTATAAATATTCACATATAAAACACAAAATATAACACTTTCTATACCATTTAATATTTTAGTTCATTGGAACAATGATACGTAATTAGTATTTCATTAACTATGACAATTCTTTATATTTTTATATTTAGCTTTTTTAATTAGAATTTTAAAAATATCAAATTTACCATATATTTATGATCTATGTAAATAATATGACATAAAATTAGTTTATAATTTATAAAAATAATAATTTAACCTATAATTTAAACGAATCAATAAACGAGCCATGAGTCAAGTTGATATTGCTCGTGATTGGCTCATTTACAAATTGAGCCAAGCTGAACGGGCTAGTTATCAAATCAATTCTATATTTTACTGAGCTTTGAGTGATATACGAATCGTGAGTTTTTTAAACAACCCCAGATTCAAGTACTTTAAAGTTAAAACCCATCTTACTCAAAGGACCCATTAGCATTTCTCAAAACTACAAGGACTCATTACGCCTTCTTCATCAACAACAAAGGACTTATTCTGTAAATCCGCCATTAAAATACTACTTTCACACACTAATGGCAGCAAGAATTCAAGGATAAAAGAACCCCTTCGATCACTAATCGCCCATACTTCCTCCATAACTTCACACACCAACATCTTCACACACACACACATACATACAATAATATGAAGATCCAATGCGACATGTGTGAGAAACACGAAGCCACCGTCTACTGCACCGCCGATGAAGCCTCCCTCTGCCACCACTGCGACCGCCGTGTCCACCACGCCAACAAGCTCGCCGGAAAACACCCCCGCTTCTCCCTCCACCACTCCGCCGATCAACCCCCGCTCTGCGATATCTGTCAGGTAACTTGTTACTAACAGATACCATTACAAGATATAAGATTTGTCTCAAATAAGTTGTATAATACTTTTCGGCTTTTGCAAACCTTTTCTATTTACAAAAAGATTTAAGTTTTTAAGAAAACCTTTTATAAATAAAAAATCTTTTTATCCAATAAGATTACGAGCGAAAAAAACACACTCATTCTAGTAAATAAGTTTTCATTTAACACCCTTTTAAAAGGAAAAAAGTTATGCACGTTTTTCCGTTTATAGATCAAATGAATTTCATCGTCTAGACCAGCCTTTGAATGACTTTTTTTTACGTAATAAAATTTAAGGCTATCATTACACCAATTTGCTTGGTATGCATAAATTGAAATTAATGATTCATACAATTGCACCGATATACATCGAATTACTGTTAATTGTTCAATCAATTGCAATGTTGAACATCATTGCTGTTAATGATTTAAACTGATGTGGATTGTGATAATATTATTGAAAACAGGAGAAAAGGGCGTTTTTGTTTTGCAAAGAAGACAGAGCGATCCTCTGTAAACAATGTGACATTTCAATTCATGGAGCAAATGAACACACACAATACCACAGTCGGTTTCTTCTCGCCGGAGTTAAGCTGTCGGAATCATCTTCTTGTTTCGATAATTCATCGGATCAAGCGCTCTGTTCTTCGAATTCTAACGGGTATCGACCGACTGCGAATTCGACCTCTGCGAACGATCGGTGTGAAGGTGTTTCGATGGAGGCGAGTAGCTTATCGGAGTATTTGATCGAGACGTTACCCGGATGGCAAGTTGAAGAATTTCTGAATCCTTCGGATAACAATGGCGATTTGGGGTCTTTTTGGTCGGATGATTTGGGTGATTTGGATGATCAGATGTCAAGAACAAGCAGATTTTCGCAGAGATTGATGAACAGTGAAATGGAGGATTTTGAGATGTTGCAGAAAGATCAGTATACATTCAACAGTTCATCATTCAAGAGACCAAGACAACTATGGTAGATTGGAGATCTCATTGTTTTTGCTTTTGTTTTTGTTTTTGTTTTTGTTTTTGATCTAGTTTTTGTAAGAGCTTATGTAAGAAATATGAACTTTCGAATTTTCAAAAAGTTGCAGGATCCTCTCTGGTTTTTTTTGAGGAGATTGAGGGAACAGGTGTGAAATCATGTCATAAATGTATCACAATTTATATGTTTGATAACATATTTCTTAATGTAGATTTCTTAATGTAGTTTGTCATAGACAAAATATTTTGGGTATGTTTGTTTGTTCTTATGATCTCGGGGTATTTGAAAACGGTCCTTATAACTTATCTTTTACCAAAATAGGAAACGTGTGCTAGTGATGCGGATTTTAACTATCATGAAGAGTTTTTATACCACGTTAGGTGGATCCCACACTGCTTTGTTCCATTCAGATGTGAGATACTAAGTCATAAGAAATGTTTCATCTCATACATCACCAATATTTCTATTGAGACGTGAGATATAGGATCATATGAGTTTTTAATGATTTTTTTAAAGAAATCGTATAAGCTATAAACTAAGCATTCTATTTATAAGAAAATTCACATAATATTATATATGGTAGTGTAATCATCCAACTCTATGCATGTTAATTGCTAAATTACAAGAAAATAACTTTCTACTTTAGGAAGGTGAATCACTATGTTCATCTGACTCTCTAGTGGCATGACGTTGGTTCCTCCTAAGCATTTTGATCTCTGCCTCTTTTTTATCATAAAAATCTATCAAATCCTTGAAGCTAAGGGCTCGCGACGGTCGTCTCCCACCGCGTGTCGTTGAGTCCGGTTCCTCAATCTGGTGAGGCTCTTCTTCGTTGGGATTAAACCGTCGGTATTGGCATAGCATCCGACAGAAGAAGATGCTTAGAGAAATGAAGCACGCTGCACCACAAATGACGAATAGACCCCAGAAGTTGCTGAGGGATAAACTGCTGTCTTCAGTGTCGGTGGTTTGAGAGGAGCATGAAGCGGCTGACAGCCATTTGTCGTGGATTCGTTGTAGTTCTCCGTTTTCTGACAGTTGGAGGATGGTGGTTGATAGGTCGACTGCTAGAGGAGAGTCTCGCTGGAACGCCTGAGATGCAAGTTGAATTTTCAAGTCAAACAAAATAGTTTTTGACTTTAAATTGATACTAATATTTTAATCGTCTTAGAAGGATGCTAGAGTTACATTAAACTACATGAAATAAGACACAAACTGAAAAATTGTCCTCGGAGATTTTAAGAAAAATCCAGATAAAATTTGAAGTTGAAACATACTAAATTTGACCTCAGAAGTCAAGCTTTGACTTCTTTAGTCAACACACAAATTTACAACTTGAGCACTGTTTTGTATTTTTTGAAACTTTTAGGAGGACATCACAACACCACCAAACTTCATAAAGAATGACACAAATAGAACTACATCAGTATTTAATTTGGAAAAGAATCAATCGCAAGATATGACAAATCCAGTGTACAAGGCTCTAGTATACGTAGGGTCTAGGGGTATCGGGCCGTTTTGGGCCTGTTTGTAATGCTAGGATCAAGATCTAAATGGTATCAAGTTAGACCTCATAAATCATCCTTTTGACTCGTTCGGCCTATGCTTTCTTAGCATGTCAAACTAAAAAAAATTAGCCGAATGTGTCATAGAGATCCGAAGTCATCAAAGAGTATTTTTAGTGCATATAGACATACCAGATTCAAAAATCACAGCTATTAAAATGTTATATTTTATTCTAAAGTCGTTTTTGTAATCGTGTTTACACATTGATTATTCATAGAAAAACTAAAATGATGAAAAACATTTGAACATTTCAACCCAATTCCATTTGACTCGTTACCCAGCCTATCTGATCCGTCCATTTTGCCACCTTAACTTTGAACGCTTAACCTTAAAGAGGGAAATAGTAACTTACAAAACCCCAACCGCTTTTAGTGAACTCCTGACCAACGATTCTGAACTCACACTCGGTGTAACGCATGAACAACTCTACATAAGGAAGCTCATCAACAATGGCAGACACACCACCGCCTTTTGGACCTAAACGAAGTGCATTTGCATACTCCTCCTCACCTCTCAATGGTTTGATCCTAGATTCATCAATATTAAGCTCTCGAATCAAATAATTATATGCAAAGGTCCCATCTTGAACTCCAATCGGCTCGTTGCTTGATTTCAAACTATCTATCCCTTCAATACGTGAAGATAGTTGTTGCACCGTGAGGATCGATGTCAAACTGGCTGTGTAACTAGAATTAATAATCAACACTACAAACAGCCACAAGATTAATACTACTCGTCCCAACGAGCTCACAGTGTTTTCTCCTGCATACAATAAAATCACAACTTAAAGTTTCTGCCTTTGATGCTTTCATGGTGTATTCAAGATTCTTACTTACTGTGTGAGAAAAACATTGTTGAGAAGCTAAACCTGTAGTTTCAAGAAAGAACCTATTAGATGGTAAAATGCAAGTTAAAGCGGGTCAACAGGTGTAACAGAAACACATACTGACCAGAAGATTGTCATGACTTGTTGGCTCGGTGGTCCACGAAACTCGTGGTTCAACCGATGTTCAAGAATCCAGACAACAAAGCCGACGAATATAAAGAATCCACCTGTGACCAGCCACATTTCAATTGTGAACGGCTTCAGAAACGCCCATGGTTTGGGTTTCGCTTCTTTGACTGCAACAACTATCACAAGCCCGGATTCCATGTATGGTTGTGTAAAGTCAACTATCCTCGTTCGGTTCGTTATAATAGTAACATCTCCCACAGCTGCATCATACTTCTGAGAATTGATAGAAATCAAGAAAATGTTATCATCCTACACATTTGACTTATAATAAGTCAAAAACATTGCTTTTCAAACTCAAAAGTCAACAGATTCTTATCACAAATCTATAAACTTTGTTTTCAATTGTTTACAGATTATCATATAGTGATAAAGTCTAATCCAGTAATCCAAATATCCTCAAAAATGAAAGATTTCATGATAAATTTTGTTTTAACTGTTTGAAATCGAAAAGTCAAACAAGAACTCACATTCTCAGCAACAGCATTCACAAGATTGGTGTAACTCGGGTTTCTTCGACCATCACCGTATAAAATGTACTTCCGTGGGACGGGGTAAGGAAGTAGACTCACAGCAGCCTCAAAAACATCATACAGTATCCCCTAACCCCTTGTGTGGACTTATCTTTCGTCACAACTTCCTTATAACTATACCTATATGGTACCGCAACTCTCAAAGGCTTCCCACTGTTCGGGAACACCCATCCACGCGGCTTATCACTCGTCTCACCAGGCCAAATCACACTATAGAGACGCTGTTCACTAGCCGAACTGTTTGATGGTTTACCATACAACGACTCAGGTGAAGCAACCGAGAGACCCGAATGGTTAGACCAGTACCCAATGGTGCGTACACCCGTCCCACCAATGTTAATCACATCATAAGCCGGGTGAACCAAGTTCCTATCTTCATCAAATTTCACCTCACCCGTCAAACCCACAAACCTCGTTGCTGTAATCGCTTCAAGCAGCTTATCCCCCTCGTTAAACACACGAAGCGCGTTCAACTGCAGATCACTTCTGCTGCTGTTAACACGTCGAAGATTAGAATCATACGAAAAACTAATCTTTTCGCCAGATTTCAAGAACTTAGCAAGAGCATGAGCAAGCAACCACACAGAATCATAAGCATACAAAGCATATGAATTGAAACCAGATGTCTGTTTACCCTTCATCCCCTTCCATCTCTCTGCAAACTGCTTCTTCACACCCGAATTCGCCGTGTGCTGCCGGAGCGCCACGACGCCTTGGACGAGCTCCATCGTGGCGGAATCCGGCAGCTCCGACGAATCCAACACCGCCGGAAGCCAATCAGTAGTGATCCACACATACCCACTACCCAACATCCCCAACTTCTTCGCCGCATTGAAGATCTCAACACCTGAATCAGGGTTCACATGAACAACATAAACCCTAGACTCCATCAAATTAACTCCGGTGAGCATTTCCGTCATCGTCGCCGGAGATGCTCCCGGAGTAAACGAAGCTTTGTAAGCAATCTTTGCACGTTTCTTCGATAAAGCATCTGCTAACGCTGATACACCATTCCGACCGTAATCATCGTCGACAAAAACAGCGATTACCTCTTTCCAATCGAAATGGAGGATCAATCGGCAATGGCGGACATCTGGTGGTAGTCGTTTTGTGTTGTGCGGATGAAATACGGGTATTGGAGCGACGAAAGGGTCGGGTCGGTTGCTCCGAATGATAAAAGGGGGATGTGAAGCTCGTTGACGACGTGGGAGATTACGTGTGCGATGCCGGAGGATTGAGGTCCGATTGCAGCGATTACATCGTTCTCCATCAACTGCAATGCTGATTAAAGATGATATTCACATAGATCAATGAGTTTGATTATGAATTTGGTGATGTGGGTGTGAGTATAGAAGCAATGAGAATCAATGAGTTGCAGGTGAATTGAAGGTACCTTCAATGGTGCCGAGAAATCCGCTGCAATTTGTATCGTGTAATATGAGGTTCAATTTGGTGTTTGGAAGAACATTGGGGCTTGAATTGACGTCATCAATGGCAGCTGCAATTGCAGGTTTTACAGAGTGTCCGATGACTGAATTTACAGTGAATAAAGCTCCAACATTGACAACATTAGGTGTTCTTGAAGAAGATAAAGACGATGGTGATGGTGAAACTGTTGTATTTTGAATTTTACCCTTGATCACCATGGGAACCATCATCACCCACATGGCAAAAACCAGTGAAATTTTGATTATTATCATTATCAGCACATAAATTTCAGGTTTTCGAAAGAACCCTTTTGGAAATCGAGTGAAATTTTGCTATATGTAGAAGAATTAAAGCACATGAGCATCGATTTGAAGCACAAGACTTCAGCTTTAGGCAAAGAATCATGATTTTCAAGAACATTAAGCCTAACCACAAGATTATCATGTAAATTGAGGTTTTTGAAACAAAGATTCCACTGGTAGCAAGTTGGCTTTAAGATACGCATATACCCACGTGGAACTCGCAATAAGTTGTATATTATTATGAGAAAGTGAAAGGTGAAAAAAGGTATAATCTTTGAGGTAGACACTGGTAAAGCCTACAAGAAGATAGAATATATATATTTTTTTTTCTGTTTTTGACAGGCAATCTTAAGCTGGGGAGCAAGAGAAGCTAAAGCTTACAAGATAGTCTTGTGGTATTGGCAAAGAATAACACTTTTTTGGGTAACTGTGGTTGCATTTCACCCACGGAGTGTCGAGATTTGGTGTGTGTTAAAGTAAAGCGTTTTGAATCTCTTTACCCAAGTCTGTTGTGTGTTTAACCCCTTTAGGCTTTAATATCACATCTTCAATACATCACATGAGTTTTCCAATAGTAAGGGCCGGTTTAGTAGCATCTTAATGATTCAGATGTCTGAATGGTTTAGCACTTAATGTTTCAGACTGTTTGTTTCGCGAGCAAATGTCTGAATGGTTCAGACATTTGCCTTTGAATGGTTAAATATTATACTAATGCTGAATGATTAAGAGGTATAATGCTGAATGGTTAACACCTATTAATAGAATTAGTCAGACATTTGTCTTTGAATAGTTAAGCGATATATTAGTTCTTAATAGTTCAGACCTCTTAATAGTTCAGACCTCTTAATAGTTCAGCACTTAATGGTTCAGACCTGTTAATGGTTCAGCACTTAATGGTTCAGACCTCTTATTGGTTCAACACTTAATCATTCAGAGATTGTCAAACAGCCTGTAAGTCTTCTTATGTTTTCGTATTTTGTAGTTCTTTAAAATTTACTTTCAGATTAAAGTATTTTGTAGTCGTAAGAAATTAATAATTAAACAAGACATAAAGTAATTTTTAAATAACAAATACATTCTTCTCTATGAAAATTCATACAAATATAGAAACGAGACCAGACACATTGTTTCAAACAATTAGTGTACACAAGAAGCTATGATATCGTACAAACGAATCAAATCTAAAATTGAAATTAACACAGTAAGGGGCTGTTTGTTTGGGTCTGACTGACCCCTGTCAGACGTGAAATGTTTGGTTGGTTACCTCTTACCGAAGAAGAGGTTTGACTGAACCACTTATTCGGTCAGACATTAACCAAGATCTGACCGGAGCCAGATGTGGAGGCGGAGGTCAGCCGGCGAGGGCGAGGGCGGATCTGCGAGGACGACGGCGGATCTGCGAAGGAAAGGGCGGATCTGCGATGCGCGAGGGTCCTCCTGGTACTGGTCGTCCTGCGACGGCGAGGGGAGACCAAAGACGGTGCTGCAGATACTGATCGGCGGTGCTGCTGGTGGTCAAGCCAGAGAGGAAGGGGAGACCGAATATGGCGAAGAAGGGGAGATCGAGGATTAGGTTTGATTTTGAAGAAGATTGGGGTTTTTAAAAGATAATTTAGTATTTTTTTAAATAACTACTCCACACACGCCTCCTACTTATTTACCGCCTCTGCTTCTAGCTTTACGTCACATATATACGTAGGGGCGGACCCAAGAGGTTCTCTTGGAGGTTGTCCGCATCCCATGAATTTTTTTTGTTTACTATGTATAGTATCTACTCTCTAACAACCCCTAAGGAATTTTGTCATTTAACCACGTAAAATATTGATATTGACTCTCATGATATTTTTAGTTGACTCGAAAGAAAACCTTGACACCCTTCAATTAATCAATTTAAACGAACAAAAACTACACTGACCTTGTTAACAATTAGCCTAATAATTAACAAAAAAAAATCTATAACAACTTATAAAATTATAATATTTGTGGCAATTGAAAGTTGATTAGTCTGATCACTAATTTGTTCCTGGTCCCACGCCCCCTCTCAAATTCAATTCTAAACAACTGTAAAACGTTCGATTTAGGTATTATTTGTAATTGTTTTTTTAAAATTTACTTTATTTTTTGATTATTCGCCTAATTATTATTTAAATGTTAGCTAAAAACTTGTTGGCTGATTTTACAAATGATTATATATCATAAACAATGTTGTTAGGACCGGATCGGACCGGCCGGTCCGACCGGTTCGACCGGGATTCGGAGGCCTGTCCGGTCCGGTCGAGGGTGGTTCGTTTTTGGAGCGTTGAACCGGCCGGTTCGAACCGAGTCGGCGGTTGGACCGGCCAACCGGTTCGGGTCCGACCGGATTTTGATTTTTTTTTTTTTTTTTTTTGATTTTAGTGGGTAAAAACGGGGTGTTAAACCATAAATTAGTACTTTGTATATACAAATATAGTTAAGTTTTATATATAACTATAAAATATGTATAAATCATATATAAATTACTTATATTTAATTACATATATAAATATAATTAAAATATAGTTAAATCCGGTCCATCCGGTCCGACCGGTCCGACCGGTCCGACCACCAAACCAGTAAGCCGTCCGGTTCGACGTCCGATCCGGTTCTGAGAACATTGATCATAAACATGATTTATGACTATATTAACCAAAAAAGTCAACACAAAAAGATTAACATCACAAATCGTCAATATTATAGGTATGATTACAAGGTGTTAGATATGTTTTTCTCGACGATATAAAGACTAGATTTAAAAAAAAACATGTAGAGACCAATTATAACGATATTGTATTTCTATTGCATTTCTATTACATTTCTATTATGGCTTTCTACATCGGTAGATGTAACTTTATAATATATTTAACATTCGATTGGTTTTATTTTTTTATTGTTTAACCTGAGCTGATCCGACCCGATCTATTATGGCTTTCTACATCGGTAGATGTAACTTTATAATATATTTAACATTCGATTGGTATTTTTTTATTGTTTAACCTGAGCTGATCCGACCCGAATCAAAAGAGACAAAAAATACTTAACATTTATACAAACCGACCTCTGTAAATTTCCAACTCTTATGAAAAATGTTTCTGGATCCACCGCTCTATACACGTCTTATAAACTTAGGTGTTGTTTGATGTTGCTGACCCATTCACTGACCACTGACTGGCTGACTCGGTCAGCCAGTCAGTGCGTTTGATGTTGCTGACCGGCGCATCTGACCGCGAAAAGCATACTGACCGGGCCTTTTTTCCCCCCATCCTGATAGAGGTAACGAATTGAACTAAGAATCGTAAGAGAAGAAGATGAACATTTCATTACCAGCATACCAATTACAGAGAAGAATAACGAACTTATATCGGTCGTTACCTTCAACTAACTATAGTTACAACTAATCTTCAACTATGCCATTATTACAATATTAGTCCTTGGACTATTATTAACTACTACAACTATACAATTGTTACAAGATCAGTCCTTCAACTATGTGTATACGTAACAATACTTCCCCCTCAAAAAGATTCTTGACCTCAAGAATCTACCTTGAAATCAGGGTAGCGTAACATAAAATCAGTAGCAATCTCCCATGTAGCATCATGTAAAGGTAAGTTCTTCCATTGAATGAGAAATTTAACCACTGACCCATGACCACGACGAGCCAATTTCCTATCCAGAATTGCCAAAGGTTGCAAAGTTTGGGCTGGAGCACCCATTGTAACATCTCGTATTTTGCGACGTTTAATAATGAAAATAATAATAATAATAATAATAATAATAATAATAATAATAAAAAATAATAATAATAATAATAATAATAATAATAATGGTAATAATAATAATAATAACAATAATAATAATGATAATAGTGGTAATAATAATAATAATTATAATAATAATAATAATAATAATAATAATACAATAACAATAATAACAATAACAATAATAATAATAATAATAATAATAATAATAATAATAATAATAATAATAATAATCATAATAATAATAAAGTCCAGGGGTGATTCTTGTAATTTATCAAACTTCAAAAGAAAACTTATAACATAAAATGTTAAAAATGAAACCGCAGGGACCATTGTGAAACTTTGAAAATTTCAATTTCAACCCCCCCACCCCCGTGAATCCGGCGACTCCTCCGGCAAATTTCCGGCCACTCTCCGGCGACCTTCAAACACCCAAAATACGCGGTTTAATTCGAATTAAAGCTCCCGACAAGCCTCGCGACATAGATTCGAACATGAGGCCCTACATAATTTGAAAAATTACCTCGTTTATAGGGTCGAAATCGAACCCGCTTAATCCGTTTCAAAATCAAAAGAATGGAGCGGGTTTGCATCGAATTACACACTATAAATAGAGGGCAAACGATCATTTACCCGCACACAAACTTTCTGTAAACTCAATTTGATCAAACACATATCTATACATCGAATTCGATCATCGTCTTCATCGCGACCTGCAACTCTATCGAGCACCAACCTTCGAGCTTTCTAAACCCAAATTGATAAGGGGTTTTTGTTTATCATCATCAATCGAAACTTTCTGTGCAAGGAATTTAATTATTATCTACACAATCATCCCGAATCAATATCTCCATTTCCGCGGCTGTTCTTAATCTGTTCTCTATCGATTCAACATCAGATCAGGTAATTGAACACACCCTCGTACTCTATTTTACATGGGGATCAAAAGCCCCATGAATTTGAACATTAACAGATTCGAATTGATCCTCAATTTGGATCAAATCAAATCTAGGGTTTGGGTGAATTGGGGATGAATTGCAATTAGTGTTTAAAAGAAACTAAAACAGAAGAATACCGCGGCTTAGGCCCTTGTTCCACTGGTCACCGCGTTCCATGTTGAGCAGTAGGTCGTGGGTTCGAAACCCGGCCACCCCCTTATTTTTTTAAATGCCTTCTTAAGCTTTAAAAAAATTATAAAAATTCCTAAAAATTATAAAAAAATTAATTTTACAAACTCTGATTTTTTTTAAAGTTATCAAACAAATTTTTGTAAAATTATTTCTTTGAAACACTTAATTTTTATAAAAAAATCAAATAACAAATATTATAATTAGTTTATTTTTACCAAAATAAACTTTAAATAGTCAAAATTACTACGTTATTATTTATCATTACGTTACCTTTAATTATAAATTTATTTATGTCAATTATAAAATGTTATTTACATTTTATAAATTTAATCATTTTATAAAAATTTAATATTTTTTTATAAAATGGATTAATTAATCTTTCTTTTATTGTATAAAAATATACATATACGATCGTGATAACTAATCCCAAATTCCATCAAAGACCCTAGATTCTCGTTAAAAACGTTAAGATTAATATTAACCAACTTAAACCTCGTCGATATATATATAATCTTAGGTACCTTCTAAGAGAATTCGTTGGAACGTCGTCTATTATCCTTATTAATCGTCATCCATATACTTAATTACCAAGTGAGTATTTCTATACCCATTTTATTATTTCACACACTTTTGGGTGAAACATGTTACCGTATAAACGTTGCACTTGTAAACACGTTTGATTCTTGTAAACTTATGGCAATTTACTTGTGTGTTGTGATTAGTTGAATCTTGTAGCTACCATGTAATGTCGAATATATGTACAATCATTAACTATTGCTAGCCTGGCGACGTCATAGATCTATGGGCCTGACAAGCCTGCTTGGTTGATCCAAGTACACTTAGCTAATCGTATATACTTTTAACGTTAATAGAATATTAACGTCGTTTGATACTTGTAAAACATTGTCAAGGTTTGATTGTGCATTCTGTCTTACATCCCTAGTTACCTTGTTCTCTAATTTACAACATGAATTGCCATCTTTTATATACGTATGTATGAAAAACAATAGAATGCTCACCAACAATATGTTGACCTTTTATTTTTAACATGTTTCAGGCAATAGCGTTATGTGGCTGTGAACAATCGTAACTCTCACGCCTCGACGATTCCGCCGTCAAGGTTGGGGTGTGACAGATTGGTATCAGAGCCCATAACTATAGGGATTTAGGTTATTAATGATGACCTAGACTATAGCTTATGCATGCACCTTATAGTATTTTTATCTTATAAATATATGGTTTGCATATTACATAATGCTATGCTTTCTTGTGTGCAATTTGATGCCTTAGCATAGGATTGCCTAAACTTAGTTACATGTCTCCCTAAACTTATCCTTGACTCTCCCCGAACATAAAACCTCTCTATCTTATTCTCGACGACACGTGGAATCGTATACTTATGCTTATGACTTGGATCTTTAGACGTTATGTCTAATCTATATAAATCTCATCAAGGTTTTGATTACATGAACCTAAGAAATATTGTGTGACACATAGACACCTGTATTCTGGATTTCCTGGCAAAAAGCCTTCGGGCTAAGGCAAGCGTATTCGTATAAATCTCATTGAGGGGCCCGTTACGCTTACCTGGGGATTTCTGGGATGAGTGATAAACTATGGTCAAAATACACAAATCTCTAAGGCAAATGAATCAATTTACCTTGACGTGTCCACGGTTCCAAATGATAATGCGTTATCAAATGGGATCATTCCGTGTACCTTACAACCTTTAGCCTACCTTTGTCTAAACTAATATTCTTTGTTATCCTCACTCCCGTAACTAGCTCATTTTTGTATGTCCAGCATGTCTCGACAACTTGCAAAACGTGGAAACTCCAACCGCAAGCTGGCAGCAATGATCGCCAAACAAATGGCTGCTGTGCTCCCAACCATGGTTGCTGAACTTACTAGCACCATGATGGCTAATAGCAACAACAACACCAATGGAAATAACAACGGTACTCAAGGAGAAAATAGCAACAGCCGAAACGGGAACGATCGTACTTGCACCTTCAAACACTTCAACTCGTGCAAACCCACCAACTTTAGTGGCAAGGAAGGAGCCACTGGTCTTCTTGAGTGGTTCGAAGGCATGGAGAACACTTTCGCCAATTGTGAGTGTCCCGAGGCACTCAAAGTCCGTTATGCCACTAGTATGCTCCAACAAAGGGCACTTACCTGGTGGAATAGCGAGAAGAGAAACCGAGGAGCTGATGCTATTTCGGCACTCTCTTGGGATGAATTCAAGAACATCGCTATCGCGAAGTTTTGCCCGAGAAGTGAATTACAAAAGTTGGAAGAAGAATTCTGGAACTTGAAGCAAGATGGTGGTGATCATTTGGCCTACTCAACTAGGCATCATGAGTTGAGTCTACTATTGCCCCATATGGTTGACACTGTCCCCCGCAACATCGAGAAGTTCATAAAGGGTGTACCACCCCAAATCCAAGATGCTGTGGTGGGTAGCCGACCCACAACTTTGGAGGAGGCAATTACTATCACAGCGCAGCTCACTGAGAATCATATTAGAGCTGGCACTATGTCGGCAAAGGGTTCAAAGTCTACTGTAAAGGCGACACCCGAGACAACAAAGGATGTAAAGGCTGAGTCGTCTTCCCAAAACAAGAAGCGTAAGTTCACAACAACACGCAACTACGCTGTGACCACTCCAAATCCTCCTCAAAAACAAATGGTGGTGGCAAATCAAGCTCCCATGGCTAAAGTTTATACGGGTTCTCAGCCAATGTGTAACACGTGCAAGTACCATCATGCGGGCAACGTTCCATGCCGAATCTGCTCGTTGTGTGGAAAGTATGGCCATTTGGTGACTACTTGTCTGCGTGCACCAAACAACGCTGCAATGCTTGCCAACCGAACCTGTTACAACTGTGGCGAGCCTGGTCATATTCGTCCGCAATGCCCTCGCAATGCGGGCAACGTGCCACCAGCTCGTGGAAGGGCTTTCAATATCAACGCCAACCAAGCACAAGTCAGCAATGACGTTGTGAATGGTACGACGAAGAACCCCGTTTAAATCATTCCTTGTATTATTGATGTTTTCCATCTTTGTAATCATCGTATCAATAATAAAATTTTTTTTTTTACCAAACAGGTATGTATCTTGTAAATAATCATTACGCATCTGTATTATTTGATTCGGGTGCGGATAAGAGTTTCGTGTCGCTAGAATTCGAGCCTGTACTTTCTAAATCACGTATTAATCTGGAAAGACCCTACACGGTCGAAGTCGCCGATGGAAAACCCATTGTCGTTGATGCCATAATACGTGAGTGCATCATAAGCTTTAACGAGCACGAATTCCCTATTGATCTTATTCCTATGAAACTCGGAAGCTTCGACGTCATCATTGGAATGGATTGGCTAGTCAAACATCATGCTGAGATCGTATGTTTTGAGAAGTGTATTCGAATACCGTTACCATCCGGGGATACTTTGAAAGTGTTCGGCGAGAAATCATCACAAGGACTCAAACTCATGTCTTGCACTCAAGCCCGAAAGTGCTTAAGCAAGAAGTATATAGCCTTCTTGGCTTACGTGGTCAACACAAAAGCTAAAGGGAAAGAACTTAAAGATGTCCCTATCGTACGAGACTTTCCTGAAGTATTTCCCGATGACCTTAGTGGTTTACCTCCCGTACGTGAAGTTGAATTTAAAATTGATTTGATACCGGGAGCACAACCCGTGGCTAAGTCACCATATCGGCTTGCACCATCGGAATTGCAAGAACTCTCTAGCCAACTCCAGGAATTATCCGAAAAAGGGTTTATCCGCCCTAGTTCTTCTCCTTGGGGTGCACCTGTCTTATTTGTAAAGAAGAAAGACGGGTCATTCCGTATGTGTATCGATTACCGAGAGCTCAACAAGTTGACCATCAAAAACCGGTATCCTCTTCCTCGTATCGACGATCTGTTTGATCAACTTCAAGGAGCTACTATATTCTCGAAGATTGATCTACGTTCTGGATATCATCAGTTACGAGTCCATGATGATGACATCCCCAAGACCGCATTTCGTACTCGTTATGGGCACTATGAGTTTACGGTGATGCCTTTTGGCTTGACTAATGCTCCTGCTATTTTCATGGATCTCATGAATCGAGTATGCAAGCCTTATCTAGATAAGTTTGTGATCGTCTTCATTGACGACATTCTCATCTACTCCAAAACCAACGCCGACATGAACTGCATTTGCGACAAGTTCTTGAACTGTTGAAGAAAGAGCAATTGTACGCGAAGTTCTCGAAGTGTGATTTCTGGCTCAAGGAGGTTCAATTTCTAGGACACATGGTGAATAGCCAAGGAATTCACGTTGACCCTGCAAAGGTGGAAGCTGTGAAGAATTGGTGTGTTCCCACGACACCGACCGAGATTCGTTCTTTCCTTGGTCTTGCTGGTTATTATCGGCGATTCATCGCCAACTTTTCGAGGATCGCGAAGCCGCTCACTTCCTTAACACAAAAGAATAAACCATTCAAGTGGGGGCCTGAGCAAGAGGAAGCTTTTGAAACATTAAAACACAAACTAAGCAATGCTCCTATCTTGACCCTACCCGATGGAAACGATGATTTCACCGTATATTGTGATGCTTCAAAACAAGGTCTTGGTTGTGTCCTTATGCAACGAGGAAAGGTGATAGCTTATGCATCAAGACAATTGAAGGTTCACGAGGTGAATTACACGACACATGATCTTGAACTCGGTGCTGTGGTTTTCGCTTTGAAGATCTGGCGACATTATCTTTATGGGACGAAATGCATAGTCTATACCGACCACAAAAGTCTCCAGCACGTGTTTAACCAAAAAGATCTTAACATGAGACAAAGACGTTGGATCGAGTTGATCAGCGACTACGACTGTGACATTCGCTATCATCCTGGAAAGGCGAATGTTGTAGCCGACGCGCTGAGTCGCAAGGTCCATAACAAAACTGTCTCACTACAAGGAATCCGAGATCAAAGACAGTGGTTTCACACGCTAAGAGAATTTGATACCGAGGTTCGTGTGGATGTTAACGAGGCTACTATCATGCTCCAAAACATAAGAATTGATAGTGATCTCGAGTTATGCATTCGCAAGGCTCAACAAGCAGCAATAACCGACGAAGGAAGTAATGAGGATTTGGTGTCTAACGTTCGATCACAACTGGAGGAAAAACCAAATGGTCTATGGTACTTTATGAATCGACTTTGGATTCCAAACCGTAATAACCTTCGACACATCATCTTGGACGAAGCTCATCACACTCGATATTCTATTCATCCTGGTTCCGTTAAAATGTACATGGATTTGCGTGGTCAATATTGGTGGCCTGGAATGGAGAAAGATATCGCGGTTCATGTCTCCAAATGTCTCACGTGTGCAAAAGTCAAAGCCGAGCATCAACGACCAAGTGGTTTACTTGAACAACCTGAAATCCCTATGTGGAAATGGGAACATGTATCCATGGATTTCATAACCAAGTTACCACGTACTCCTCGTGGTCATGATAGTATATGGGTGATTGTGGACCGTTTGACTAAGACGGCACATTTCATACCTATACGAGACACCTACAAGGTTTCAAGACTAGCTCGTATATACATTGATGAAATTGTGAGTCGTCATGGCGTACCCTTACACATCATTTCCGATCGAGATGCTCGTTTCACTTCGCACTTTTGGTCATCTATGCAAGAACTCTTGGGCACTCAATTGGATTTAAGTACGGCTTACCATCCTCAAACTGATGGTCAAACCGAACGAACAATCCAAACCCTTGAGGATTTACTACGATTGTGTGTCCTTGACTTTGGTGGTAATTGGGATACGCATTTACCTCTCGCGGAATTTTCGTATAACAATAGTTATCACTCGAGTATCAAGATGGCACCGTTCGAAGCACTTTATGGTCGTAAATGCCGATCGCCGATCTGTTGGACCGACATTGGTGAAAACTTTATCACTGGTCCTGAACTTATACAAGAAACGACCGATAAAGTTGCTACAATCCGCAAGAACCTTGAAGTGGCAAGAAGTCGACAAAAGAGTTATGCCGATAAGCATCGTAAACCATTGGAGTTTCAAGTTGGTGATATGGTCCTTCTTAAGGTTTCACCATGGAAAGGTGTTATTCGCTTTGGAAAGAAGGGTAAACTAGCCCCAAGATTTGTAGGACCTTTCAAAATCCTGAAAAGGATTGGGAAAGTGGCTTATAAACTGGAACTACCTTCCGACCTTAGTGAAGTTCATCCTGTGTTCCATGTCTCAAATTTAAGAAAGTGTTTGGCCGACGAGAGTCTGCATGTTCCACTGGAAGACATCCGGATCGACGAGTCATTACACTTCATCGAGAAACCTGTCGAGATTATGGATCGCATCATGAAGAAGACTAGGACCACAACTACTCCAATTGTCAAGGTTCGTTGGGAGAACAAGTGTGGAGCTGAGTTCACGTGGGAGCGGGAAGATCATATGAAGGAGAGATACCCGTATTTATTCGTTTAGTTCATTTTTAATTTCTAGACGAAATTCTTTAAAGTAGGGGAGACGGAAACATCTTGTATTAATGTTTATTCTTAATCAATGAGAAAACTTATATTTTGAAGCCACATACTTTAGACTCTCTTTTTACCTCTAATGGCTCTGCCATTGCACATAAAGTAAACACTAAAGTAGCCAGCTTAATCGATGATGAATTTTCTTCTTTTGATACCTTATCAAAACCTGAAAGTTCTCCAAGTGTCCTCATCTTTTCGTCTCAGCCTTCTCGTAAACAAATTTCGGGACGAAATTTCCTAAAGTAGGGGAGACTGTAACATCTTGTATTTTGCGACGTTTAATGAAAATAATAATAATAATAATAATAATAATAATAATAATATAATAATAATAAATAATAAAATAATATATAATAATAATATAATAATAATGGTAATAATAATAATAATAACAATAATAATAATGATAATAGTGGTAATAATAATAATAATTATAATAATAATAATAATAATAATAATAATAATAATAATAATAATAATAACAATAACATAATAATAATAATAATAATAATAATAATAATAATAATAATAATCATAATAATAATAAAGTCCAGGGGTGATTCTTGTAATTTATCAAACTTCAAAAGAAAACTTATAACATAAAATGTTAAAAATGAAACCGCAGGGACCATTGTGAAACTTTGAAAATTTCAATTTCAACCCCCGCCCACCCCCGTGAATCCGGCGACTCCTCCGGCAAATTTCCGGCCACTCTCCGGCGACCTTCAAACACCCAAATACGCGGTTTAATTCGAATTAAAGCTCCCGACAAGCCTCGCGACATAGATTCGAACATGAGGCCCTACATAATTTGAAAAATTACCTCGTTTATAGGGTCGAAATCGAACCCGCTTAATCCGTTTCAAAATCAAAAAGAATGGAGCGGGTTTGCATCGAATTACACACTATAAATAGAGGGCAAACGATCATTTACCCGCACACAAACTTTCTGTAAACTCAATTTGATCAAACACATATCTATACATCGAATTCGATCATCGTCTTCATCGCGACCTGCAACTCTATCGAGCACCAACCTTCGAGCTTTCTAAACCCAAATTGATAAGGGGTTTTTGTTTATCATCATCAATCGAAACTTTCTGTGCAAGGAATTTAATTATTATCTACACAATCATCCCGAATCAATATCTCCATTTCCGCGGCTGTTCTTAATCTGTTCTCTATCGATTCAACATCAGATCAGGTAATTGAACACACCCTCGTACTCTATTTTACATGGGGATCAAAAGCCCCATGAATTTGAACATTAACAGATTCGAATTGATCCTCAATTTGGATCAAATCAAATCTAGGGTTTGGGTGAATTGGGGATGAATTGCAATTAGTGTTTAAAAGAAATTAAAACAGAAGAATACCGCGGCTTAGGCCCTTGTTCCACTGGTCACCGCGTTCCATGTTGAGCAGTAGGTCGTGGGTTCGAAACCCGGCCACCCCCTTATTTTTTTTAAATGCCTTCTTAAGCTTTAAAAAAATTATAAAAATTCCTAAAAATTATAAAAAAATTAATTTTACAAACTCTGATTTTTTTTAAAGTTATCAAACAAATTTTTGTAAAATTATTTCTTTGAAACACTTAATTTTTATAAAAAAATCAAATAACAAATATTATAATTAGTTTATTTTTACCAAAATAAACTTTAAATAGTCAAAATTACTATGTTATTATTTGTCATTACGTTACCTTTAATTATAAATTTATTTATGTCAATTATGAAATGTTATTTACATTTTATAAATTTAATCATTTTATAAAAATTTAATATTTTTTTATAAAATGGATTAATTAATCTTTCTTTTATTGTATAAAAATATACATATACGATCGTGATAACTAATCCCAAATTCCATCAAAGACCCTAGATTCTCGTTAAAAACGTTAAGATTAATATTAACCAACTTAAACCTCGTCGATATATATATAATCTTAGGTACCTTCTAAGAGAATTCGTTGGAACGTCGTCTATTATCCTTATTAATCGTCATCCATATACTTAATTACCAAGTGAGTATTTCTATACCCATTTTATTATTTCACACACTTTTGGGTGAAACATGTTACCGTATAAACGTTGCACTTGTAAACACGTTTGATTCTTGTAAACTTATGGCAATTTACTTGTGTGTTGTGATTAGTTGAATCTTGTAGCTACCATGTAATGTCGAATATATGTACAATCATTAACTATTGCTAGCCTGGCGACGTCATAGATCTATGGGCCTGACAAGCCTGCTTGGTTGATCCAAGTACACTTAGCTAATCGTATATACTTTTAACGTTAATAGAATATTAACGTCGTTTGATACTTGTAAAACATTGTCAAGGTTTGATTGTGCATTCTGTCTTACATCCCTAGTTACCTTGTTCTCTAATTTACAACATGAATTGCCATCTTTTATATACGTATGTATGAAAAACAATAGAATGCTCACCAACAATATGTTGACCTTTTATTTTTAACATGTTTCAGGCAATAGCGTTATGTGGCTGTGAACAATCGTAACTCTCACGCCTCGACGATTCCGCCGTCAAGGTTGGGGTGTGACAGATTGGTATCAGAGCCCATAACTATAGGGATTTAGGTTATTAATGATGACCTAGACTATAGCTTATGCATGCACCTTATAGTATTTTTATCTTATAAATATATGGTTTGCATATTACATAATGCTATGCTTTCTTGTGTGCAATTTGATGCCTTAGCATAGGATTGCCTAAACTTAGTTACATGTCTCCCTAAACTTATCCTTGACTCTCCCCGAACATAAAACCTCTCTATCTTATTCTCGACGACACGTGGAATCGTATACTTATGCTTATGACTTGGATCTTTAGACGTTATGTCTAATCTATATAAATCTCATCAAGGTTTTGATTACATGAACCTAAGAAATATTGTGTGACACATAGACACCTGTATTCTGGATTTCCTGGCAAAAAGCCTTCGGGCTAAGGCAAGCGTATTCGTATAAATCTCATTGAGGGGCCCGTTACGCTTACCTGGGGATTTCTGGGATGAGTGATAAACTATGGTCAAAATACACAAATCTCTAAGGCAAATGAATCAATTTACCTTGACGTGTCCACGGTTCCAAATGATAATGCGTTATCAAATGGGATCATTCCGTGTACCTTACAACCTTTAGCCTACCTTTGTCTAAACTAATATTCTTTGTTATCCTCACTCCCGTAACTAGCTCATTTTTGTATGTCCAGCATGTCTCGACAACTTGCAAAACGTGGAAACTCCAACCGCAAGCTGGCAGCAATGATCGCCAAACAAATGGCTGCTGTGCTCCCAACCATGGTTGCTGAACTTACTAGCACCATGATGGCTAATAGCAACAACAACACCAATGGAAATAACAACGGTACTCAAGGAGAAAATAGCAACAGCCGAAACGGGAACGATCGTACTTGCACCTTCAAACACTTCAACTCGTGCAAACCCACCAACTTTAGTGGCAAGGAAGGAGCCACTGGTCTTCTTGAGTGGTTCGAAGGCATGGAGAACACTTTCGCCAATTGTGAGTGTCCCGAGGCACTCAAAGTCCGTTATGCCACTAGTATGCTCCAACAAAGGGCACTTACCTGGTGGAATAGCGAGAAGAGAAACCGAGGAGCTGATGCTATTTCGGCACTCTCTTGGGATGAATTCAAGAACATCGCTATCGCGAAGTTTTGCCCGAGAAGTGAATTACAAAAGTTGGAAGAAGAATTCTGGAACTTGAAGCAAGATGGTGGTGATCATTTGGCCTACTCAACTAGGCATCATGAGTTGAGTCTACTATTGCCCCATATGGTTGACACTGTCCCCCGCAACATCGAGAAGTTCATAAAGGGTGTACCACCCCAAATCCAAGATGCTGTGGTGGGTAGCCGACCCACAACTTTGGAGGAGGCAATTACTATCACAGCGCAGCTCACTGAGAATCATATTAGAGCTGGCACTATGTCGGCAAAGGGTTCAAAGTCTACTGTAAAGGCGACACCCGAGACAACAAAGGATGTAAAGGCTGAGTCGTCTTCCCAAAACAAGAAGCGTAAGTTCACAACAACACGCAACTACGCTGTGACCACTCCAAATCCTCCTCAAAAACAAATGGTGGTGGCAAATCAAGCTCCCATGGCTAAAGTTTATACGGGTTCTCAGCCAATGTGTAACACGTGCAAGTACCATCATGCGGGCAACGTTCCATGCCGAATCTGCTCGTTGTGTGGAAAGTATGGCCATTTGGTGACTACTTGTCTGCGTGCACCAAACAACGCTGCAATGCTTGCCAACCGAACCTGTTACAACTGTGGCGAGCCTGGTCATATTCGTCCGCAATGCCCTCGCAATGCGGGCAACGTGCCACCAGCTCGTGGAAGGGCTTTCAATATCAACGCCAACCAAGCACAAGTCAGCAATGACGTTGTGAATGGTACGACGAAGAACCCCGTTTAAATCATTCCTTGTATTATTGATGTTTTCCATCTTTGTAATCATCGTATCAATAATAAAATTTTTTTTTTTTACCAAACAGGTATGTATCTTGTAAATAATCATTACGCATCTGTATTATTTGATTCGGGTGCGGATAAGAGTTTCGTGTCGCTAGAATTCGAGCCTGTACTTTCTAAATCACGTATTAATCTGGAAAGACCCTACACGGTCGAAGTCGCCGATGGAAAACCCATTGTCGTTGATGCCATAATACGTGAGTGCATCATAAGCTTTAACGAGCACGAATTCCCTATTGATCTTATTCCTATGAAACTCAGAAGCTTCGACGTCATCATTGGAATGGATTGGCTAGTCAAACATCATGCTGAGATCGTATGTTTTGAGAAGTGTATTCGAATACCGTTACCATCCGGGGATACTTTGAAAGTGTTCGGCGAGAAATCATCACAAGGACTCAAACTCATGTCTTGCACTCAAGCCCGAAAGTGCTTAAGCAAGAAGTATATAGCCTTCTGGCTTACGTGGTCAACACAAAAGCTAAAGGGAAAGAACTTAAAGATGTCCCTATCGTACGAGACTTTCCTGAAGTATTTCCCGATGACCTTAGTGGTTTACCTCCCGTACGTGAAGTTGAATTTAAAATTGATTTGATACCGGGAGCACAACCCGTGGCTAAGTCACCATATCGGCTTGCACCATCGGAATTGCAAGAACTCTCTATCCAACTCCAGGAATTATCCGAAAAAAGGGTTTATCCGCCCTAGTTCTTCTCCTTGGGGTGCACCTGTCTTATTTGTAAAGAAGAAAGACGGGTCATTCCGTATGTGTATCGATTACCGAGAGCTCAACAAGTTGACCATCAAAAACCGGTATCCTCTTCCTCGTATCGACGATCTGTTTGATCAACTTCAAGGAGCTACTATATTCTCGAAGATTGATCTACGTTCTGGATATCATCAGTTACGAGTCCATGATGATGACATCCCCAAGACCGCATTTCGTACTCGTTATGGGCACTATGAGTTTACGGTGATGCCTTTTGGCTTGACTAATGCTCCTGCTATTTTCATGGATCTCATGAATCGAGTATGCAAGCCTTATCTAGATAAGTTTGTGATCGTCTTCATTGACGACATTCTCATCTACTCCAAAACCAACGCCGAACATGAACTGCATTTGCGACAAGTTCTTGAACTGTTGAAGAAAGAGCAATTGTACGCGAAGTTCTCGAAGTGTGATTTCTGGCTCAAGGAGGTTCAATTTCTAGGACACGTGGTGAATAGCCAAGGAATTCACGTTGACCCTGCAAAGGTGGAAGCTGTGAAGAATTGGTGTGTTCCCACGACACCGACCGAGATTCGTTCTTTCCTTGGTCTTGCTGGTTATTATCGGCGATTCATCGCCAACTTTTCGAGGATCGCGAAGCCGCTCACTTCCTTAACACAAAAGAATAAACCATTCAAGTGGGGGCCTGAGCAAGAGGAAGCTTTTGAAACATTAAAACACAAACTAAGCAATGCTCCTATCTTGACCCTACCCGATGGAAACGATGATTTCACCGTATATTGTGATGCTTCAAAACAAGGTCTTGGTTGTGTCCTTATGCAACGAGGAAAGGTGATAGCTTATGCATCAAGACAATTGAAGGTTCACGAGGTGAATTACACGACACATGATCTTGAACTCGGTGCTGTGGTTTTCGCTTTGAAGATCTGGCGACATTATCTTTATGGGACGAAATGCATAGTCTACACCGACCATAAAAGTCTCCAGCACGTGTTTAACCAAAAAGATCTTAACATGAGACAAAGACGTTGGATCGAGTTAATCAGCGACTACGACTGTGACATTCGCTATCATCCTGGAAAGGCGAATGTTGTAGCCGACGCGCTGAGTCGCAAGGTCCATAACAAAACTGTCTCACTACAAGGAATCCGAGATCAAAGACAGTGGTTTCACACGCTAAGAGAATTTGATACCGAGGTTCGTGTGGATGTTAACGAGGCTACTATCATGCTCCAAAACATAAGAATTGATAGTGATCTCGAGTTATGCATTCGCAAGGCTCAACAAGCAGCAATAACCGACGAAGGAAGTAATGAGGATTTGGTGTCTAACGTTCGATCACAACTGGAGGAAAAACCAAATGGTCTATGGTACTTTATGAATCGACTTTGGATTCCAAACCGTAATAACCTTCGACACATCATCTTGGACGAAGCTCATCACACCCGATATTCTATTCATCCTGGTTCCGTTAAAATGTACATGGATTTGCGTGGTCAATATTCTATTCAAGTATTGATGCCAATGTTTAACTGCTAGCAATATAGCTAGTAGTTTCTTTTCATAGACAGATAAGGTACATTGTCTTGCAGATAATGCTTTGCTAACAAGGCAATGGGGTGATTATCCTGCATCAAGACTGCACCCAAACCTTTGGAGCTTGCATCAGTTTCCACCACAAACTCCTTTGACCAATCTGGTAAAGCCAACACAGGGGCATTTGTCAAAGCTTGCTTCAAAAGATCAAATGCATGTTGAGCTGTATCATTCCATAAGAAGGTATCTTTTTGCAAAAGAAAAGTCAAAGGCTTAGCAAGTGCACCATAAGAAGAGATAAACCTTCTATAATACCCAGTAAGGCCTAGGAAGCCTCTTAATTGTTTGACACTAGTAGGAATAGGCCAATTGATCACTGCTTCAATTTTTGAAGGATCAGTGGACACACCTGTTTTGGAGATTACATGCCCCAAATACTCCACTTGAGAACCAGCAAAGCTACACTTAGATTTCTTTACGAACAATTGATGATCACGGAAGAGCTGTAAAACTTCCTTAAGGTCAATAACATGCTGATCTAAAGACTTGCTGTAGATCAATATATCATCAAAGAAAATTAAGACCTTCTTCCGCAACAGCTTTTGAAACACAGAATTCATAAGGCCTTGAAAAGTTGCTGGTGCATTTGTAAGGCCAAATGGTAATACCAAAAATTCAAACAATCCTTGGTGAGTTCTAAAAGCTATTTTGTGGATATCAGAGTCATGCATCCTTATTTGATGATAACCTGATCTTAAGTCCAGCTTAGAAAACACTTCAGAACCACCCAGTTCTTCTAATAATTCTTCAATTAAAGGAATAGGAAACCTGTTCTTCACAGTATGATCATTTAGCTTCCTGTAATCAATACATAATCTCCATGTTCCATCTTTTTTTTAACTAGAACCACAGGTGAAGCAAATGAGCTCACACTGGGTCTAATGATACCCATCTCCAACATCTCTTGTACCATTTTCTCAATTACATTCTTCTGACCCACAGGATATCTGTAAGCCCTTTGATTAATGGTCACAGACTCATCAATTAATTGAATTTTGTGATTACAACTTCTATTGGGTGGAAGTGCTTTTGGAGTTTGAAATACATCTTCATATGCATCAAGAACTTCTTGAATTCTGGCATCAGTTTGGATATCAGATAAAGAAGATTGATGTTGAAAACCTTCATGGTTATCCAATTATAAATGGTACAATTGTAATTGCACAGTAGACTGTTTTTTAATGATCCAATCTGAGAGCTTCTCTATGGAGCATAGAGATAAAGCATTTGTATTAGTACCCTTCAACACAATCACTTTAGAGTCCACTTGAAATTGCATTGTTAAATTCTTGAAATTCCAAACTATATCATTCTGTAACCAATGAACCCCCAAAACCATATCATAATTGTCTAAAGGAAGTAGTAACACATCTGTTTTAAACCATACCCCTTGCATCAACCATTGGAAGTCTTTGCATAATTGACTACATTCCAATTCCTTCCCATTGGCAACTTTCACTTTCATCATTGGCACCCCTTTAGTGTGACATTACAACTTTGCAGCCAATCTTGAGTTTAAGAAGTTATGAGTAGAACCAGAATCTATCAAAATTTGTATTTGCCTAGTGCCAATTATGCCCAACACTCTCATTGTAGAAAAAGAGTTGACCCCCATCACAGCATGTATAGAGATCAAAGCATTTAAGTTCATTTCTTGTAACTCAGCTACATCATTCTCTGCTATCATCTCTTCCACATCTCCATGAATCTCCAATACATACAAATGTTTAAATTTGCACTTATGAGTTGGAGAGTATTTCTCAGTGCACCAAAAACATTCATTTTTGGCTCTCTTCTCCTCTACTATCTTGGCAGGCACCTTCTTAACATTCTTTAACAATTGGTTAGTAGGAGGTGTAGGCAACAATGCCAAGGTATTAGTGGGATTACCAAGTGTCTTACTAACTACTGTAGTTCCACTTTTGTTAATGGAAGGTGTAGTAGCAGTACTAGAGCTTGCAACATTTTTCTTTGCATCTTTATCCCCAAACAAAGTAGCATATACTACATGTTGTTGTTTAGCCATAGCAATAGCAATAGCATCTCTCATTGTCTTAGGCTTGAAAATTTTAACTAAACAACGAATCTCCGGTTTCAACCCTCCCACGTACAAACTAGCTGCATACTCATCAGTTAACTTGACTCGATTGCGTAATGTATCAAATTCTTTTGTGTAATCAGGGAGTGAACCTGTTTGATGAAGGTTCTTCAATTCCTCCATTGGATCTTCAGATAACCGTTCAGAAAACCTGTTGACAGCCGATCTAGAGTATTCATCCCATGAAACATCTTCAACAGCTCGATTCTGACTAGTGATGTAACCCTGATGCCATTCCAATGCTGCACCTTCAAGATTGATAACAACATAGTGAACTTTTGCATTATCAGGAGTTTTATCAACTGCGAAGAAATGGTTGCAACGAATAATCCATTCTTCAACTTGTAACACCCGGAAAATTCTCTAATCGAGTCAAGTGATAGTGATGGACTCGGATGAAAACCATTTAATAAATATAAAATGGTTGCGGGTATTACATCGAGTTAACCCTCCGGGTCACGAGTTTAACGAGTTTGGGGTCCGGGAACGCCTGGCATATAAATAGATGGATCAGCTGAGCAACTCTCATTTTCACTCAAACGCCATTCTAGAGAGAGAAAGTGTAGAGAGAGAAAGTGCCGGATTGAAGCTCGGGTGGTCAAGAATCGAAGGCTGGTGTTTGTGGACTCCTAAACTACAAGAATCAAGGTAAGAAACGTATCTGAATTGCTACATTTGGTGAAAAACCCGAGTTTGGGTTTTTGAGGTTTTAAAGTGGAAAAAATCACCCCAAAACACACGTTTTAGGGTAAGAAAACGTGTAATGAGCTTAGATATAGCTTCCTGGATGATAATCCAAGGGTTTGGGTGGAAAGGATTGGATTTTTGGGCTAAAACGAGCTGATTCGTAATTTTCAGCTCGTTCTGCGAATTTAAGGTCTCGACCAGCGAAACTGTAAGTTCATCCAGCGAAACTGGAAGGATTTACAGCGAAATTACAGTTTCGCTGCAGCGAAACTACATATTCGCCTGAGCGAAACTATAGTTTCGCTGACGACTATGCCAATACCCAAGTTGACCTTAGATATTGCGAAACTAGGGAATTCCAACGAAAGTTGGGCGCTCGAGGTAGCGAATCTGTCCAGGGAAACTGGCAGAAATGCTGCCCGGCGAAACTAGCAGCGAAACTGCTGATTTGCCCAGCGAAACTGCTGGCGAAATTACGGGCGAAACTACCTGCGAACTTAGTAGCGAAATTAGGCAGAAATTAACTCTTTTGAGTGTTAACTTATCTGCAGGCAGTGTAGTGTGACCCGCGACTTTAAGGCTTGATTGAGAAGCTGCTTGTCAAGCACAGGTGAGTTCTAGGACCCCTCATTTATTGATTTTAAATGATTTTTGGGGCTGGAACACATATAAACTTGTTTACTGACGTATGTATGTATGACCCATTTGGGTATAATGTTGTGTTATACGTCTAAGGTATGGTTGTGGACTCGGCACGTTATATAAGGTCTAGTATGAGTCCCCACGGTCTTGGAGGGACAGTTAGTGCTACTGCACCAGGATGACGCATAGTAAGTCCCGGGTTCGGGAAGGATACGGGAGTAAGTGCCTAGTGATGATTGATGATGTAGGCTATGTATGTACGAGGTTATGTATGATGATGTATGATGATGCATGTATGAGGTTATGTATGATGATGTACGTATGATGCTATGTATGATGATGTATGTATGATGTGTGTGTTCCTTACAATAATGTATGAATATCTTTCTATGACTTTACGTATATGACAACGAACAAACGAAGTATTATGAACGTAAAGTGAAAGATAACGAAAGAGGAACACGATGATGAATGCATGTATTAATGAATGAACGAATGAGTAAAAGATGATGAATACATGCATTAATAAACGAACGAACGAAAGATGTCTTGCAAACATTGGATAAGTTTAACGGGTCCTTCTTAGTGATTGACCATATGTATGGTATCCCTACCGCTTACCTCTAGTACCGTGGCATACGTTTTGCTGTTCATTTAATGACTTCGGCCCGGTAGCTAATAACGTTCGGGGTATAGCAGATGGTAGTGGTACAAAAGATATCCAATGTGCAAGAAAATGATGTAACGGGGTCCTTGTCATTCGACCACAGTAATCATGGCTGCGTGCCATGAAGTGGGTAAAGCCTGACAGGACCTAAACGAGAAGTGAAAGACAACGATGTATGACGAACGAATGAATGAACGAATGAGATAATAAAGATATTATCTATATGTATGTACGATGTATGATCACGTGTAAAGAATGAACGGTTTTAATATGAACAAAGTATGTTTATTATAAAACTAGAACTCACTCAGCAACGCTGACTTTTTATGTGTTTTCAGTTGGCAGGTAGCGTTGCTGGGGATGGCACGAGGCGGCTACTCAGCTCTTTTGGGATGGCATTCTCCATTTGATAATGCTGCAACGTCATGCGTTGTGGGCCCATAACGCACGCAACTCATCACGTTGCATGCTATTACGAGATTTCTTAAGGATTCCCATGAAAGGGATTACTTAAGAAATCTCCTATAATTTTGATAATGCTGCCACGCACTGGAAGTGCGTGTGCATAGCACATGCAACGAAATATGTTGCATGAGAGTGTCAAGAGTGTTCCTTAAGGGTTCCGATGTACGGAATTACTTAAGGAATATTCTTTATTATAAAATATAATTTTTATATGTTTGAACTTAATATCTTCTCTAGAGGTCGCTGTATGACCCTATGAGGATAGGCAAATTAGAGAAAGCTGTATTTTGTAATCAAGTCAATGATGTAATGACTTTTATGAATGAATGAGAATGCATATTTTATTAATTCCGTTGCGTTATTTTATGATTATATACATTATGTATGTTTTACGTGCGATGAACCACCAACCGTAAGGCGCCCGGGAGCGGGGCCTTACAAGTTGGTATCAGAGCCAGGTTTTGGAAAGTCTAACCTCCCTGTTCGGACCAATCTTTGATCTCGAAGACCACTATCTTGCCCCATTTTATTACTGATTTCTGTCATTTGAGTCACCAAAGTAGTCATACTCATTTGTAACAAACGAATAGCTTCAGAATTTTGGTCCAAAATCGCTTGTAGTCCTTCAATTAGATTAGCGTTATCAAGAGCTAATTTCTCCAATCTTTCCATTTCTTGTTGTCTAGTCGGCATACACTTGAAATCCAATTGGATCAAAACAAAAAAAACGACAATTACTGCAATTGAAGACAATTCGAAGATCGCGAATCGATCTACGAACGAAAAGAAAGAATCAATTGCAGAATTTGATAAGAAGAATCGGAAGCTTGGATCGGAATCAAACGATCGTCAGCGGTATTCAAAAGAAGATAGAATTCGAGCTCCGAGAATCGGTAGCTCTGATACCAATGATAGAGGTAACGAATTGAACTAAGAATCGTAAGAGAAGAAGATGAACATTTCATTACCAGCATACCAATTACAGAGAAGAATAACGAACTTATACCGGTCGTTACCTTCAACTAACTATAGTTACAACTAATCTTCAACTATGCCATTATTACAATATCAGTCCTTGGACTATTATTAACTACTACAACTATACAATTGTTACAAGATCAGTCCTTCAACTATGTGTATACGTAACACATCTGCTGACCAAAATCAGTCCACTGACCGCTGCTGCTGCGACCGCCTCATCTTCTCTACAATCGACCGCTGCTGCCTCCCGGCCGCCTCCACAATCGACCGCTGCTGCGAGCCCTAATCGAGCCCTAATCGACCACAATCGACCACTGGAGGTTCAATTTGGAGGTTCGATGATAGTGTTCGATCGACTTGGAGGTTCGATTTGGAGGTTCGATCATGATGGTGCGATCGATTTGGAGGTTCGATGATGATGGTGCGATCGATTTGGAGGTTCGATTTGGAGGTTCGATGATGATGGTTCGATTTGGAGGTTCGACAGGGGATGATCGATTTGGAGGTTCGACAGGGGATGATCGATTTGGAGGTTCGATCGATTTGGAGGTTCGATGTATGTGTATGTAGATGTATGTGTATGTAGATGTGTATGTAGATGTATGTGTATGTAGATGTATGTGTATGTAGATGTGTATGTAGATGTATGTGTATGTCGATGTATGTGTATGTAGATGTATGTGTATGTAGATGTATGTGTATGTAGATGTGTATGTAGTATATGTATGTAGATGTATGTGTATGTATATGGGTATGTAGATGTGTATGTAGATGTGTATGTATATGTATATATTGTTTATGTGTATGTATGTATATAAGGTTATTTTTATCATTCAGCAGAATCAGTCAGATACTATATCAAACAGCCAAGTCTTAGTCAGATGCAGACTCAGTCAGAACTTCTTACTGTGTCAGCTTCTGACTCAGACAGATCTTACTCAGTCAGTGCAATCAAACAGCCTCTTAGACGTCTCAACCATATCAACAAAATATATATTTTACACGTTGTACCATTTTGGTTTGATATTTTAGATTTTTAGATGATAAGGGGAGAAAAGGATAAACCCTTTGATATTTAAGTTATCTTCCACATTACCAACGAGAAGAAAAAATGGCTACTTCCCTCTCTGCTTCTTTTCAAATCAGGTAAAAACCCTAATTTTATCTTCAATCGTTGCTTCTATAATCTTCAAATTTCATGTCTAAACAATCACTTTTGTATGTATTTGTGTTCGTATGTGTATTCGTATTTGCATTTCGACTTAACAATAGTTGTGTTGATTCTGTTGTGATTTAAGCCAATTGATAGGTGATGGTAGATGTTTGTACAATTTTCGTTATCTAGGTCGAGTGTAATGGAAGACAATATGTTTAGATAGAATGAAATGCTTCCAAAGTCTGCAGAAATTTGATGTTAGAGGGTCAACTTGCATTTGAATCTGAAATTGATGGATTAAAGAAATGTTAGACTGTTAATGAGTGATCAAAGATACCTCCTGTTCAATTTTTTTAGGGATTTAGGTGTAATGTGGGGTTGAAACTTTGTTGTAAAAAGGAATTGTTGAATTCATCATTGTTGGGTATCTCAATAATGAATTTTGCTTTATTTTGAGATGGAGAATGTGTACATTTCCTTAAACGTAGCTGATATTTCAGGACTAGAATACTTTTGTTAAAAAAATTGCAGCAACTCTCGATTCACATTTTTATTTGAAAACGAAACATGTTTGACATAAAAACCAAAACCTGGAGTGAGTTACAGCATTATCTCATGTTAGACATAATTGTAAAGCCGGTAAACATCTTATTTGAACTCTCCGTCCATCAAAGTTGAAATTTTGAAAAATAATTTCGAAAATTATTGATGCTGACTTTGCTGTTCTTATGTTAGATTCAGTGCCGGCAGTTTAATATTACCACACGACCTATGCCATTTAAGCCCAAATGCTAATGGATGGAGATCGTCACATACTGCTGGCAGGACCATTCAAAGATCATTAAGGGGTCCTTCTGTGGTTTCTCCTATGGCTCTAGCAGTGGTATGAACTTGTGATGCTATATTGACGTTTTAAATTCCCGTTTTATTAGATAATACTGTTGTGTTTCAATGTTTATATTCTCCTCTTGGTTGGTTTATACTTCGATTTCACAGGCTAAAATTTCCTAAACAATTATCATAAATCTGCAAGTAATTATTTGTTTTTTTTTTCCGGCTGAACCTGCAGAATAGGAGTCAAGATACTGATGACATGTATGACGACTTGTTTAAGAAATATGGGAAAGTTGTTTACAAAAGCAGTGACCAAAAATCTCCTACTGCGGAGGTGGATGATGATGCTGAATGCTTGTCTTGTAAGCCTTCATATTATATACTTCTGTAAAGCTTTTCTGTGCTATTTTCATATAAGTTGGTAGCTTAAATATTTTGTTCCATGTTATATTTGCTCTTCTATAGTTGCTGTGGCATTAGCAAAGATAGCAAGTGATGTGAAGGCTGCTGATATAAAGCTTCTGTTTGTGAAACCTCTGGTCTATTGGACCAAATTCTTCCTTATTACCACTGCATTTTCTAGACCACAAATTGACGCCATCAGGCAAGGATTGTTAGGTGTTACTCTATATATATCTAAACTGTGCCGTGAGCAAAATTTCAAAAAGAATAAAAAGGGCGTACCTGGTGCTGCAAAGAGCTCCCGCGTTTTCGCAGGGTCCAGGGAGGGTCCGTCCCATTTAAGGGAAGATGTACGCGGTCTTTCCCCCACATTTTGTGGGGAGGCCGTTTCCACGGATCGAACCTGAGACCTTCGGTCCCTTAGGAACAGCTTTTACCGCTGCGCCAAGGCCCGCCCTCAAATTTCAAAAAGAATATGCGTATTAATGTTACGTTGGACTTCAGGACCCGAATAAATGATCTTGCTGAAAAACAGTATGGAAAATTTGCTACTGGAGATACAAAAGCCAATTCATGGACCTTGTTAGACTTTGGTATGTTTTCTTTCAGTTATTTGATCAAAACTACTGCGCCCGTTTCTTGCTGCACTTTCGCACCAGATAGTATAAGGAAGATGGCTCAAAATATATGTTTTCACTAATTGTTGCTGCTAACTGTCTTCTTCGTCCTTCATTCGCCTCTTTTCTCAGTCTTTAATCTCTTTGTTGCCATGATGAGAAGTCTATATTCTCAGTATAAGGAAGATGGCTCAAAATATATGTTTTCACTAATTGTTGCTGCTAACTGTCTTCTTCGTCCTTCATTCGCCTCTTTTCTCAGTCTTTAATCTCTTTGTTGCCATGATGAGAAGTCTATATCCACTTTGCTGCCTTTTATGCAATGGTCAATATCAAGGATTGATTCCCTCATATTATTTAGATGTAGTTTTGTATTTTGTGTAAGAATCAATGTTTATATGTGTTTATATTTGGTCCAGCTCCTGCTGACTTTTTATAAATATAATATTTCTGCTGTTCAAAAAAAAAAAAAATCAAAACTATTGCATGTGGAATTATCTTTTATTGTATAATTAATATGGATAGAAGGAATAACTCACAATTGAAACACACTTTTTGAGAGAAAAAGTAATATTATTTCTGAATGAGTAAACATTTCATCAACCCTATTCGTTATAGGTTCCAAATTTTGTCGTGTAAATCAACTTTGACAGACTAGAATGGAAAGTAACTAGCTAAAATAAACACGTGACGACATGAGTTAATAAAATACATGATTCACACTCTTCTACTTTTAAATGGAATCAAATACATCAGGAAAATTGAGGAAAAATTCTTCAAAGTCAAAAGGCTTTGATGGAAGAACTTGGGTTGTAGGGCAAGGGTCCTTGTTAATTTCTTTTCATCCGTATCTTATGGGTTCTGTAACTCTAAACAGATAAAGTTGCATGTTTTCTAAGCTGGGCCCCCTTCTAGGGCTTTTGACTATATCCTGTTAGTCCATATCCAATTAACTGGTGAGCTTTATATTATTTACAGGTGATGTAGTGGTGCACATATTTCTACCAGAACAGAGAGAAATTTACAACCTGGAAGAGTTTTACGCTAACGCGACTCCCATCGAACTGCCTTTTGAAAACGAACAAAGATTTGGCCGTTGAAAAGATGGCGGTTAAACCCCACACACAAGAATCTATTTTGGCCCCCTACAGGGACCAAACCGGCTAATGCATGATCAAGTTGAACACGCGGTGTTGGAGATTAAGGTGACTAAGGTGCAGACTAGACCAAGGGTGAAATATTGTCTCTTCTTCTGGGCATCTGAAGTCAAATGTTGTTTCTCTGTTGTTTAAAGCATAGGAAATATTGTTAGAAAGGTAGCAAGTGGGGTGTTTGGATATGGTATTATAAAATCATTAATGCAGGGACTAAGATGAAAATTTGAGTAGTAATGTTGTAATTTTACTTGCATAATTATAAGTATGTTTTTATCCTCTCACTAACGCTCAGTTTTCCCAAATGATATCTATAACTATAAAATCATTTAGTCATAATCAGTTGTCAAATACCATAAAACCGAAAATTAGTCTTTTTTTTGTTAGACTGAGTTGTTTTGGTTTGGTTACATGTTCATGAAGATCTGGCTTTCTCATTTGAAAGTCTAATAAGCCCGAGCCGTAATATCAAACCGTTAATAACAGTTTGGTTTGATTTTGTTATAAATTTCAATGATACGGTTTATGGTGAGAAAAAGAGCTACTAAGGAGTTGACTTGTGGTTGACCTAACAACCATATCGAATTGTAGGCACCCCTAATGGACTCATCTAGAATTGATCTTTTCTTATTGCTTATTGATGAATAAATAGAAAAAAAATTGGATAGAAAAATATGATTCAATCAGCTAATTCTTAATTTTTTATCCAACACATTCTATTATCAACTTTTTCTCATGATGTGTTATGCTAAATGGCCGATAAAATATTTGTTCTTTCAAATCATATGTTGTTTTCGCTTTAGAACTTTATATCTAGACTAATGATTTATAAAATGTACACAAACATTGACTGGTAAACAAATAATAGTAATTACGTTTCTTCAATACAAGTTACTCACACCTTTTTAAACTAAAATACCACTTAACTTTTAATATTATTTTTATTGTTGTGAAATCTTTTTAAGGATGCTAATATTTTTAAAATTATCTACCTTCTTGTCTACATAAATTAGACCTGTTAATAAATCAAATGTTAATGTTTTACAGTCAGCCTACGAAATTATACCTGTAAATAAATCGAACTTTCAATGAACCAATTGTGAACCATTCAACGAGAAGTTTGTTTATATTCATTTATTTAGATGTGTTCGTTTCTGTTCAAAAACTATTTCTCAGGATGAATCATGTACATTTATACCACTAGTTATTTTTGTTTTTTTAAACCATTGATATTATTGTATAATTAGTGTATTAGAGTTGTTTGTTTGTGTTTTCTTTTCGGAAGCAGTCTCTCTATCTCACTAGATAGAGAAAAGACTCGCCGCCACCTATCCCTCCCAGACTCTGCTCTTGAGTGGGACTTACTGGGTATGTTATGTTATGTTTTGTAGTTGTTTGTTTGTGTTCATTTATGTTTGTTCATTGATGTTTGTTTGTGTGTCAATTATGCTTGCTTGTATTCGTTTGTGTTAATTTACGTTCGGGAACCGATCGTTTGGATTGTTAGCGCACATACATAAACAAACACAAGCATCTTATATTTTTAACAAACAAAAAAGTCATTTGATAAACCATCCGTATTCATTAATGTTAAATGAACAACATTAACATGCCCTCATTCGTGTTCGTTACACGTTAACAGTGACGGAGCTTGAAACGATGGTATAAGTGGGCCCGAAAATCTCGAGACCTAATTTAACCGGGGGGGGGGGTCAATATGTATAAAATTTTCAGCCGAAATCGCATAAATTTATACTTCAGAGCGAAAAAATCAGGGGGGGGAAGGCGGGCCCCCCCGGGCCCCAACAATACTTCGCCCCAGCACGTGGACAAGAGTTGGGTGTAAACGGCCGAGATGAGCTTGAGCTCACCTAGACTCGAGCTCAGCTAGTATTGTTTAAGAGGGCTCGAGATTGGCTTGTTTAAAGATTTATTTCTAAAGCTCGATTTCAGCATTTTAGAAAATTATTCAAGCTCGAGCTCAGTTCGGACTCGACCAATTTATTATTTAACTATTTTATTTATTTCTTTTTATAACTATTTATATATATCTTTTTACCCATATCACAATATATATATATATATATTATCTTTTTATATTTACCATATTTTTATATATAACAATTATTATTTACAAAAAATGTATTTAACAAATTAATTAGAAACCATATACATAAAAGGTTGGTTAAGACTCGCTAGCCGGCTCGAGCTTTTTTATTATACGAGCCATAATACGAACTCGTCATTTAAGCCTGACTTGATTTAAGTTTTTAACGAGAAAATCCGAACTAGGTTAACTCGTTTTTATTCCTTAAAGATGAGGGGTATGATGGTGATTAGAGTGATAGAAGAAGGTGGGTACAAATCAAATGCCCTTATCTTCTTCAAACACAGTGATAGGATAAAGCATACTTCTGAGTTTCTCACAATCATCTTCTTCCCTCTTTCTTTCTCTCTGGTGACAAATCAATGGCTACTTCTCTCCACACCAGGTACTCTTAAACCCTAATTCTCCATCATATACGCACTATGCATTTCATTCACCTTCAATCTCTATGAAACTCATCGCCTTAATTTCTCCAATTTCCAACTTTCATGCTCACTTTCTGTTATTTTCAGCTGAATTAGGGTTCATACTCTGTCATTTCATCATACTGCTTGCCCGTACGGTTTTAATTTAATGTGTTAGCGATTATCTTCAGTTATACGTAGATGTCATTTAACATTCAACAATTTGTGAGAAATTTCGCGAATTTAAGAATATTTGTCTTTAATTGAAGCTATCCATGTTATTTACCAGTTAAATTAGGAATTCTTACGGTGTGATTTGATTTCAGTCATGGATTTGCCTGTAAGGTTTTAGTTTTGTTTATTAAGGATTATGTTATGGTAGATATAGAAGTTGAACAATTTACATTGATTGATAGCGTATGATGGATAAACTCTTGATCATGTGGCTGTTTGCTCTACACCATTTGACTGAATCATAAAAGTTGCAGTTTAATCATCTTCTGTCTTAAACTTTTTGGGACGTCGAATTCTAATGTTTTGGGGATACAATGCAATTATCCTCTTTTGTTACAGCCAATTGGGGTCTGCTTTTTTGGGTAAAAGAAATGGAATTTGTGTTTCCACGGTTCCTGTCACGCATCTTGGATTTTGGAGGAAAACTGTGGAATGTAAAGAGTCAAGAATCGGGAAGCAACCGATTGAAGTCCCATCAAATGTGGTTATCACATTAGAGGGCCAAGATATGAAGGTGAAGGGTCCTTTAGGGGAACTTGCATTGTCTTATCCACGAGAAATAATGATCGATAGGCAGGAGTCAATTCTTAAGGTCAAGAAGGCAGTTGAGACGAGAAGGGCCAACCAAATGCATGGGCTATTTAGGTACGATCTTGAGGTTTATATTCTTCTTCTGTAATTCATATGTTCTATCTTAAATGCTCACCTTTGTAATGATAGTTGATTTAGAATGTAGTATTCATGGATTTCAAATATGTTACTTAAGCATTGATGACGCCTGGTTATAGCTTTGCATAAGTTACTACTAAAGGTTGGAGAATGGGCTTTTGGTGAGTCAGGTGGGTTGGATAACGGGTCAAAACATGTAAAGTTCTAAAGCAGGTCAAAACAGGTCTAATGCGTTTGAATACTTCAAGTTTTTTATAAAAACATTCTATTAAAGCGATTTAGGAGGTTTTATGCATTTGAATACACCTTGGGTACCTTTCAATCTGTTTGATCTTTATCCCTTCTAGTTAAAAAAATGTTAATATTATTAGTTTGACCTGTTAGAGATGGGAGTAGATCTTCGAATTAACCAATGTACCTATAAGTGAGTCCATATATATCGTATAAAGATAAACTTGAACAGAGGGTATCATGAATATGTTATATTTAATGTAATTAACTGATAATTGCAGAAAATGAGATTTTAGGTGTAAAAGATCTTATACACATCTTTGAGCTACATTTATATCTGGTTGTAAGATGATAGTTACATCACCAAGCACTGAATATATTTGTCTTTTTTGTTTTCAGGACTCTCACCAGCAATATGGTGGTTGGTGTATCCAAGGGGTTTGAGAAGAAACTCCAGTTAGTTGGTGTCGGTTATCGTGCAACAGTAGAAGGTAAAGAGTTAGTACTGAGTCTTGGATTCTCTCATCCAGTCAAGATGACAATCCCGGATGACCTTAAAGTCAAAGTCGAAGACAACACCCGTATCACTGTGAGTGGCTATGATAAGTCAAACATTGGTCAATTCGCGGCTTCAATAAGGAAATGGAGACCTCCAGAGCCATACAAAGGTAAAGGAGTGAAATATGCTGATGAAATCATTAGAAGAAAGGAAGGCAAAGCAGGGAAGAAGAAGTAGGCTATATATTCATTCACCTGAGTTTAAATCTCAATGTAATCTCCCTTTTGTTTCTTATTTATCAAAAAAAATGTTTTTCAATCTTACTTAAAAACCATGTGGCTTGTCTTCTGGTAAGATATTAAGGGGTTAGATTGAATCATTGAATCCATTTCTTTAATATGTTGTCTTAAAGCCTCTATATTCATATTTATAACTCCGAGAACTCGTCACTCTACCAATATCCTGCTAATATGAGATCAGGTAAAACACAACTTGTGATGGGTATGTAACTTTCAAAGGGTTCAAGGTAAAAAACTGTAGAAGCTAGATTCAAACCTAAGATTCTTAACCAGATGTCTGCCACTGTACAAACTTGTTATTTTGTGCTTGAGCTACAAGACTCACCAAATGATTGGCAAGAGTTGAAGAACAAATTGTAAAGAATAAGGTATAAAAGTGACCCCACAGATCTTTCTGATTGATTCAAGAAACATGACAAGGTTTTGACTTTTGAACAGATCATTGAATAAACCAGTAGGGTTCCTTCCTAATCAAGAAAAAAGATGCAAAATTTATATTTTTTAAAGTAAAACAGCTTATATTCATCAATCAAACTGTTCCTATGCACATGCAGCCACAAGTTTGGCTCAACAAAGCATCCAAATCACCCATTTTCAAACCACCAACTATTAAAAAACCTCATCCAAAAAATGAATTATTATTAGTGACACGGTACAAAGCAGATCCAAGAACTCACAGACTCATACTTGAACCAGATGGACAACACCTTCAGAGTTATGGTTATGGAGGCCACAGCCGGACTCGTAATCCATCATCTAAACCTCCAATTCAAAGTCAGCGTGAAAGTTTGATTTGAGTAATTTACGCGTTTATTTAGAAAGTCAATTTCTTAATTAGACAGTCAATTTAAGCCCTTGTTATTAGGTTCTACCTTTATCTGCTTCCTTATCTGCTTCCGCTCTAAGTCGGTTAGGCTTGCCAAAACACAAAAAAGTATTCAACTTCACTAAAATTGATCACTACACCAAAAGTTGCAATTTATCAATCAACTACAGCACATCAAACCATCTTCACTGGTGTATGAATCAATTTTGGTGTTAGATAATATAATCATCAACCAAATCTTACATCAATCAGAAATCTTAGAAAAACTCAACCTTCTGATCTGATTACCAATGGGATTAATCAACCAATCTCCATCATTCTTCCCACACTTCAAGTCCACAGTTTCCACAATTCGTCGCGTCACATTCTTGCATTCTTTCCCTCGAACAGGCGTTCTATCGACCCACAAATCTTCACAATCCAACATAGGAACCTGTTGGATCACACGTTTCATGTTCTCCTTCTTTCTTGGAGCAGTTTCAGGTCGACTATCACTCGAGCTGCTGATGTTCAACGACATCATCCTCTGCAGCCTCCTCTTTGACCCACTGCAATCGATCGAAACTGTTGATGTCTGGATTCTTTGTGATTTGATCACAGATTTCTTTGATGATGTTTTGATGTTGGATTCAAGTTCTTGCATCATCAAGGCACTTACTTTCCCAGTTGCCCCTATTCTTATTGTACCACCACCACCCTCTTTGACTTTGACATTTGCAGAATCTTTAACCATAATTGATCAACTTAAATCTGTACAATTCAAATCAACAACAAAAGATTTAAAAAAACCTGCAAATTGATTAAAGATTTGTGTAAAAGATTACAGAATTGATAACCTTAGGACATGAAAATGGATCTTGATGATATGATGGATGATGAGGAAACGTACCTGAAAAGTTATGTGGTGAGAACTATAAGTTATTACAGATGAAACCCAAAATTAATATGAAGTATTGCGGGATTTAAGGTAGGAGTTGGGGAATATGTTGTTCTGTATCAATTTTTGTTGTGTCATGTCCATCTAAGTTGTTCTTGACTATATATATTAATATATGTACAGATATATAGCCGCAAGGACATGAGGAGATACAGTTGTAATTTATATATATTTGACATAAAACTCCAAATTTGCTGTCAATTTTTACTGAAGAAAAGATCCGAGTGATAGTAGCTTTTGAGTAATTTATTTATTATCTTAAGTACCATGAATTTGTCGTTTTACAGGTTTACTGGCCGGATCAATCGGAGCTGTTGGTGTGAATTTAAATACATGATAATATTATATTTACAGATTAATTATTATTTAAAATAATAAGAAAGTGTTTTCTTGTAGATCTAACCAAAGTATGAAGACTTATACAACAAAAATATGAATTATGTAATACTAAATTAATAAAAAAATGTGATTTAAGACAAACAAAAAATAAAAATTTAAATTCCAATCAAACCACCTGTTTCGGTTCAACAGATTCACCATTAAATGACCAATCCGGGGTAGATGTGAAATTTAACAAAAACAACTGCTTCTAAACCTTCACCAAGTAACATCTTCGATAAGCGTCCATCAAAAGGAAAAAAAAAGATCACAGGTTGCGAAAAAAAGTACTAGACGTTAAAAAAACACACACAATTGTAATCTTTTCCTTAAAATTTCATTATCTTTTAAAGTGTAAATAACTTTTTATACAACTTTTTTTTTAATATCGAGGTATTCTTTATCTTTGATTTGAGTATACTATTATTGTATTTAAAATAGAATATTTTAAGAAAATATAAAACACCACAAATTTTGTTGTTAATTTAATGATATAAGTGCATTGTTTAACCATTATAGCAAACGGCCAAAATTATGTTGGTTAATAATATAGCAACGTATTTATAATGGAAAAACAACAAAATTATAAATAATAAAGTAGCATAGGTTTTACTATGTGATAAAACAACTCAATTTTATAGTAAAAAAACATAGTTGTAACTGCTAAGCACCAAAATTTCCCCATAATTGGTTTGCATTTTCAAGCTTAAATAAACATAAATTCACCTCATTCATAAAACCATCGAGGTACATGAGTACGTTCTCATTCATTTCTATCATTTGCAAAAGTTTACTGTAGGTACATAAATTCACCTCATTCATAAATTCACCAACCCATGAAAATTATCCGGCATTCATAAAGGTGAATATACATAATTAAGTAACGATCCACCTTTTTTAGTTGAAATTGACAAATTAGGATAAATGATATCCAGTAGGATCCAATTCTCTCATTTTTAATAGTATAATAAACATCTTTTCAATGTATTTATCAGCAGCCAAATTGCTATTTAGTCCTCGTCACAAGTTTAATGTCAGACATTGCACGTGTTAGACATGTCGATTTTAGTTTATTGACATGACATAATAAACTAAATTAAGATTCTAAATTCTTTTAGTAATCGAGATTAGGATTAACAGTGTTTAGAGGTGATTGAAGGTGCTCATTGAAGGTGCTTCTTCTTCCTCTTGTTCATTGCTGTTAAATTCATGAGTAATTCTTGCATCTCACACTTGGGTAGAGTGTACAATCATTTAAATGCAATTTCTAAGAGCATTCACAGCCTATTCCTTAAAATTATGAGTGTGAATTCTTAAATTATACGGAATGGTTTAAGTGGTTGTGAGTGGAGTAGAGATAAAAGATTACTGTTCATCTATAAATTTAAGGATTTAGAGTTCAATCCTTATAAATTTTTTAATATTTTTAAAAGTGATTGTGAGTGAATGTGAGAGAAAAGATAATGAAAAATGTATAAAAATATATTATTTAACTGAAAGGAGAGGGAAAAACTAGTAATTTTTAATATAATTATAAGAATGAAAATAAAAATGGGATGTGAATACTTTAATACTTTTGATCTTGCATTTCTTGAGCTCCTTTTTAGTCTAGCTTTTCCATTAACAAGGAAGAGGTACTAAAATCTTAAAGATGGAAATGCAAACTCATCATCTACTATTCATATAAACACGCTTTATTCTCACGTATTATCTGCTGTAATGCAACCACTATATCTGCTTTAATACTACCATAATATTTGATCTAATAGTACCATAATATCTGCTTCAGTACTTGCTTCCAGATGTGTTCTAAAGAGCCTCAACAATCTGCAAAGAGCATAAAACTATCATAAAACATATTGATTATCAGAAGTCAATTTTGGATCAACTGCATTAGTTAGTTAGAAATTACCTAAGAGGTAGCCTCCTGATCCAGATCTTCATTAGTCTCTGATGAAGATTTCGAAGTTGATGCCGACTTCTCCTTTTCGTTCTAATTGCTCACAGATCAGATTCAATATGATAAGGTTCATAAAGTGTGAGAGATCCATAATATCATCAGAAATCAGATTAAAAGTTTGTGAATAAAATTGATAAAAAGGAGATTAGGATGTATTACGAGATCATCATTGTGCTGTTTCATAGCGATTCCATACTCTGCTTTCTTCGTTGCTGCCATAGCCACATACGGAGCTTTCTCCTGCGCATTTAAAAAACGCATCAATGTTCAAACAATAATAGACAAGTGATCTAAATGTATGAAATAAATAATCAGAAGATTGGATCTGATGATATAGTTTGAATTTATGAAGAGATCTTACAGCTTCAGACATAGATTTCCACTTAGCTCCACCCTGCTTAGCAACCTGTAATGAACAACAAGTCAGCAACTTCATCAATCAACCGGAGATCAAAATTAAGCTCTTAGCAAGTTGTTTCAGAATTCAGCGATCGATTCGTCAAATCATACAGACGTTATCGATTAAACATCAAAATCAAAAGGTCTACGGTAAATTAATCGAAGAAAAAACGCACAACAGAGACTGATTTGTTGTCAGGAAAATTCTCCTTGTAATCCTTCCTGAATTCCTCCCTGTGAAATGAGAAATCACACCGTAAGTTATTCTAAAACAACAAACGTGTCGATCTATTCATGTCAGATCAGAAGCACAAACAAGCCGTTATCGTACTTACATGAAGACGAAGAAAGCAGTCGGAGGACGCTTCGGAGCACCGGAATCCTTACTCGAGGCTTTGTTCTTCTTCGCTGTACTCTTCGCGACCTTCGTCTTCTTCATTGTGCTTTAACAACACCAAAATTCACAGACGTAATGCAGAAATCATCAAACAACGCATCAATCAGACGTAAACATCCTCAAACATGATTGAAAACGTACGTACAATAAGCGATCAACAACTTTCAATGAGAAAACGTTAAGAATTTGAACGAAATTGCTCGTAACAACAGAGAATAAACATTTATGTTCATAATTTAGATCAACAATCAGTGAAAACATGGAGATCATAATTCATAAACGAAATAGAATAGAAATGCAAGAATTACTCAGGATTGAGCTTCTTCTGTGCGATGTTAGCAGTGTTCTTCGGTCCTCTCATTTCTTCTTCAAGTTCTGAAACTGAGATCTGATAAAGTTTGTACGGATTGTGAGAGACGACTGAACAGGCGTGACTGATTTATAGGGGATTTTTGAGGTTTTTGGCGGGAAAAAGTCAGTTTTTGTTGCAAGTCACTGTCAAATTGCTGTGTCAATTTTTATTTATTTAGTTATTTTCTTTTTGTTGAAAGGTATTTATTTTCTTTTTTTGATAATTTTTTTGTTTTTTACAACTCCACACATCATTAAATCTCCTTTTGGATTTTTTAAAAGGATTAAAATATAATTGTGAGTGATACATGTTTATTAATCTTCATTATAATTTAATTTTATATCATAATATACTGGACGCATATAATAGAAGAGTGTAAATTAAAGTATTGGTGAATAGGGTGGTAATTCTTGACATGATCCGAACACGACGTGAAAAAAAAAGTATTGGGTTGGAAAATACAACCCATTTAAAAAACGGATCGGGTATGGGTTGACACGTTTAAAAACAGGTCATGTTCGGGTTGACTCATTTAAAAAACAGGCTAGGTTTTGGGTTGACACGTTTAAAAAACAGGCCAGGTTTTGGGTTGATATGTTTGAAAACGGGTTCACCTGTTAACCCATTTCAATAATATATGTTTTTTTAATTATTATAGGTCTTTATTTATTGCATTGTTATGTTATTTTTAGATCTTTTTTTCATTGTAAAGAAATAATTTAATACTTAAATTTCGAACTTCACTATCATTTTTTTAATGTCGATTGTAAAAAAAGTATACATAAACCTAAAAACCATAACATTTGACATCTTGTTGCATATGCAATTTTAAAGTAGTAGTTCTATATTAAATTACCATTGATTATTTTGATCTTTTTAGAAAAAATAGGTTAAACAGGTCACGTTCAGGTTACATGATTTTATATAGGTTTAGGTAAGTTTTTGACCCGAATAAAAATATGGGTTGGATTGGAGTCTGATATTCCAACATGTCAACCTGCTAACCTGTAACCGTCAACCTAACACGATTGACACCCCTAGTTTATAAATGAGCCATACTCATCTTGGTTTATAACTAGTCAGGACCCGCGCGATGCGGCGGCGGCGGAGGAGTCAATATGTAACTAAGATTTGTAGAGCCACCACCACTACTACCAATCTAAGCTCTTGATGCTTCAACGGTCCTTAAACTCAACAATTCATTTCATTAGTTTTTTAAATAAGGTGTGCCTAAGGATTAAACATATTAAATAAGGGCAATAATGAAGTGTCAAAGTGCATTGATTGTGATATATGGACATACAAATATATAAACCATTAGCTTCTTAGCTTCTTCAACGCCTTCTTCTGCGCAACAAACCCCGGTTGGGCGTAACTCTTAGCAAATCCAATAGTAATTTACTGTAAATAATATGAAATGGATTAAGATTTTGATAATGCTACGTAAATTCTGGAGGTTGACTTCAATGTAACATCCTGTAATTTTGTTAACTAAAAGTTAACTTTGTTAAGTTTTTTCAAGGTCTATTTATGCCTTTTATGAAAATTTGAGGGCTTGCTTATGCTTATTTAATAGTATGCCTTTAATATCTTTTATTATTTAGATGTAAATAATTTTATTAATAACTTGAGTATGGTAATAAATGATAATAATATTACTAATGACAATAATGATAGTAATAATAGTTGTAATAATAAAAATAAATTAAAATAAATAATAACAACAATAATAAGTAATAATAATAACATTAATAATAATAATAATAATAATAATAATAAATAATAAATAATAAATAAATAATAGTTATATAAACGACAAGTTATAAAGGTTAACAAGTTAATTTAAAGTTGAACTTAAAGTTAATAAATGGGGCTTAGTTGTCAATTTAAAAACTTAAAATTGAAGTTTTTAGCATAAAATATCAAAATATAAACCACAGCGACCAAAGGTGTAAATATAATTAAAACTCAAACCAAACCCAACCCCCCTCCCGATTTTCCGGCCAACAGCCGGCCACCGCCGGCCGCGGCTCCGGCCACCGTCAAAAACGCATTTTAACTTATTTTTTTGATCCAAAAACGGTCCCAAACATTTCTAGAATACGTTTTGAACTTAAAGCACTCTTTAATTCGGGTTTAATGCCGAATATGGGTGTCGATTTGGGTTAGTAACCGTCGACCGTCGAGCTACGAACCGTTCGTGTAATTAAACTAAATATTAACTCAATTAAACGAACCTGAACTATCACTATTCTGTTCCTAAGCTATTACAATTCTCAATTTCAACTAAAAAGCACTGAAACATCATCATCTACCCTCTCTTCATCGCGAACGTTGCATCAACCGGAGTTCATCCTTTTCGTTCGAAAACAGGTGATTAAACACACCTATTTACTCGGTTTTACATGGGGAACAAAAGCCCCATGTTTATAATCGCTAACCGAATCTTGGCACCCTCATGCATTTTTTAAAGCCTTTTTAAGCCTAATTTTAATTATAGAAAAATTTTAATAGACATAAAAATGATTTTACAAACTTCTAATATTTTTAAAATCATCTAAATATTTTCTGTAAATTTATTTTGTAAAATCTTTTAATATTTTATTATAATATTTATTTACTAATGTTATAACTAAATATATTTATTTATACAAAGAAAATGAGTTATAATTTGTTAGAGTTTTAAGACACGATATTATTTTTTGTAAATTTATTTAATAAAATATTTTAATATTTTTTTATTAAATGGTTTAGATAAATAATATATTTAGTTTATTTTCTTATAAAATGGATTTTAAATAGTGGTTTAAATCACTAAATTATTTGTTCAACAATATACATTTATAAATGACGATTATTATTTTAAATTATAACTAAATTTTACTACAAATAGTTTTTCCTTGTATTTCTATATACAAAAATGTATACTTAGTATATTTCACTTGCTTTTTATTAAAACACATAAATGATAAAATTTGTGATAAAATATTTAACGTACTTACAAAAATCCCTAAATTTCACCTAAAAACCTTGTTCGTGTTAAAACATTAAACTTATTATTAAAACGTTAACCTTGTGAATGTATATATATATTTAGGGCCTTGTGACCATTCACGTTGGAACGACGTCTATTATTCCTCTATTAATCGTCATACTTATATTTATTTGTCAAGTGAGTTTCCTTGCCCCTGTTTATGTTATTTCACACCGTTTTGGGGTGAAACATGTTATATTATTCAACATACACTTATAAACGTTTAAATCTTATAAAAGCACATGCAATTCATACTTTTATTTTATCATAGTTATTTGTGTTATTGCAAGTCTTATATGAGATACATATATTGTTTACAATCATTAACTATTGCTAGCCTGACGACGTCTTAGATCTTTGGGCCTGACAAGCCTATTTGGTGCTAAAGTCGATATATTGCCGACTCCTAGGATCCGTATGCTTGTGCACTAGGGAACCAAGTACACTTGGTCAATCATATAAACTTATAATCTAGTTGAGGTTTGATTGTACTATATGTGTTCTATAAACTTGCTAACTCATAACCTATGACATGAATTGCTACTTGAAACCCATGGGATATTATGTATGTGAAACCCTTGGAAACTCACCAACTTTTTAGTTGACCCGTTATTTTTAACATGTTTCAAGAACTACCCAAGTTTGAAGTTATCATTTGAAGTTTGCATAAAACTAGGATTTGGACCTAGATTAAAGATTAAAAAGCTTTGGAATACTTTTGTTTATGTATTGACTTATTTCATGTTAAGACTTATGGTTGTAATTGCATTTGAAACTTATGATAATAAAATTTACATTTAAGGTTAGCGTTATGTGGCTGTAAACAATCTTAACTCTCACACCTCGACGTTTCCGTCGTCAAGGTTGGGGTGTGACATTCAAGCTTACATAACTAAAGGTTAAGTGTTGATCTTAAAGCATATCTTTGAAGCATTTGATAAGTTATAAGTAGTATTCTAGTCATCACGAACGCTACAGAATACCCTTTTATATCCCCAACTGGCAGAAACAAAAAATTAAATAAAATAAATAAAATGCTGGAACATATCCATGTTGAAGCTTCAACTATTTTCAAGTAAAAACCTAGACTGGAAGTCTTGAAAGATGCACATATAAACAAAAGCTACTCTATCTGACCCAACACAATTTAACCAAGACTTTGCACAACAACTAACTGAGTAAATCATTGATGACCTGGGTTAAATATTTTATGTTGCTACTATATTTAAGTGATATAGGTTTGTCGGTTAACAAATATGTTGTAGCAGACTAACAGTAAAGTGACCTAGTGTGTAAAACAATATTGGCAAGTTACTGATTTTAGGTATTTGCTTAATGTCCTTAGAACAATAGCTCATTTCAAGTCAACTAATAAAACAAACACAAAGGCAAAAGGATGAGGAACTTACCAGTCAATACATGAATGCTACAAGCATGAGTCAGTCATCTGAACCAGAGTGAACCACAAAAATTGCTGTTTAGAAAAAGAATAAAAAAAGTATTAGCTTCAACAAAATCAAAAACCCAAAAACTTTTGGATATGGGTATTTCAAGAAACTCAAAGAATCACATAATCAAGAAAGCTTTAGTTAATCAGAACATATGTCAAATTTAATTAAAACGAATTACAATTTACAAATAACCTTGAATGGCTTCTCGAGCAACGTTTGTGTGCTTCTTTGCTATTTCATCTTTAGCATTGTTCTCATCTAGTGCTGCCAAAAGCTTTTCATCTAAAATTTTCACATTCCTTTGCAGTTCTACTTTATCAGCCAAATTTGCCTACATTTATTACGCATACAGGAAAGCAACCTCATTATGAACTCAAAAGTCAAATTTGACCTTAAAAATAATAATTGTTGCCCTGTTGGAAAAGAATGGAACAAATCAGTAAGAAAAAGATCATTTATATAGCTCATCTTCATTCCCTCTGTTAATTTTATCAGCTGCAAGCATTGTTTTCTCAGTAGAATTTTTCTTCCATCTCCATGATTTATGTTCCATCATTAAGAAAACCCTTAGGTCAAAAGTGCAGGAACCACTTAAATCATGGACAATCTGCAATCACTCAAGAAAGAAGACACAAATGCACTTCTTGTCATTATCTGAAGAAATAACCTAATTTACCTCCAGTAAAAACATCTGAAAATTATTATTACTAAAAAAAATAAAAAAAATCATTTCAATTCATGTTTTTATCAACAAAACCCTAAGAAATTAGGGCTTAGAGTCTCCCATTCTTAGGTCAACACCTCAAGGCAAGTGGATCTATAACAGTGAAGATGATTATATGCTTTCAATAGAGCATACAGAGCTCTTGCAGATCATAATAAACTTGTTACCTCACTATGCATGCATCTCAAAACACTTTCACAGATTAATCACGAACGATTGAAGCAAAACAAGCTTCCATTCTTCTGCATAGGCCATAGAAACAAAAGAAATTAAAAATTAGGTTTAAAACAATATAAACAAAAGCTTCAAACATGTTGTTTTAGTATCCATCTTAATAGATAATCAATCACCAAATCGGAATAAATAATAATTGAATCACCTTCGGATGCCTGAATGAAGCTTTCATAGACTTCAAATTTGTCTTCACTCTAGTATCCATCTTAATAGATAATCACAACAACTTGAACATTAATGTACACTGCAACATCAAAGAAACCAGAAAATCAAAATCATCAAAGGAAAACAGAGCATTTATTAAAGACATCAATAATAAAAAAATCAGACCTTTAAAGGAATGGGTCGTCGTCTTCTTCTTTTCCCCAATCAATTCTATACTTTTCACAAGTATTAATGACTAAAGTCGAACAAAAGAGCACCCAGAGCAATTGTACTCAATTCTGAAACTTTAAAGTGTTTTATTGGTATTAGTAAAGGAAAACGTGTTTATGTCATGCAATCCCCAAGCAACACATAGCAGATTAAACCAACAAATAGCATATACAAACAGCAAAAAACAACAACTTTCCAATCCCTAAACACAATTTCATCATATAAACAATATCATATAACACAATTTCATCATATAAAACAATATCATATAACACAATTTCATCATATCAGACTACCCAATCCCTAAACCCAAAACATTCAAAACCCTAACCCTAACCTCTTAACACTAACAACAAATCTGATCTCAAGCTATTTTCAAAATCCAAAACCTAATCTGAAGCGTTTTTGAATCTTACCTCCAAGAAGTTGTAGTAGGTTGAAAAACAACTACAAATCCGGATGTTGTGACTTTATGTAGGGTTTTGAGGAATTTGAATTTGAATCCAGATGGGTTTTAAGGAATTTGAAAAAAATCTTAACTCTTTTCATGTTATGTATGGTTTTGAGGAAGAAAAGCCCTACCTATGAGCTTCTTGAAAGGGAGGTGATGGTGATGTTACCTTGTTCCAGCAACTCTGATGGTGATGTTACATTGTTCCAGCAACTCTGATGGTGATGGTACCTTGATAGAAAGAACATCTAAGGAGATAAGCTTTCCACCGAAAGCAACTCTGATAGAAAGAAAGCAACTCTGATAGCCGAAAGAAAGCAACTCTGAGCCTTGCAGCACCGAAAGCAACACTGAGTTTTTCCAAAAACATTGATCTCCGAAAGATCCATGTTTTTGATCTCCGAAAGAAAGCAGGTTGTAACTTATGCTTTAAGAGATGTACATCTCTTAAATTTAAGAGATTTGTGTGAAATTACATTGGTGCCATTCTCAAATGAATATTAAGGTAGTATAGATGATTTAATTTTTAGTTTTTCCTTTCTTTATACAATATTCATATCCTTATGGTATAATTTAAAATTTATATAATTATTATGTTGTTATAAAGTGATGAGTAAGAGCATTCACAACCCGTGCCCTATAATCATGTGAGTGTGTTTGGTATATTATATGGAATGATTTTGAGTGGTTGTGAGTGAAGGAGAGAGAAAATGTTATTGTGGATTGGTATATTTGAAGAATCACTGTACAATCCTTATAAATTTTTTAATATTTTTTAAAGTGGTTGTGAGTGAATGAGAGAAAAAGAAGTAATGATAAGGGTATAAAAAGTATTATTTAATTGAAAGGAGAGAGAAGAAGTAGTGATTTTAGTGTAATTATATAGATAAAGATAAGGAATTGGATATAAATGCTCTAAACTAACTAAACTCAAAAGCAATTATATATACATATTAAAATTTAAATAATTTGAGTCAAAATCAAGCCGACTCGAGTTTAAACTTTAGACGAGCCAAGCCGAGTCGGCTTGGTTTTCAAAACTATTCAAGCCAAACTGGCTTAGTTCGTAAGCAAACCGTTTTCGAACAAGCTTTTTCCAATCGAGCTCAGAGCATCGAGAATAACCGTTCCAAGATTTGATTCCCAACAAACCGCCATGGTTAACTCCAATTGATTCCACCCCTCGATTATTCTTAATCAAACATTCAAACTTGGTATGCAATTTAATTTACGTTGCAAGAACTTGATGTCCTTTGTTGTCGCTGATGAATTAGCCTGATATTACCCTTCATCATCCCCAATCCAAACGAAGTCATAGATCTCTTATGCAAGAAGATGAAATCAGCAGGTTCGTTTTGAAGAACAAGAACAAGTCGCTACTTAAGATCATGGAGTGAAAGCGAATTTCTTGATCTAAAACATTGATCATTTCAATTTCTGGGCACATCGATTTTGTAAATCGATCTTCTTTAATTGCACACAAGGTATTCGATCATATGTCCACATACGAATAGTTTAAGCTATAAGAAATTTATAATCATTTTGTGGGCTTTAATACAGGTATGAGAAGTATCATTCTGCTTTTGGAGTTGTAGGAGAAGAAAGAAAGGCTAAATACACTCATTGTAAGTATCATATGCTAATCTTTATAAAATGGTTTCCTTTATTCAAGTGTATATATATACCTTGATTAATTGTTTATTTACTTCAAACTACTTTTATTGTACGCCTATTATAGATTACCGTATATCACAAGATTAATATTGACACCATCAAGTGGAATCTACTCTAATAAAAGGTATTTTGAGATGACACGTGTCAACCCACAATCATTTTTATCAAAATTTTCCCGCCTCTCTCTCTTATTAAATAATTACCTTAATTACTAATAATATTTCTTTAACACCTTTTTAGATTTAATAAATTAGAAAGAAATCTATTTATTATTTTTATTTCTAAATAAATATTTTTATAAAATAATAAATTTTTCTAAAGCATAAAACTTTTTAAAAATATAAAATATTTTAAAATTCGTAATTTAAAAATTCATTTTTGAAAACAAAATATAATCCAAATTGAGAGTTATAATAGGAAATTTTTAGAAATGACATTTTTATACGAATTTTTTAGAATTAAATATTTATTTTTTAAAAAAGTTTATAAATAAATTTTAAAAAGTTGATATTACTGTTTTATTATTAGAGTATCATTTTATAATTATTAAATTTTATTATATTAATATTTTACTTACTCAACCCGTGTAATACACGGGTTTACTAAAGCTAGTTAAATATAAATCTCTTGATATATAGATTACCATTAGTTAAACCGAATTTTTTTTAAAAGTAGTATATATTAAAAAAAAATTAGGTAACCGGTGAAGTAAAAAAAAAAAAAGGAAAAGGGTATATCCGCTATTACAAATAGCGGATTAGGAGATGTTTTAAAAAAAATTCTGACACTCTGACAATCTTCAAAATTGAAATTTTTTTATTTTATATATAAGCCGCTATTACAAATAGCGGATTAGGAGTATTTATTAACCATGGTTAAGTTTTAAAAAAAAATAAAAGTAAACCGCTATTACAAATAGCGGATTACCTTTTAAAAAATTTTTTTCTCCTAATCCGCTATTTCTAATAGCGGATTAAGTAAAAAAAATCCGCTATTAGAAATAGCGGATTAGGCTTTAATAAATTTGGTTTGGCCGGGTTTCGAACCCGGGACGTTTCTGTGACATGCATTGCACCCAGCCAGTTGAGCTGAGTGACTAACCCAACAATACAATGGTTTCATTTCTTAATATATAGTATTGGACAGAATTTTAAAACTAAAATTAACCCTCATTTCTTAATATATACTTTTTTTTACTTAGTAATTATTTAGTAAAATTCTTAAAACTAAAATATTTTTACTTAGTAATTATTTAGTATATATCTAGTATATATTTATGTTACTTATTAAAATTTAAAACTAAATTTAACCCTCACTTTAATGTTAGTTGATAAAAATTTAAAATTTTAAAAAAATTTTAAAACTAAAAATTTTTTACTTAGTAATTATTTAGTATATATCTAGTGTATATATATATGTTACTTATTAAATTTTAAAACTAAATTTAACCCTCACTTTAATGTTACTTAATAAAAATTTAGAATTAATAAAAATTTTAAAACTAAAATTTTTTACTTAGTAATTATTTAGTATATATCTAGTATATATATATATGTTACTTATTAAATTTTAAAACTAAATTTAACCCTCACTTTAATGTTACTTAATAAAAATTTAGAACTAATAAAAAATTTTAAAACTAAAATTTTTTACTTAGTAATTATTTAGTATATATCTAGTATATATATATATATGTTACTTAATAAATTTTAAAAGTAAATGATGAGATGCAAGTCTGCATTATCACATGTCTCCATTATGCAACATTATCACATGCAAGACTGCAAATGTCTGCAAAGTTAAATGTCTGCAAATCACATGCAAGTCTGCATTTTCATTATGACTACTTGCAGCGGGAAAAACAGTATCAGTATCTGCAAATTTTCAGTATCACATGTGACATGTTTGCATTATGCAACTCCATTATGACATGATCACATGTGACATGCAACTCCATTATGCAAATTTTCAGTATCAGTATCTGCAACTCCATTATTACACATATATATATTAATCTATATGTGACATGCAACTACTTCCACCGTAAGAAGACAATGATCACATGTGACATGCAACTCCATTATGCAAAATTTCAGTATCAGTATCTATAACTCCATTATTACACATATATATATTAATATATATGTGACATGCAACTACTTCCACCGTAAGAAGACAATGATCACATGTGACATGCAACTCCATTATGCAAATGATCACATGTGACATGCAACTACTTCCACCGTAAGAAGACAATTCATAAGAAGACAATATATATTATTACACATGCAACTCCGTTATTACACATATATATATATTAATATATTTAATAAAACAATATATTTGAATATATTGTTTTAATGCCTATGCGGATAACGGATCAGACAGCCACCGGTGCCACAACCAACTGGCTTTGGATGTCTGGGTGGTTGTACGCGTCTTGTTGCTGGATCTTCGGGGTCATTATCATTTGGTTGACTGAAGCCTTCGGGTTGACTAAGCTGTAGGTCCAAGCTCATTTGAACTGGACTTAATTATTGGTACCTCGGCTGTTGTACACTAAAACCAGTATAATCGTAATTCTGAAAGAGCCCTGGCTGGTCTGAGTACATCACATGAATCATATTAGCAGAGGGAGTGTTGTCAAATAGTGAGGATACCCAGTTGTTTTTTCGTTGTTGTTAAAATTCGACTGGGTACCTAATTCAATGTTTGATAATCCATCTCCAACATTTTCAATGAAGGCTGATAACATGGTTGCCAATCTAGTGTTGGACCTCCAACATATGATGTACCCTCCCTATAGTTGGGTGTTGCCCCTGTTAAATTGGAGGGGCCCGCCCCATAGTTTGGTGTTGACCCTGTTAAATTGGAGGTGCCCGCCCCATAGTTGGGTGTTGCCCCTGTAAAATGTTGGGTACCCTCCCCCTCATCATCATCATTGGGTACGAAGTTTACCCGTGTTCTTTGTCGACCACGGCGCCCCCGACCACGCGGAGCACGTTGGGGGAGTGTGTTATCCAGTCCCATATCTGGTTCATTAGTCTGTATGTACGTAGGCTGATCAATTTGATTAACCGATCCAATCAGTTGAGAAGCCATGCCTTGGACCCCTCCAAAATTTTCGTAGTAATGATCAGGGCCCATGTTTCGCATCCTGATTGCTTCTTGACCTATGAAGCCTAATCCATCCACCTGCAAAACCAAATAATTAACTATACGCATTACTTATTTATTAATTTAATTGTACATTAGTAATTATACTTACCAAGAATCTTGCAGCTCCACCATGATCATCAAATCCAGCATGGACAACACCCGGGACGTGCCTCGGGTCTTTTATATACAAAACAGTATGCCGATGAAACCAATCATTGTAAGTATGGTGTGTCGTAGGCATGTTGGTGGGCACACCTTCCACAACATTTTCGTGTCTATGGTTCCAATTGTCGACATACGCTGCGTGATGAACAGACCAGTCTGTTTCTAACCTCCCTTTCCGTATTGTTTTACGGAGTTTGTTAAGCACTTGACGTGAAACGGGGAATGGGGCAGGGATTTACTGAAGAAATCCAAACTGCCTCATCACCCTTTCCACCGGATGATATTCAACAATGTTTCAATAAAGTAAAAAACATTGTGACTTCCAACTGCTTATGCCTGTTTTGCACATTTCAGGGAGTCTTCGCATCACGTTCTGATAAGGCATCCAATCAAACTGTAAAAATAAAAATCTGTTAATATTTATTATTTAACATTGATTTATAAAATCATTATGTTAAAGAAAAAATACATCGGCCTCTTCGGAAGATAGAGAGACCGCTTACGAGTCGGGGGTCTCTTCGGAAGCGGTCTCTCTATCTCTCAGGATAGAGGAAAGACTTGCCACCACATACCCCTCCCAGACCCTGCTCTCCAGCGGGATACACTGGGTATGTTTGTTTGTTTGTTTATTATGTTAAAGAAAAAATACATCGGCCTCTCGGAGATTTTGTAATGTTGTACGGTGTGCCTTTATAACGTGCGAAGGAGTATCTGTGGTGCTAATGGCATGCTCCGCCCACCTTCACGAAGACAATGACAAGTATTAGAATAATAATATATATTTAAGTATTACAATAGTATGTATTTACCTTGCACCATATGGTTTTTTCCAATCTATTTGTTGATTGACAATTGTGGGTGCTAACGGGCGTATCCGGGTCCATGCCCATATTTGTAGCAGTGACATTGGGCCGCCCACTGCCTTTGTATTTGGCCTGGTTGCCTTATAGAGTTCTCTATACAGAGACGCTAGGGCAGCAACACCCTAACTGATTTGCCCACTAACAGTAATGTCAGTCAAATGACTTAATAAATGTAATGATACGTACCCATTATTCGTATCTGCTAATACATTGTTAGTATCATTATTAGGCAAATACAACGTGCACGCTGCATACATTCTTGATCTGTTGATTCATCAGTTATTGGGTAATCTAACATAAACGTTAACAAGGTACTGAGTTTCAGCATATGATTTTTAAAATCAGTTGGTTTTGGATCAAAACCTAAGTAATTTATGCACATATGCCTGCGTTCTTCCTCGTTGTACGAACCCTCGGCTCCAACTAATGCCACGCCCTCGATGGGCAACCCCCATAGAACGTTAACATCCTCCAACGTTACAGTGGCCTCTCCAAAAGGTAGGTGAAACGTGTTCGTTTCGGGCCGCCACCTTTCAACCAGTGCTTCTATCAACGCCCTATCAATTCTCCTATAGGCACATCGTACAACACCGCCAAAACCAAATAAACGGATGTACTTTAAAACTTTACCCGTTAGAGTAATGTGTTCGTCAGAAATCAGCTCCCAAAATGAACCGTCTCCACGCTTAAAATCAAGTGTACAGTTGTCCCCCTCTTGTGGATTCAGAAACAACTTTCTGGCCCGGTGTTCGGCTCCCAGGTACAACAGACTTTCATCCCTTGGACCCGGGTTGAGATGCATGTTCATATTCATTTTGAGATGAGTTTGAAGTTGGTGTTTGAGATGAAGTTGGTGTTTGAGACGATGCTTGAGATGAAGTTGGTGTTTGAGATGAAGTTGGTGTTTGAGATGATGCATGTTTCTTCATATTTATAATGCAAATAAATATATTTTTACTTTAATTATAATAAAAATAAATATACTTTTACTTTAATAAAAATAAATTATAATAAAAATAAATATACTTTTGCTTAAATAATAATAAAAATAAATTATAATAAAAATAAATATACTTTTACTTAGTAATTATTTAGTATATATCTAGTATATATATATATGTTACTTAATAAATTTTAAAAGTAAATGATGACATACAAGTCTGCATTATCACATGTCTTCATTATGCAACATTATCACATGCAAGACTACAAATGTCTGCAAAGTTAAATGTCTGCAAATTTTTAGTATCACATGCAAGTCTGCATTTCCATTATGACTACTTACAGAGGGAAAAACAGTATCAGTATCTGCAAATTTTCAGTATCACATGTGACATGTTTGAATTATGCAACTCCATTATGACATGATCACATGTCTGCATATTCACATGTTTGCATTATGCATTTCCACCGTAAGAAGACAATTTATATTAATGCAAGTTGCAACTCAATTCATAAATATACTTTTGCTTAAATAATAATAAAAATAAATATACTTTTACTTTAATAAAACAAACAAACAAACAAACAAACCCAGTATATCCCACTCAAGAGCAGGGTCTGGGAGGGGTAAGTGGTGGCAAGTCTTTCCTCTATCCAGATAGGTAGAGAGACCGCTTCCAAAGAGACCCCTGGCTCGATAGCAAAAGCAGTAACGCTAACGAATAAACATATAATCAAACATACGATATGCGATATATGGTATATGGTACAGCACACATCATACAACAAATATTAAAATATCACCAAAAGGAAGTATAAAATGAACAAGCATGTATCAGGGAAGCAGCAAGTTTCCCCTAAAAAGGTCCAAGCGTACTACATACACATCAAGCCCCGTGACAATTAATCCAAGTCCTTTCCTAGCTACAGGAACCACTAAAAGTCCTTAATTTTGATTCTACGCCTCCACTCATTCCTATCCTCGATCATGTGCTCAGAGAGGTGCAAGTGTACCATATCTCGCCTAATTCTCTCTTCCCAAGTCAACCTAGGTCTTCCTCTACTCTTCCTGCCCTCTATGATGATGTTCTTCATTGCTCTGACCGGTGCTGCCATTGGTCTTCTCTTGACATGTCCATACCATCTTAATCTTCCCTCTCGTATTTTATCTGCAATAGAAGCCACTTCTAACTTCTGTCGAAACACTTCGTTTCTTATCCGATCCAGTCTTGTATGGCCACACATCCACCTTAGCATTCGCATTTCCGCAACCTCTATTCGTTTCTCATGCGATTTCTTTATGGCCCAGCAGTCTGTTCCATATAGCATAGCTGGGCGTACCGCCACTCTGTATAGTTTTCCCTTGAGTTTTGCTGGAAACCTCTTATCACATAGGATCCCTGATGCTGCTCTCCACTTACACCAACCTGCTTGAACACGGTGAGCTACATCGCTGTGTATCTCTCCGTCCTCCTGCAGATACGAGCCCAGGTATTTGAATCTAGATGTTCGTGGTACCGGCATACCCTGGATACTGATTTGGGTGTCCTCTTCCTCGTCGCCACCAAAGTTACAATGCATGTATTCCGTTTTAGAGCGGCTTATCGTTAATCCTCTGCTCTCTAGCGCTGTTCTCCACTGCTCTAGCTTGTCGTTAAGCATCATTTTAGATTCTGATATTAAGACAATATCATCCGCGAAGAGCATGCACCACGAGACTGACTGTTGTATATGCTTAGTCATCTCATCCACACTAGTGTGAAGAGAAATGGGCTCAATGCCGATCCTTGGTGTAGTCCCACTTCCACTGAGAATGAGTTTGTGTCTCCTACCGGTGCTCGCACACATGTTTTTGCCCCGTCATACATATCCTTAATTAATTTGATACACCTCTCTGGTACCCCTCTATGTCGTAGGCTTTCCCAAATTAGTTGTCTCGGTACACTGTCATAGGCCTTTTCTAGGTCTATGAATACCATATGGAGGTCCCTTTTCTTTTCTCTATATTTCTCCATTATCCGTCTTATGACGTGTATGGCTTCTGTCGTAGAGCGTCCTGGCATAAATCCAAATTGGTTTACTGCTATCTGGGTTTCCCGTCTAATTCTCGTGTCAATAACTCTTTCACATAGTTTCATCGTGTGACTCAGTAGCTTTATTCCCCTGTAGTTTTCGCATCCTTGGATATCTCCTTTTTTCTTATATATGGGGACTATAACACTGTTCTCCACTGGTCTGGCATCTTCCCTGTCTTAAAGATAGTGTTGAATAGATCTGTTAGCCATTGGAGACCCTCATCACCCAGGCATTTCCACACTTCAATCGGTATGTTGTCTGGCCCCACCGCTTTAGCCCTTCCTATTTTCTTCATAGCTCCTTTTACTTCGTCTACTGTGATGCTTCTACAATAGCATAGGTTGTAACATTTCGTATTTTCGTTAAATAAAATTTAACCCTGTTATATTCTTGTAAGGACCTTTTATGACATTCGTAAAACCATGAGTGTTATTTATGGTTACTCCTTGTAATTTATCCTTTTATTCATTGATTTAATGGTTAATAATCAATTTAATAAAATACACATAATAATAATAATAATAATAACAATAATAATAAAAGTAATAACTAATAAGATGGGAAGATGTTTAAAACCTTGAATTATGAAGTCAAGGGGGCTTTAATGCCAATTTGGAAAACTTAAAAGGGAAGTTTGCATATGAAATAATAAAAAACTCAAACCGCAGGGACCAAAACTGTCAATTATTAAAATTAGTAATTCCCTCCCCTTTTCGCCGGCCCGTTTTTCCGGTGGTCGACTCCGGCGGCCTCCGGCGACCACCAAACCTCAACCGAACATGAGGTTTAATGAAATTAAACCATTTAAAACCTTTCGCGACCTTGATTCGAACCTGTCACTATGTTTTTACTCGACATCAATGATCGTTATGAGCGTTCAAACTAAAACCGAAACCCACATTCAAATTTCAAACGGTTTCGACTCGATCATCAACGCAAACAATCAAATTAATCAACTGAAAACGATTCTGTGAGCATTACGAATTCAAACATACCAATAATTACTAATAACACCATGTAATTATAATCGAATCGTGACCCGAAACTCCCGAATCAACCTTAAACTCGTTTGATTTGAAACAATTACAATCGGACTATAAACGCATAGTGACACCTTCAATTCGATCACTTTGAACTTTCTGCAACTTCAATTACAAACAAAACAAACCCCACCATCTCTTTCGATCTCCATCTTCACTCGCAACCCGCACTCAGTCGAACTCCATATTCGAAGCAACCTCAACAGAAATTGATTGAGGGCTTTTGATCGTCTGGTCTAAGAGAAGCTCTCTGTGCCATTAATTTGATTTCATCAACAAAATCAACTCGAATTGATTTCTCAACTGTCGCGACTTGTTCATCCTTCAACCCATCGATTCCATCACCATTCAGGTAATTGGTTACACACACACACTCGTTTTTGGATGCTAATCAAAAGCCCTATGCTTAATTCGGCTATTGATTAAGTTTCATGCTCAATTGGAAATCAAATTGAAACTAGGGTTCATGATTGATTTGGGGATTTCTGAAAATTGGTTCTTAAACTATAAAACGAACTCCATAACAGATTATGGGCTTACAGCCCACCGGTTTAGAACTCACCCCCTTCTGAAATCGACGCCGGTTCGACCCTTGTCCACCCCAACTATTTTTTTTAAGCTAAATGTTTTTTTATTTTATTCATTCCTATTCCAGAAAATTTTAATGTATTATTAAATTAATATAAAAGAATTATTTTGTTCTCCATAAAGTATTAAATTTTTTTGAAACCTCTAAAGGGTATAAATTATATATTGTTATCTTCAAACAAAAAATAAAGGTTATAAAAAAAAATATTTAATTTCTTTGAACGTTTTAAATTCCTATAAACTAAATTCAATCAAATATAAATTAGTTCAAATTATTTAAAACTATTTTTTTATAAAACCTTTAACTAACTATTCAACTAATTATTTTGATCAAGTTATTAATAATTAATCATAAAAAGATTATTATTTATTTATTTATCATACTTGATCTTCAACGTTATTTAAATCAATTTATAAATTCTATTTAACGAATTACTTATTATTCAAATATTTTATTCTAGTTTTATTTAACCAATATATCAAATGAGTTACAATATTTTTATATAATCTCACAAACTCCAATTGAAACCTTAATTCATATCTATTCTTTAATCATTATATTGTTTTAAATCTAAGACATCATTCCTTAGGTTAAAACCGTGAGGAAAACGTTGGTGTCCAATCTTGCATATTAATCACACCATATTGCTATACCAAGTGAGTATTCATTGCCCATTTTTCATGTTTTATTATTTGGGGAAATCATGTGATACTATACGCAACCATGTTTATTCATTTTTATTCTATTTCATATTAATATTCAATTCATTACGTGTTATGTTATTTACTTGCAATTATGTGTTCACATCTAGATAAACTTGATAACATGATCATTAATTCACACAACCACGGTAACAATGATAGATCTATTGGTTTGACAACCCACCCCATTTGTTTAGTCGCGTGGTGATTGAAACCGGAAACATACATTCTATAAGGCTTCGTCTGTGGACCGAGTCAATTCAGTCATTAGGTTTGATCGTGTTGTTTGTCATTTATGATACATTGCTGCATAACATTACCATGTGAATTGAATTGTTTTCAAGTTATTCAATCAAATTTTGTGTGTGTTTAAACCTGTGATTACTCACTGGCTAATTCCTTAGCTGACTCGTTATTTTTTTTCACATGATTTCAGGAAATGCTATTTAGTGGAATTCTCTCTGCTCATATAGGATTGGACCTAGTCAAAAATAAAGAAGACAATATTATATTTCATGGTTTTACTTTAATTGCGTTGTTATGTGTGACTTGAATGACATTATTCAATAAATAAATGGTTATTAAATGTTATTTCAACGTATTTATTACCTTGTGCTATGAACAATCGATTCACATTCGTCCGCCTCGATGATTCCGCCATCGGTCGGGGTGTGACAGATTGGTATCAGAGCCAAGGTTATAGGGAATTAGGTTATTAGAAATGGAATGACCTAGACTATAACTAAGTACCTTTACACATGAGTCCTCTCATGTATTCTATATGTTTAGATAGGGCTTATATGTGTCACTTATGTCTATTATGTTTATATGATTATCACATTCTCTTATATCTTGATTCTTACCTTTCACATACAAATTCTCAAATCATATTATATGGCATTATGTGCCTAAATCAATTGTTTTCAAATTTTAAATTTTGATTTGTTATTCATGGTTTTCAAATCTCGTCAAAGTCCGTGTCACATGACTGAGAACATGCAATGCTGGAAGAGTGGAATACCTGTATCTTAAGGTGTTCTGTCTAGGCAAGGTATTCATACAACTTGATTACCTTACCTGGGAACCCTCGAGATGAGTATTCGCTTATAGGTACGCATGTCCTCATTAAGGTTGTGGTGGACACAAATACTTTGATAAGTCAACGTATTCGCTTTGGTTTGCGAACCGAACGTTTACACTCCTAACCTCTCATTGTTATTCTAAACAATCTCATTAACGATTTTATTATTTTGAAAAGTTTTAAAAACCAATTGCCCGTTTCTCATAGAGGTTTCTTCTTTCCATATTATACAGCATGTCTTCCCGTCAAACCGCTCCCGATCTAGAAGCTCTGGCCGTAAGATTGCTGCTATAGTGGCACGTGAAGTTGCTGCGGTCATCCCAACACTGCTTACTCATTTGAACCAAGGCAACAACGTTGTTCAAAATCAAGCTGCACCAAACCCTCCACGAGTTTGTACTTACAAGCACTTCAGTTCTTGCAATCCCACTAAGTTTAGCGGAACCGAAGGAGCCACTGGTCTTTTACAGTGGTTTGAGAGTATCGAGAACACTTTTCTTAATAGTGAGTGTCCCGAGAATCTCAAGGTTCGCTATGCTACAAGTGTTCTTCAAAAGAGAGCACTCACTTGGTGGAACGGGGAGAAACGAACCTGTGAAACTGATGCTGCCTTGGCATTAACGTGGGATGAAGTCAAAGAACTCATGACTCGGGAATTCTGTCCAAGAAATGAGATCAAGAAGTTAGAAGCTGAGTTCTGGGACTTAGCTCAAGAAAGTGGAGAAAATCTAGCTTACACCAACCGATTTCATGAATTGAGCCTACTTGTTCCCCACTTAGTTACCCCATTATCCCAGGCCATTGAAAAGTACATCGGTGGTCTACCCATGAAAATTCAAGACACGGTGTGGGGTAGGAATCCTGCAACTCTGGAAGATACCATCCGGTTAGCTGCTCAGTTAACTGACAATCATGTCAAGGCTGGAACCCTGACTAGGAAGGGTGCTAAGAAGGTGCCCGAGAAACCCTCAGCTGAACCCCTTAAGGAGGAAAAACCTGAACCTTCTCAAAACAAGAAGAGGAAGGTTAAATCCCAAAACTTTGCTGTGGTTACCCCTACTGTTCCAGTTAATCAAGTCGCACCAAGCTACCAACCAGTCTCCAATAATCAAGTCCCGGCAAAGAAACCTTACACCGGAACTTTCCCACAGTGCAATATTTGCAAGTACCACCACCCTGCTAATGCACAATGCCGTCGCTGCACCAACTGTGGTCGTTTCGGTCATACTTTCAACGTGTGTAAGAGCGCAGCTAAGACTCCGGCTACCGCACCTGTTCTTCAACATCCTCCTGTAATTACTCAGGGTCGTGCATGCTATCAATGTGGTGACCCGAACCACTTCCGCAATCGATGCCCTCAACTTGTCAGCACGGTGCCTACGGCTCAAGGACGTGCTTTTAACATCAATGCTCATCAAGCGCAAACCAATAGAGATGTGGTGAACGGTATGTTTTTAATCAATAATCACCATGCTTCAGTTTCATTTGATACCGGCGCTGACAAAAGTTTTGTGTCCTTAGAATTTTAGCCCTTACTTGTTAGTGCACAGACTAAGTTGAGAAAACCATTTACGGTAGAGATAGCCGACGGGAAACCTATCACAATCGATTCAATTATTCCAAACTGTATCCTTAGTCTTAGCGAGCATGATTTTCCTATCGATCTCACACCGATGCAACTTGGAAATTTTGACGTCATTATAGGCATGGATTGGCTATCTAAGAACCATGCTGAAGTTGTTTGTTACGAGAAAATCATCCGGATCCCTCTTGCGCCCGAAAAGGTGTTAAATATTTATGGAGAAAAACCTTCCAAAGGCCTTCGACTTATGTCATGTACCAAAGCTCAAAGTACCTTCGCAAGCACTATGTGGCCTTCTTAGCACATGTCGTGAAAACGAGTGAGAAGTCAAAAAAAGTCGAGGATATTCCGATCATTCGTGATTTTCCGGAAGTGTTCCCCGATGACTTAACTGGACTCCCTCCTGTTCGTCAAGTCGAGTTTCGTATCGATCTTGTGCCTGGTGCAACACCTGTAGCAAAATCTCCATATCGTCTTGCACCATCTGAGATGCAAGAACTTGCTAGTCAACTTCAAGAACTTTCCGATAAAGGTTTCATTCGACCAAGTTCCTCACCTTGGGGAGCCCCGGTATTGTTTGTGAAGAAGAAAGATGGCTCATTTCGTATGTGTATCGATTATCGGGAGCTCAACAAGCTTACTGTTAAGAACCGGTATCGTCTACCAAGAATCGATGATTTGTTTGACCAACTTCAAGGCGCTTCATACTTTTCCAAGATTGACCTTCGTTCTGGTTATCATCAACTACGAGTGCATGATGACGACATTCCCAAAACAGCCTTCCGTACAAGATATGGTCATTACGAATTTCTAGTTATGCCATTTGGTTTGACCAACGCACCAGCTGTGTTCATGGATTTAATGAACCGCGTGTGTAAACCATACTTGGACAAGTTCGTGATCGTCTTCATCGACGACATTCTGATTTATTCAAAATCAAGATCCGAGCATGAACATCATCTTCGTTTGATTCTTGAACTATTGAAAAAGGAGAAACTATATGCCAAATTCTCTAAGTGTGAATTTTGGTTGAAGGAGGTACAATTCCTTGGTCACATCGTAAATGATAAAGGAATTCATGTGGATCCTGCAAAGATTGAGGCGGTAAAGAGTTGGGTGGAACCTAAAACTCCCACTGAGATCCGTTCATTCCTTGGCTTGGCCGGCTACTATCGGCGTTTCATCCCAAATTTCTCAAAGATCGCCGTGCCTCTTACTGCCTTGACCCACAAGGATAAGTCTTTCCAGTGGGGACCAGATCAAGAAAAAGCATTCCAAACACTTAAACAAAAGTTATGCAATGCTCCAATCTTGACCCTCCCTGATGGAAATGATGATTTTGTTGTTTACTGCGATGCTTCCAAGCAAGGTCTTGGTTGTGTCCTCATGCAACGAGGAAAAGTCATAGCCTATGCCTCAAGACAGCTCAAAATCCATGAGAAAAATTACACAACTCATGATCTCGAATTAGGAGCTGTGGTTTTCGCACTCAAAATCTGGAGACACTATCTTTACGGCACCAAGTGTGCTGTATTCACTGACCATAAGAGTCTTCAGCACATTTTCAATCAAAAAGAACTAAACATGAGACAACGGCGATGGGTTGAGTTACTCAATGACTACGATTGTGAAATTCGCTATCACCCTGGAAAAGCGAATGTCGTAGCCGATGCATTGAGTCGTAAGGATTATGTCATACTCCAAAGTGTGACGATTCAATCCGAACTTAAAACTCGAATTCTCGAAGCCCAACACGAGTCAGTCACTGAGGGTAACATGTACGATGAAATGCCATGCGGCGCTGAACTTCAATTGGAAACAAAACCTGATGGTTTGTTGTATTTTCTGGATCGTCTTTGGATTCCTAAACGCAATGATCTTCGAATCCTCATCATGAGCGAGGCTCACAAAACTCGTTATTCCATCCATCCCGGTGCGGATAAGATGTTTATGAATCTCCGTAATCAGTATTGGTGGCCCGGCATGAAAAAGGATATAGCTTTGTATGTGTCCAAATGCCTCACCTGTTCAAAGTTAAAGCCGAACATCAACGTCCGTCTGGATTACTTGTTCAACCTGATATTCCAGTGTGGAAGTGGGAAGACATATCCATGGACTTCATTACCAAATTGCCTCGAACCTCTAGCGGTTATGATAGTATTTGGGTCATCGTTGATCGATTGACTAAATCGGCACACTTCTTACCGATTCGTGAAGATTTTCGAGTTGAGAAATTAGCTCGTATCTATATCAATGAAATAGTCAGCCGTCATGGTGTGCCATTAAATATTATCTCCGATCGTGATGGTCGATTCATCTCCCATTTCTGGCAAAGTCTTCAATCGTCTTTGGGAACCCGACTCAATCTCAGCACAGCTTATCACCCTCAAACTGATGGGCAAACTGAAAGAACCATACAGACTCTTGAGGATATGCTTCGAGCGTGTGTCATTGACTTTAGTGGCTCTTGGGATTCTCATCTACCGTTAATCGAATTTTCATACAACAACAGCTACCATACAAGTATCCAAATGGCACCATTTGAAGCTTTGTACGGTCGCAAGTGTCGATCTCCCATATGTTGGTCTGAGATAGGAGATGCACAAATCACCGGTCCTGAACTGATTCAGGAATCAACCGATAAGATTCACAAGATTCGTGATAACTTATTGGCTGCTAGAAATCGTCAGAAGCATTATGCTGATAAGGGACGGAAACCCATGGAATATAACATCGGTGATCTCGTACTCCTAAAGGTATCACCTTGGAAAGGAGTGATCCGTTTTGGGAAGAAAGGAAAGCTAGCCCCTCGTTATGTGGGTCCATTCAAAGTGCTTGAGCGTATTGGGAAAGTAGCTTACAAGCTTGAACTGCCTCAAGAACTCAGCAACATTCACCCAACCTTTCATGTTTCCAACCTCAAGAAATGCCTTGCTGATGAGAACCTCCGCATTCCACTTGATGAAGTTCAAATTGATGAATCCATGCACTTTATCGAAAGGCCTGTGGAGATCATGGACCGTGAAATCAAACAACTCAAGCGTAGCCGAATCCCTATCGTCAAGGTTCGTTGGGAGTCTAAACGTGGCCCAGAGTTCACTTGGGAGCGTGAAGACCAAATGAAATCCAAGCATCCTCACCTTTTTGTCTCAGCCTCTTCGTGATCAAATTTCGGGACGAAATTCCTTAAAGTAGGGGAGACTGTAACATTTCGTATTTTCGTTAAATAAAATTTAACCCTGTTATATTCTTGTAAGGACCTTTTATGACATTCGTAAAACCATGAGTGTTATTTATGGTTACTCCTTGTAATTTATCCTTTTATTCATTGATTTAATGGTTAATAATCAATTTAATAAAATACACATAATAATAATAATAATAACAATAATAATAAAAGTAATAACTAATAAGATGGGAAGATGTTTAAAACCTTGAATTATGAAGTCAAGGGGGCTTTAATGCCAATTTGGAAAACTTAAAAGGGAAGTTTGCATATGAAATAATAAAAAACTCAAACCGCAGGGACCAAAACTGTCAATTATTAAAATTAGTAATTCCCTCCCCTTTTCGCCGGCCCGTTTTTCCGGTGGTCGACTCCGGCGGCCTCCGGCGACCACCAAACCTCAACCGAACATGAGGTTTAATGAAATTAAACCATTTAAACCTTTCGCGACCTTGATTCGAACCTGTCACTATGTTTTTACTCGACATCAATGATCGTTATGAGCGTTCAAACTAAAACCGAAACCCACATTCAAATTTCAAACGGTTTCGACTCGATCATCAACGCAAACAATCAAATTAATCAACTGAAAACGATTCTGTGAGCATTACGAATTCAAACATACCAATAATTACTAATAACACCATGTAATTATAATCGAATCGTGACCCGAAACTCCCGAATCAACCTTAAACTCGTTTGATTTGAAACAGTTACAATCGGACTATAAACGCATAGTGACACCTTCAATTCGATCACTTTGAACTTTCTGCAACTTCAATTACAAACAAAACAAACCCCACCATCTCTTTCGATCTCCATCTTCACTCGCAACCCGCACTCGGTCGAACTCCATATTCGAAGCAACCTCAACAGAAATTGATTGAGGGCTTTTGATCGTCTGGTCCAAGAGAAGCTCTCTGTGCCATTAATTTGATTTCATCAACAAAATCAACTCGAATTGATTTCTCAACTGTCGCGACTTGTTCATCCTTCAACCCATCGATTCCATCACCATTCAGGTAATTGGTTACACACACACACTCGTTTTTGGATGCTAATCAAAAGCCCTATGCTTAATTCGGCTATTGATTAAGTTTCATGCTCAATTGGAAATCAAATTGAAACTAGGGTTCATGATTGATTTGGGGATTTCTGAAATTGGTTCTTAAACTATAAAACGAACTCCATAACAGATTATGGGCTTACAGCCCACCGGTTTAGAACTCACCCCCTTCTGAAATCGACCCCGGTTCGACCCTTGTCCACCCCAACTATTTTTTTTAAGCTAAATGTTTTTTTTATTTTATTCATTCCTATTCCAGAAATTTTAATGTATTATTAAATTAATATAAAAGAATTATTTTGTTCTCCATAAAGTATTAAATTTTTTTGAAACCTCTAAAGGGTATAAATTATATATGTTATCTTCAAACAAAAAAATAAAGGTTATAAAAAAAACATATTTAATTTCTTTGAACGTTTTAAATTCCTATAAACTAAATTCAATCAAATATAAATTAGTTCAATTATTTAAAACTATTTTTTTATAAAACCTTTAACTAACTATTCAACTAATTATTTTGATCAAGTTATTAATAATTAATCATAAAAAGATTATTATTTATTTATTTATCATACTTGATCTTCAACGTTATTTAAATCAATTTATAAATTCTATTTAACGAATTACTTATTATTCAAATATTTTATTCTAGTTTTATTTAACCAATATATCAAATGAGTTACAATATTTTTATATAATCTCACAAACTCCAATTGAAACCTTAATTCATATCTATTCTTTAATCATTATATTGTTTTAAATCTAAGACATCATTCCTTAGATTAAAACCGTGAGGAAAACGTTGGTGTCCAATCTTGCATATTAATCACACCATATTGCTATACCAAGTGAGTATTCATTGCCCATTTTTCATGTTTTATTATTTGGGGAAATCATGTGATACTATACGCAACCATGTTTATTCATTTTTATTCTATTTCATACTAATATTCAATTCATTACGTGTTATGTTATTTACTTGCAATTATGTGTTCACATCTAGATAAACTTGATAACATGATCATTAATTCACACAACCACGGTAACAATGATAGATCTATTGGTTTGACAACCCACCCCATTTGTTTAGTCGCGTGGTGATTGAAACCGGAAACATACATTCTATAAGGCTTCGTCTGTGGACCGAGTCAATTCAGTCATTAGGTTTGATCGTGTTGTTTGTCATTTATGATACATTGCTGCATAACATTACCATGTGAATTGAATTGTTTTCAAGTTATTCAATCAAATTTTGTGTATGTTTAAACCTGTGATTACTCACTGGCTAATTCCTTAGCTGACTCGTTATTTTTTTTCACATGATTTCAGGAAATGCTATTTAGTGGAATTCTCTCTGCTCATATAGGATTGGACCTAGTCAAAAATAAAGAAGACAATATTATATTTCATGGTTTTACTTTAATTGCGTTGTTATGTGTGACTTGAATGACATTATTCAATAAATAAATGGTTATTAAATGTTATTTCAACGTATTTATTACCTTGTGCTATGAACAATCGATTCACATTCGTCCGCCTCGATGATTCCGCCATCGGTCGGGGTGTGACAGAAGGTAGTAGAGAATCCCTCTGGGGATAGTGCTGTTAGGAAGCCTAGTGTGTTTGAGCGTTCTCCGGTGATTGATCATTCCCGTCTCCCGTTTCCCGATAGGCTTAAGAATCAAAAGTATGAAGGGATTACGGGCACTTTTTGGATTTGTTTAAACAATTGAAGGTCAATCTCCCGTTCATAGAGGTAATTAAGTGGATGCTTAGGTATGCTAATTTTTGAAAGACCTTTTGAAGAATAAAAGCAAACTAGGTGAAATTTCGAGTGTTTCTTTGTCGGGTGAGTGTTCTGCGGTGGTCATGAACCAACTACCGGAGAAATTGGCAGATCCCGGGGTCTTCACAATCCCGTGTTTGTTTGGTAGTGAAGTTCAATGCCACACGTTGGCGGATTTAGGAGCTAGTATCAATCTTATGCCATATTCCTTGTATGAGAAGCTAGGTTTAGGTGAGTTGAGCCTAACGCGCATGACACTTTCCCTTGCTGATAAATCTGTTAAGCATCCGTGGGGAATTGTAGAGAATTTATTGGTTAAGGTTGGTAAGTTTGTGTTCCCCGTGGACTTTGTAGTGTTAGACATGGAGGCTGATGAACGAGTCCCTATCATTCTAGGTAGACCCTTCTTGTGTACTGCTAAAGCTAACATTAATGTGTTTAAGGGTGAGATCACACTTCACCTGGGAGAGGAGAGTGTAGTGTTTGAGGTTGCCAAATCGATTAGGGGCCCTAGTATTCCGAAAGAGTCGGTGTCCTTGATCAATTCGTGTGAGGTGGATGATAGGATGATGGAGAATGAGAGAGTGTATTCAGTTGAGGAGGAGGATGAGTTAGATCGAGTGGTGGATGAGTTTATGCGAGTTTGTGAAAGTGATGATGAGTTAGTTGATTGTGAATTTAAGAAGTTTGTGGTTGAGGATAGCAAATCCCCAAGTGTGGGGATGTTAGAGTTTGATAGAGAACCGCCACCATTAGCAAAACCTAAGTGTGGGGATTGTTGTGATTTGATTGATTCTGAATTTGGTGGTTTCTTGTTTAGTGGTGAGTTTGGATGTGAGGTTGTTAGTTTCGGGGGTGAGCTGGGTCTTCATGATCTCCCGTAAGTTGATCTTGGAAGATAGTATTTGGGTAGTGACCCGTTTGTAGAGTTTGTAGAGTTGGTTTGCTTGAGTTTTAGGTAGTTTGTGTCTGTTTTTGTTGAGTCAGATTGTTTATTTCTATTGAGTCTGTTTGATGCTGTGTTTGCCTGGTAGAGTGTTTGTTTTGCAGGTTGGAATAATTCACCCGTACTCAATCTCCATTCGGGTGAATATATCCAACACTTTTTAAGGAGGCAACCAGTGATTCCTGATCGCGAATGAAATGCTATACGATCAGAGGTTTTGGATTCAGACTGTGCACAGATGGAATCTGCTTATTACCAGCTAAGTCTTTTCCAAAACTCGTCTTATTTATGTCTTTCTTTCTTTTTAAATTCCACATTGAGGACATGTTAAATTTAAGTGTGGGGATAAGAAGACATGTGTCTTAGGTTTAATTTAATTGAGTCAGTCAGTTTTTAATTTTTGCGTGTGTTAATTTTTATCTTAGTGTGTTCTTTAAAAAAAATGTCCCTAATTTTGATGTTTGCATATATTAAAAAAATGGAAAATGATAGATAAAATCAGGTGTTCGGTTTTCCAAATAGTATACATATAAGATGAATAACTGATTGAAAACATGTCTGATTTGGGATGTGCGGGTAGGCGCAGCTGATCTTGTAAGGTTATCCTAGGAGTATTCTAATACACTTAATTAAACATTATTAAGTCTTGTGGGTTCTCACCATTGGAAGCCAAAACCGTAGACAGTATAAGGGGCACCACTGTAGGTTAAGACCCAGCTGTAGTTCTTTCTAGCAGGCATGCTTTAACAGGTGTCGCCTTTAGGAAATCCACCCATATATTGAGCTAAAAAAAAAGAGAGCAATGAACTTAAAATCTTAAAAACCTGAGGCCTATGCGTTGGTTGCGGGGGATAGTGACTCTTGCTTGCAACACCTCTAGGAATTGGGTATAATAAGCTTAAGGCTCATGCGTTGGTTGCGGGAGATGGTGACTCTTGCTTGCAACGCCTCTGAGAATTAGGTATAATAAGGCAATGCTCAGAAAAAAAATATATTGAGAAAAGCTCAGAAAAGATGCCAAAAGGGCACAAACAAATTCCATCTAGAGATAGAGGGATTACAGTTGGGTAGTGGGTTACGGTGGTAGAAAAATCTTAGAAATTTGATTTATTCTGTACCTAGAAAGCTTGAAGCGGGAATAGGTACCGAAGTGTGAGACCCATGATGAATTAATCAAATACTTGAACTTAATTGCAATACGATTGGGGACCTGAATGATCGGCGGTTGGGTTTAAGTGGACAAATATACCTGTGATCGCGGTCAACATGTTATTAGATCTTAATGTAAGCCGTTATCATGAACTTTTTTTGAGAACCGGATTTAAACCTGATTATGATTCCATAGCATAATACTTTTTCAGGGACGAAAAAGAGTTAAGTGTGGGGATGTTTGATGTGTTGCAAAACACATATGTTTTTAGAATCGGGTTTTGAGTCTTTATACGTCTATTGTTTTTAATTTTATTAGAATAAGTTAATGTTTTCGTTATTTGTCATTTGTAGGTGTTTGGATGCAGGAAGGAAGGGAAAACGAGTCGGAACGAGGGCATTGGACAAGTGAAGGAGTTGCAAGTTGTTAAACTTGAAAAATAAAGAAAAATTGCAGAGAAATAGGGTCTTCGCGCTGCGCGCACGAGTTAACCCCTCTGTACGCGGTGCGCGAAGAGAGAGATCAAGGCCCCCGACTATTTTGTCCCTTAGCGCTGCGCGCACAGCTTACTTATCTTGTACGCGGTGCGCGAAGAGAGTGAACGCGGCCAAACCCTAATTTTCACATTTAAATAAAATGTCTAACACATTCTAAAGAGGAGGCCCGACTTCCAGAGGAGAAAAGAGACGATTTTGGGGATCCCAAGCAGAGAACAAGCAATTGGAAGCATCAAGGAGCAAGGATTGAGCAAGAGGATTGAAGATTCAAGGGCGTTATCCATCGGTTTCATTTTCTTCTTGTTTACTCTTGCTTTGAATCATGTTTACTGAGTTGTTTATGAACTTTAGCTACTGTTTTGATATGGTTCTTGGCTAAACTTCTATAGCTACCTAGGTTTGATGAATATACATTGTTTAGTTTAATATTCTTTCGGTTTTTGGATTGAACTTGTGTTTAAAAGCTAATGATATGTGGATGTATATTTAGATTTGTTCTTATGATTGATTTATTACTTCACATGTGTCTTGGTGATTGTCTGTCATATAATGGATGCATGCTAGATCGTTTGCCTTGTGTTTGCGGTTTTTTTAGATGATTACTATTGAGAGTCATTGAGTAATTGATCAATTCAAATCAGTCTGATCTAAATACTATCCCTATGCCGTTAGGTATTGTGACACTCGCGCCGTGAGGTATAGTGTCTATCGGGTGTGTTATTAGCTCTCTTGGAGAACCTGTGAGGGTAGTCCACAAATCGGTGTTTTATTGGCTTATTAGGTCTATCTAGTCGCTTTCCTTGAAAGTGTCGAGGTTTCTCTAGGTTCCTTTTAAGTTAGCATCTTTAGATCCCGGTTACACAAGTCTTTCCAAAACCGTTAGAAGAACAGCCAAAACGTGTATAGGATTCTGCCTAGGTAGTGTTTTTGATCATCTAAACTTAATTCTAGTCTTTTCCCTGTGTCTGTCCTGTTTTCAGTTCTTTCTAAAACAATTTAAAAACAAACCCCCTATTTTACTTTCGCTTAGTATTTTTAGTCGAGTCTTAGGTAAGTTTAATTTTCGTTTTCCATACAGAAGTCTTTGGTTCGATAACTCGGACTTAAAAGCTATTCTGCAGTCGACCGGTACACTGCCGTTGTGTTGCTTAGGATCGAGTCTTAGTTTTATAAATTTAAAGCTTTTTAGTGTCTAGTTAGAGTTTTATTTGTTAGTTTAATTTAGTATAATCTAGCACACATCAGCCGTCATTCCTAAGACCATACCCGTATCCTCCATGCACCAGTTGGAAATGCTCATTATCCCTTCCGATATGTCCATTAAAATCTCCTCCTATGTATAACTTTTCTTCTCTAGGTATGTCGGCCATAACGTGGTCTAAACTCTCCCAGAACGTTTTTCTTTCCGTTTCCCCTAGTCCAACATGTGGTGCATACGCACTAACTACCGTCACTACCTCATCTCCTATTACTATTCTTAACAACATAATTCTATCATTGTATCTTCTCACCTCCACTACATTATCTTGGAGTTCCTTAGCAACTAGAAAACCTACTCCGTTTTTAGTTCCATCAGACCTGAATACCATAGTTTATAACTATTGCACTCTTTTGCTCTCCCACCTCGCCATCTAGTCTCCTGCAGGCATGCTATGTGGACCCTACGTTTCTTCAGCACATCAATTAACTCTAGTAACTTACTAGTTAATGTTCCTATATTCCACGATGCCACTCTTAATCTACAGACCTTATTCCGTGTCTTCGCACCTCTCCTCACCGAACATGATCTCGGGGCAGCATAATGGCTCCTACTATCTATTATACCGGACAGAGTATACTAAAACCACCAAAAAATAAAAACACGGGCAACACACTAGAAAGAAACCAAGCACAAGTAGTAAAGCACAATCAAAAGGACTTGTCACACGTGGTCAACCATACGCTATGGGACACGCTACGGGCACACGCAGTAATCAAGACCTTACAGTAAGCCAATGAAACCTATCTATAGAACAGATTTGAGATTGACCAGAAATGAAGACAACAAGCCACAAATGATCAACACACCAAGTCAGCCAACAATATACAACTTACTCAGCAATTATACAAGTAATCAATTACACAACTAATCAGCAAGTTATAACAACTAGTCAATTAGGCACAAACCAGCAGGTTATAACAACTAACAATTAAACAACTAATCAATTAGGCACAAACCACAGAAGACTAAAAGCATATATGAAAACCCAGAGATGGAACGAGCTCATTAAAAGATTTCGTGTCGATCAGGCCCCGATGCCCAACAGATCTCACCAGTTTGTGGAGGCTGCTAGATGTCACCAACAGATCTCACCGGTTTATGGAGGCTGCTAGATGTCGGGTAGGCGAAGGTGAAGCTTTCGGCGGTGGGTAGATGAAGCTTCCGGCGTCGGAGATGAAGCTTCCGGCGGTGGGTAGATGAAGCTTCCGGCGGTGGGTAGATGAAGCTTCCGGCGGTGGGTAGATGGAGCTTCCGGCGGTGGGTAGATGAAGCGTCGGAGTTGAAGCTTCCGGCTATGAAGCTTCCGGCGGTGGGGCTAGGTGGTGGTGAGTAGAACTTGTGGTTGGCCGGAGATGAAGCTTCCGGCGGTGAGGAGGTCGGCGGTGAGGGCGGTGGGTCTTTGGGGTGAGTTACTTACCTGGGCGAGAGAGAGAGGTAGGTCGCCGGTCGTTGGGGTTTGGTCCGCGGTCGGTGTGGTCGCCGGTGGGGTTTCATCGGCTGAGGTCGCCGGCGAGGTGTGGGTCGGCGGCGGAGGTCGCCTGTGAAAATTTTTGAAACGTTGGAAGAGAGAGAGAGAGCACAGTGAAATTGCAGAGAGCACAAAGTATTCCTTACTTTAATAAAAATAAATTATAATAAAAATAAATATACCCTTAAAGTCTATAAATACCCTTCAAAGAACCCTTCAAACAACATCATCTCATTATCACTACAAAAAATGGCAAATAATGAAGACGGTTTTTACTGTTCTTAACCTCCACCTAAGACGGCAAGAGTTACAGATTTGGTATGGAGACGATTAAAGAGGCAATCCGTGTCAAAAACTCTGGCATCGTCTTCAGAGAATCCCCATCAAAATGAAGGTCAAAATGAAGCACAAAATGAAACCCCAAAAAAATCTTTGCTGTTTCTATCGACGAGTCCATAAACTGGTCCAAAGATGTTGTAGATTTTTATACTAACGGAGATGCACCATTTTGCTATACTAGTTTCATTAGCAAAAAACTAGACAAAGATTTTTGGGGTTCCCTATTAGGTTGTCATTCAAATCGTTCACTTACGGACACGGTAAGATGTATTACCTTTATATTCATGGTACCATATAGTAATGAATAATGTATTACCTTTTAAATTCTTACTGTGCAGCACCTTGAAGTATGGACTGTAAGACTTATGCGTAATAGACAGTCAAAGCTCTTAAAAAACCCAAGTGCAAATGTAAGTTGGACAGTCTTACCACCTTGTTTTTATGATGAAATGAGAAATGAAAACCCTCAAACCGCCATTGATATGGCGGGAAGAAAATCACCATATCCCCCAATTTGGGAGGTTGACACTGTTTACCTTCCTTTATGGATCGGGAAAACTGACTGGCTACTAATCAGCATTGATATGCAGAGCATGGTATTAACTTAATACTGGACTGATTACCGATGGAGAAATGAGAAAAAAGGTATAACATCATACTATATGGAGGTGGTTCCCCTGTACTTTGGATGGTTTCTTGACCGTATTCAATACTGGTCTAGGTCAAAACACCGCACTAAGTGTGATATTACAGTTGGTTTAGTTGAGTTGAACTTGCCACGATGCAATGGTAACATTGCCAATTCAGGGGTTCTTGTTTGTATGATATTGGAGAAACTGGTTACAAACAAACCATTGCCGATAGAAGATGATGTCGAGGTGGCTTGTGTGAATTACCGACGCTACATGGCCGACCAGCTGTATTACTGGCGTTGTGTTCCGGGCCGCTAATTTACAGGGTTTTATTCAAGTCTATCTGTAATTTTATTTCAGGTCTATGTGTAATTTTATTTCAGTTTATCTGTAATTTTATTTCAAGTGTATCTTTAATTTTATTTCAAGTGTCACTATAATTTTATCACCGGCAAAAGCTTCAATTATCACTGCCAAAAGCTTGAATTATCACTGCCAAAAGCTTGAATTATCACTGCCAAAAGATTGAATTATCACTGCCAAAAGATTGAATTATTACCCTCTGAATTATCACTGCCAAAAGCTAGAATTATCACTGCCAAAAGATTGAATTATCACTGCCAAAAGATTGAATTATTACCCTCTGAATTATCACTGCCAAAGCTTGAATTATCACTGCCAAAAGATTGAATTATCACTGCCAAAAGATTGAATTATTACCCTCTTGAATTATCACTGCCAACTCTATCTATAAATTGATGCTAATGTTTTCATATTTCTTATTCTGACAGAGTTATTCCTTCTTCATTCCACCATTCACTTTACAATGTTTTCATCTTTCTCATTCACTCCCTTTGTGGTACAATTATTTTATGGGGTGAAGTGTCATACACGCAAGGGTAGTAATGGGTGCTCCGGGAACTCATACCACTACGTTTTTAGTTACTAGTCCACTCGGTTATTCTGAGTTGGTGGACAACATATGTAGATGTGTTCAAGTTGATCGTCAGTCTTGTTGTCTACAGTTAACACTCTACTATGAATACAATGGAGGTTCATTTACCTCAAATATTAACCAAGAAAATGATATGTATATAATATACCAACTAGCTTCCATTGTTCCGGGTTACACCTGTAGAATTCATGTGAAGTGGACGATGCTAGTTCCCAACCAGCATCAACATGAATTTGGTACCACTTCCTCAGCCGCTGTAGAAAACGACGAAGGTTATTCTACTTCCTTTTTATTTTTTTATATTCTTAATGTTATGTCGTAAATGCTAATACAATTTTTTTTGTAAGACTCTACTGCTGAAGAAATTGAAGACACGGAAGAGAGTGAACCATCTGTTTCAGAATATGATACACAAGAGGACCAGGCAATCGAGGAGGACCAGCCAATCCCTCCTTTGCCTTAACATCAAAGTAAGGGGCTTACCCAATTCCCTGAACTTAATATTGATGGGAGGGAAATAGATGAAGACTATATTCCTATGGATAATTTCGGGGAAGATGAAATGGAGTTTTGGGAAGAAAAAGATCCCGAAATACGTTTAAATATGTATTTCACTTCAAAAGAACAAGTTGATTACGCAGTCAGAATGTGGAATATCAACCATAAAAGAGAGATATTCATGCCAGATACCCGACCAAAGGTCTTGACGGCCAAATGTAAAAGTATCAAAGAAACAGACAACAACCAGCACGAAGACTCTCAACCATGTCTTTGGACATGCACCGCCAGAAAATTAAAAAATTCTCATTGTTTCAAAATGACTGTATGGACACCGGCTCACTCATGTTTCACCACTGTTTCTCGCAACAACAACCGCTCCTTAAGATCAAAAGTTGTAGCATCCCACATCCAAGAACAAGTTCTTGCAAATGCAGTGTTGCCTGTGAAACAAATTCAGTCTCTCATCAAAGAGAAACTGAATATTGATATCACTTACGGCAAGGCTTGGGCTGCCAGGAAAAGGCCATTGAAAACATATACGGTACCTGGGATCAAAACTTCCATTATTTACCTCACTACATAATGGCACTACAACAAGCTAACCCCGGTACCGTTGTCCAGTGGTTACATCATCCCCATAGTCCAAGTGACTGCTCAGTATTCAAGTTTGTGTTCTGGGCTTTCCGTCCAAGTATTGAAGCCTTTCATTTTTGCATTCCTGTAATCTCTATAGATGCCACCCATCTACGGGCACCTACAAGGGAAAACTATTGATGGCAGTTTCAAAAAATGCCAACAACATGATCTTGCCGATTGCGTACGCATTGGTGGATGAAGAACAAACGAGAGCTGGATGTGGTTTCTTCAAAAATTTGCTGAGAACGTTGCAGACCCCACCAGTCGAACTTTGTGTGTAATTTCTGACAGGCATGCCGGTATAAAACACGCTATGGATAATTTAGAATCCTGGAAGGAACCCCACGCCCACCATCGATTTTGTCTAAGGCATATCAGAAGCAATTTCATGACGAAGTTCAAGAGCGTCAGCTTGAAAAGGATGTGTTGGGACATTGGAAGCACAACACAAGAAAGAAAGTTCGAACGGCTGATGCTTGAGCTTAAGGCGACAAATAAACAAGCGTGGCAGTACCTATCCGCAATTGATAAAACAAAATGGACAGTCTTGTATGACCGTGGGAATCGCCGATGGGATATCCTCACCACGAACATATCGGAAAGCATGAACAATGTCTTACGTGGTTCCAGGATGCTCCCAATTAAGGCGTTAATTGATATACCTTTAAGAGAGAAGTTGAACAATACGCCTATCACTACACAACCGCATATAATTGTTCGACTGACTTTCCACCCCTTGTGGACAGAATTCCATAAGCGTGAGTTAAGGGCTTCCCAACACAGGGTATACCCTTACTCAGTACGTGAACAAAGGTTCATGGTGGAGACACCCCTACAAGCATCGGACGAATCTGGAAATAGTCCGTATATGGTAGAATTCAAGAAAAAAACCTGCACTTGTGGTAAGTGGCAGATCTACCGTTCCCCTGTAGTCATGCAATTGCAGTTTGTGGCTATCTACGTGAAAGTCCACAACAAACTGCGGATCGAAGGTTTCTTACAGGAGTGTACCGTGCACAATACAACAACGAGTATTTTCCGGTGCCTCATAAAGAAGACTGGTTGCACGCGGGTTGGGAAATTCGTGGGGACGCATCTAAGATAACTATAGTAAGAGGAAGGCGTCGTGTGAGAAGGATGCATAACGAGATGGACGCCAGCTACGCTGAGGAAAGGACGGGTCGTAAGTGTTCCGGTTGTAAAAGAACGGGTCACAGGGTCAACAAATGTCCATACCGACAAAATAATTAATTGTATTTTATTATCATGTGCGTGAGTATATGTTTGTTGTAACTCTAATGTTTTATTAATTTATAATGTCAATCACGTGTTCTTTTTTTAGTAGACTTAGTGGTATTTACATATTAGTTATTGTTTTAAATTTTTATATACTAAATAATTACTAAGGTAATATTAAAATTTTTATTAATGTGAAAATTTATTAAGTAAAAAATTAAAAAAATATTCTTAATTTTAAATTTTACTAAGTAAAAAATTTTATAGTAGAATTAAAAAAAGTAAACATTATAAATTTTAAATTAATAAAACGTAAACATTAAAGTGAGAGTTAAATTTAGTTTTAAAATTTTTTTTAATCTTAAATTTTACTAATAATAAAATTTTATAGTAACAATACACTAAGTAAACATTATAAAAATTTCATATTTAATTCTGTCCAATACTATATATTAAGAAATGAAACCATTGTATTGTTGGGTTAGTCACTCAGCTCAACTGACTGGTGCAATGCATGTCACAGAAACGTCCCGGGTTCGAACCCGGTCAAACCAAATTTTTTTAAAGCCTAATCCGCTATTTCTAATAACGGATTAGGACAAAATTTTTTTTTTTTTACTTAATCCGCTATTAGAAATAGCGGATTAGAAGAAAAAAAAATTTTTTTAAAAGGTAATCCGCTAATTGTAATAGCGGTTTACTTTTTATTTTTTTTTAAAACTTAACCATGGTTAATAAATACTCCTAATCCGCTATTTGTAATAGCGGCTTATATATAAAATAAAAAAAAATTCCAATTTTTGAAGATTGTCAGAGTGTCAGAATTTTTTTTAAAACATCTCCTAATCCGCTATTTGTAATAGCGGATATACCCTTTCCTTTTTTTTTTGACTTCACCGGTTACCTAATTTTTTTTTAATATATACTACTTTTAAAATACAAACTATTAGTTCTTGTTGTTGCTAGACAAACTGAATGATAAACAAGAAAGAAAAGACCATGTGTTTTTTTTTTCTTATAGGAATTTTCCTGTGAACCGCTAAGTTCTTTGTTATAGTGAAACAATAAATTATAAGATTGTTAACTATTTTTTGTAGTTCAAGTTTAAGGGACAACTGATAGTCATTTTGAGTATATGTGAGACACCCATACGCCAAGGTTATAAAACTCTTAAACCTCATTAAACGTTTCATGACTAATTCACATGAGGATAGGTAAGGAGATTGATATGGACAAAATATATTAGCAATCATATGTACAAAGCATGCAAATTTACATGAAAGCCATTTGAGATTCATACATGGAACTTCTACTAAATAAATAGAAAAAAAAAGAAGAAAGAAACAAATACAAATTCTCACTGAAAGATAGTCATTAAATATCTTTTGATGGAACCAATCTAGTAGCTGTTGAATCTTCCGGAGTTCCGTCTGCATCACCCTCAAGAAAGGCGTGAAGAGAATGAATTAAGCTAGTGACCTTAAGGGATTGATTGTTTCAAATAAAAACGCCACTCATCAATATATGGCATCTTATCAGGGTCCATGCTTGGTAGTTCACATGTATCAAGTTTTTCTATTATCTTTGTAGTCTTACCAAGAAGCTAGCTTGCAGCCTTGACACTTGCCTCTCTTTTCTCTATCACTGGTTCATGGCATTTGATTGTTATGACTCGCGGTATATTAGTAAAACAAGCATACAATATGTCTGCAATAATACCATTTAAAAGGGCAAACAATTGTTCTTCATTAATTTGTTCCGTGTTGCCTTCATATCTAAGCAAGATTGTTTCCACAAGTCGGTACATTGAATTGGCCGCAATCAACTCCATGGGAGTATTCTCCACCATTTCTCCAGTCGTACCTCCTATGATTTCTCTTACAATTTCTTTAGCTTTATTGGAAAACCATTTAAGAATCTCTCTTGCTGTTTTCCCTCTAAAAGCATCTTTTTCTAGAGCCTTGTCCAACCACTTGCTTTTGTGTTCAAACTCATTCCATAAGATTATAGTGGCCTTTCGAATCTTTACATATGCATTTTCATGATTGAGACTTTCTTCCACAAGATGAGTGTATGAAAGACCTTCACGTACACTTCTTAACAAGCTCTTAGTTGAGTCCTTATGGATATTCGGGAGAGCAACCGCCATGCATGTTAAGGTTACTATTGGTAAGCTCCATGTGTTAACAAGTTCAACTGAAAGCAAAGGCTGAATATCGTTGGTGTCAAAGTTCTCTACTCCATTGAATTCAGTTGATTTCTCAAGAAGCTCTAGAAGGTCCTTGCTTTGTTCCTTCTCGGCCTTTAAAATGAAGGCATTCATAGAGTTTGATATGCGCGTTAGAATTTTCTCAGCAAGTTCCACCTCATCATGAATTTGCAAAACGTAATTGCTAATGTCTTTGTTCGTGTTGTTAGTTCTAGAGATAACGGGTGAAGTAGCCAACCTTACCTTTAATGACTTCCAATAATATAAACAGCACACAATAGCTGTTGGAATTATTATTGGGATAAGCGATATCACTTTGCACAAAATAACAATCACCTTTTGAATTATAAATCAAAGGCTTATAATCATGCCTTTTGAATTATATATGAGAGTTCTTGATCTACTGCTTGATAGAAAATATATAGGACTTTGTTTCCATTCACACAACTTTTTGTTGGAAATCACAGGCCCAAATTCTACACACAAGACACTCAATATACGTATATATATGAATAGAATATGAAGAGGATATATATGAGAGATATGGCTTTGAAATACTCACTGTATATTCAATAATAAGAAAGGGTACAAACTCAATAAAGCAAATGGCTATTTATAGCCTTACATGAAAGTATGAAACGTGCATATACTGAAAATAGGAATAGAAAAACTACCTAAAGACTCTTTCTAATGACCCACGTTTTAACCAATGGTGTACCACTCTCCAACGTACATACCATGAAACCCGGTCAAACCAAATACTAATTCAAAACTAATAAACATTTAACCAAATCAAATAATAAAACTATAATAAGTCAAGATTAAATCCTACACTTTTGAGTCCAGTAACTTTCTACTTCAAAGCATTAGATGATTTTTGTTCCATTTATTGACAAACTTGAAGCTCAAAACAGAAAAACATCTAATAATGGAGCAATGCAACCCACCAAGACTCCGATGGATTGTGTTCTAACAATGAAAGTATTGACCACTTATACACTGAAGTACTATGTACGACTTCTGCTCCAAATGGAATTCTGATCACCATTAGGGAGTTCAGGAGTAATAGATATCATATATATAGCAATGATTGTAATTGCCAATGTAAATATAGTAGTGATTCAAGATGATCTTTATTGAGAACAATGATAGGTATATATACAACTGTTATGAGATCACCTCTCAATCAATATTAAAGGCCTATGAATCACTACTATATTTACATTGGCAATTACAATCATTGCTATATATATGATATCTATTAAGGAGTAATACAAATACACAAATTACTCCAGAAGCAGTGGATAACGGATTGCAAGCCATCACAAACTGAGGACTTCCAGTTTCTGCCATGACCCAATATTTTCTCACATGTTGCCTTAGTTTCTCAACTATAGACATTTGGGTATCTTGTAGATGTTGTTCATTTAGAGAAGTTTTGTTTGTGGTTTGATACTTCTCTTCTAAAATTTCCTTAGAGGTTGGAATAGTTAGGGATGAAGAAATCATTATTATTAGTAAAAAGAGGTTCATAGCGGTATAGATATATGCGACCATAACAAAGTGAAAAGCAAAACTATAGATCCTTACGATACTAAAATTGATATGCCTGATAACACCGTATATATATCAATGAGAATATTTACATTCAAGGTGATGACGAGAATGAACCAACCTATGACATTTGCAAGCAGTGTCCTGTTGTCCATCGCTGCCAAAGAAGGCATAAAGTTAGCCATCATCGTGCACATGAAAGCCAAACTTCCTACTTTGGCTGCTTGGTCGATGTACCTTGGCGTGTCACTACTTAGATCCAGCGGTAGTTTCATAGCGACTGTTATCACTGTAATAGATGCAGCATTCAGATAAAATATCTACTTGGAAACCATAATTTTCTATTTTTGAAACCATGCAACAAATCCGCTGCCATTGCAAGGATGCAAAGTAATGATGCTACTGCAACGTAGATCCCGATCCACACCATAGGTTCACTATACTTTTCTTGATCATCATGATCCGTAACCGGTAGATAAGTACTCATGTTTGGAAATTTGGTACCTACATGTGGAGAAGGCAAGAATCTTTTTATAACAAAGTCATAATATACAAGAAATTGGTAAGAAGTTGCAGGCTTGATGCAACTTAATAATCATATCAATGTTGGATGTAGACTTTTGAGTTTTGACCAGTTCCATGACTTAGACTACTTGGACTTAGTTAATTATGAATAGAAAAGCCGGCCAATGCCAAGGAAACAATATAGAATAAACAACTAATTGAGATGTTATATGTAACTGATCTGCAACTGAAACATATATTACAAAAATTAGTTGCAATTCCAACGATGTGAATAAGTTTATTTAAGATTTAGTCGATGTTTACCAAAATTTTGAAGATTTTATTGTAAGGAAACTTGAATTAAAAAGAAATAGACTTGCCTTGGGATGTTATATGTAAGTACTGTTCAGTTTGAATGTATATAAGGAATTCAAATCCATTATATATTGGGGGTGAAGCAATGGGTGACTTATGTTTGGTGGTGTGAAAGTGGACTAAAAAGCTTCAGGCCTAGGGAAAGCTCAGATGTCGGAGAAAGGCTACACAATGAACCCCTAGAGGCCATCAAGCCTTCTAACGACAAAACTTTAAGTTGTAACAAAATTCTAGGATTTCAAACCTGCTAGCTGTTGGTACAATCTGACAATAACCATGGGTCGCACACGATAGGTCAAGTTTGGGTCTAATTGATCCAACTACACATGAGCGTGTATGCTATAACATTTGAGTTAGATGAAAGACAAGTTCCATACGTAATCCTGTGTTAAAAAATAGGATACAGATTCTCACGGAATGATAGTCAATAAATGCGTTATGAAGGACAATCTGATAGGTGTAGAATTATTCTGCCTGCATCATGTTCAAGAGAGGTGCAATAGGATGAATTAAGCTTGAGACTTAAGGGATCGATTGCTTTAGTTAAAGACACCACTCATCATCTTTGTAGTCTCACAAGAAGCTTGCCTGCAGACTTGACACTTGTCTCTATTTTCTTTATCGCGCTTTCATGACATTTGACTATTAGGACTAGCGGTATGTTAGTAAAGCAAGCACACAATATGTCTGCATACCATTGTTGGATATATAAATCTTGTTTTGAGAATGTAGTAGGAAGCGTACAAGAATCTTTATGGAAATATATCCAACGCAAAATGAATTAACCGGAGTATTATGTTTCCATGTATATTAGTCAACAACTAGAGTCGGTTACATTCAATATTTAATTTGTAGATATATACATATCTAAGAGACATTAATTGGTTAGCCTTTGCACCCTTTCAATAGGTGGTTGGTTTATTACCTGTTTTGACCCATTAAACTAATTAAACTACCATACTAATAGTAATACTTAGGATATACTTGTATATAAGTCTAGATTTATAATACTTATCTAACAATCATGTCATTTTGACAGGGCAAAATAACTGTTGCTAATTTATTATGTGTTGCTTTCATCTTTAAGGAAGATTGTTTCTGCAGTTCTATACATAGAATTGAAAGCAATCAACTCCTTCGGGATATTCTGCACCATTTCTCCATTAATACTTCTTTAGATTTCTCTAGCTCACAATTTCTTTAGCTCTATTAGAAGACCATTTAAGAATCTTTGTTGTTGTTTTCCCTCTAAAAGCATATTTTTCTAAATCCCTCTACAACCACTTGCTTTTGTGTGTGATCCCATTTCATAATATTATAGTAGCCTTTCAAATATTTGCATATTCATTTTCGCGATTGAGGCTTTCTTCGACCACATGGGTGTATGAAAGACCTCCACCACACTCCAACAAACTCTTAACGGAGAACAACAACGATGCACTTTAAGGTTACTATTGGTAAGCTCCAACTCTTAACAAGTTCAATAGAAACCAGAGGTCCAACATGCTATCCAATCTAGATTTCTTAACAAGTTCAATAGAAACCAGAGGTCCAACATGATCGGTATCAAAGTTTTCCACTCGTTTGTATCCATAGATTTCTTAAAAAGCTCTAAAGGATCATTGTTTTGTTTGTTCTTAGTACTTAAGATAAAGGAATTCGTAGAGTTTAATATGCGCTTTAATGTTTCTTTACATGCTCTATCTCATCGATGATGCGCCATCACTCATATAGTCCCTCGATCCTCCCCGACTCTCACACTGACAATCTCGACTGATGGTTGACGTTTGAATGGCCTAGATAATCGCGGTTGAGATTTTATATTATTGGAGTATATTTAATAGGGGTGCCCCCTACGTTGAGACCACCACTCCTAATTTTAGTGTTCAAAATTTATGTCACCAGCATTCTAGGCTAGTATTACAACTTGTATTGTATGCATTTTAGACATGTACCATACAACAAAGTGATATCAATTAGCTTCTCAAGTGGATCAAATACCCGAAAAAAACTAATAAAAAAATCGGACCAAGACAACGGAGCCCCCGAGTTACAGTCACACCACTCGTGGATTTTCATTGAGCAGAAGTCCTAACCTGATTTCTCGATACAGACACACCACGAGAATCAAAGATAGTCTTCCAAGATCACCTCCTAATTCCTGCCAAGATTAGGATAGCAATGAATAATTATTCACTGGGTGCAGAGAATAAATTTTAGGAAACTCAAATCTGCCTTTTCATTTCCTGTTTTCGAGTACATAAAGCAAAGAAAGAAAACTGACAGAGGCACTACCACCCCACGTTTCCTACACTTGTGGAATTCTCAAAACCTACTTTGATAACTTCAGATAAAAACAAAATAAAACAAAAGGAATTACTAAATAAACAAGAAACATGCTGTGAACAGAAAACGTGGGCCATTTTAACTTTATGCAGTTTTCGAACATTCCAACTGGGCCAAGTTAATCCATTTGTGAACCATTGGGCTTGTAGGTGATGGATTATAGGTCTGGGCCACCTGGGTCGATGCCTCCCTATCATCCTCCCCATCATCAACAAAGTTTGACCTCAAACTTGGAAGTGGTTCATCAGGATCGAAATATGGCTGCAGATCGGCAACATTAAAAGTGGCTGAAACGCCTGAATCTCCTGGTAGGTCAATTTGATAAGCGTTATCATTCACTTTAGCTAGAACTTTGAATGGGCCATCAGACCGAGGGCTCAATTTCGAGCGGCGTTTGGACGGAAAGCGTTCCTTACGAAGGTGCAACCACACAAGATCACCAGGTTGAAACATAACATGCTTCCTCCCTTTGTCGCGCCGGTACTTTATAAGTTCATTAGTTTTGGTGATTTTATCATGAATGCGCTGATGAATGGACTTGATATCAGCTGCCAAATCACTAGCTTCTTGACTGAACTTCGTAGAGGTGTCGAGGACAGCAAGATCGAGTGGAGTATGAGGGTTTAAGCCATACACAGCCATGAAAGGACTGATTCCTGTTGTCTTACTAGGAGCCCTATTGTAGGCAAATTCGGCCCGGGGCAGGAGATCTTCCCACTGTTTCACATTAGAGGTGATGAGGGCGCGAAGTAGCGCTCCCAATGTACGATTTGTGACTTCAGTCTGTCCGTCAGTCTGAGGGTGGCTCGTTGTGCTGAACTTGAGTTTGGTACCCAGCTTTCGCCACAACGTTAATCAAAAGTGGCTTAGAAATTTAACGTCCCGGTCACTGATCATAGTTTTTGGCACTCCATGAAGGCGAACGATCTCCTTGAAGTAAAGGGTGGCTACTTGAACAACATCATAAGTAGTATGGCAGGCGACAAAGTGAGCCATCTTAGAGAATCGGTCAACCACTACCATAACGGAATCTTTTTGGCGCTGGGTACGCGGTAATCCGGTGACAAAATCGAGACTAACATCCTCCCAAGGAGCAACAAGGACCGGCAGTGGCATATACAACCCATGGGGAGAAGACTGACCTTTAGCTTTATGACAAGGTAGGCAGCGCCGAATAAAATGCTCAACATCACGATGCAGTTTGGGCCAAAAGAAATGATTGCGTAGAATAAGAACCGTTTTATCAATTCCCAAATGACCTGCCAATCCTCCCTCGTGAACCTCCTGTATGATAACCAATCTAAGGCTGTGGCGAGGAATACAAAGTTGTTGCCTTTTGAACAAAAAACCCTTAAAAATATGATACTCGCCCTTCGTATGATGCTGGCAGTTGTGATATACTTCACTAAAATCGGGGTCTGACGGTACTCTTGCTGTAAAAGATCAAATCCAATAACACGTGGTTGAAGTGAAGTAAGGAGGGAATACCTGCGAGAGAGAGCGTCAGCTCCTTTATTGAATCTGCCTGCCTTATGTCTAATAGTGAAAGTAAATGCTTGAAGGAATTCCACCCATTTAGCATGACGGGGCTGCAGCTTATGTTGACCCTGAATATACTTCAACGCCTCATGATCTGAATGTAGGATAAACTCTTTGGAGATCAAGTAATGTTGCCAATGTTCCAGTGCCCGAATAATAGCATAAAATTCCTTATCATAAGTTGAATATCGTCGTTTTGCATCATTCAGCTTTTCACTAAAGTAGGCAATGGGCGGTTTAGTTGGGATAGAACAGCGCCAATCCCAACCCCGGACGCATCACACTCAACCTCAAACACTTCTTCAAAACAGGGAAGGGCCAAAACCGGAGTGGAGGACAATTGGAGCTTGAGGTCGTCAAAAGCGGTTTGGGCTTGTGGAGTCCACACAAAGGTTTTAACTTAGTCACTTCAGTAATCGGAGCCACAATAGTGCTGAAATTTTTGATAAATCGGCGGTAGAAAGAAGCAAGACCGTGAAGCTTCGAACTTGTTGGGTAGATTGGGTACTGGCCAGTCACGAATTGCTTTAATCTTGGTGTCGTCTACTTGTATTCCCTGTTCAGACACAAGATAGCCGAGAAAAGTTACTTGTTTAGTAAAAACTCACACTTATCCAGGTTCCCATACATTTTTCATTATCGAGTGTTTGGAACAGCTGGAAAGGTGGGATTGATGCTCCTCGGTGGTTCGGCTATACACAAGAATGTCATCAAAGTAAACAACGATAAATCTGCCCAAGAACGGCTTCAACACGTGATTCATTAGTCTTATGAACGTGCTGGGTGCGTTCGATAATCCGAAAGGCATGACGAGCCACTCATATAACCCCTCCTTAGTCTTGAAAGCTGTCTTCCACTCATCCCCATCATAAATTCTGATTTGATGATACCCACTTCTCAAATCAACTTTAGAAAACACAGTGGCACCATGAAGTTCGTCCAACAAGTCATTCAATCGAGGTATGGGAAAGCGGTATTTGATGGTGATTTTGTTGATCGACCGGCTGTCCATACACATTCGCCACTCCCCATTCTTCTTCGAACCAACAAAGTAGGAACTGCACACGGGCTAAGGGACTCACGTATATCCTGTCTCCAGCAACTTATCAACTTGCCTCCTTATCTCAATGGTTTCTTATGGGTTAGAGCGATAGGCGGGCTTATTAGGTAAGGCAGAACCGGGTATAAGATCAATTTTGTGTTGGATGGAGCGTTTAGGTGGTAGGCCAGGGGGAATCTCAGTGGAAAAACTTGGGAGTATGATGTTAATAAGGGCTATACAAGAGGAGACAATACTGAGTGGGAGTGGTTCGCATCTTCATCTAATCCCATCAAGATAAGTTCTCGGCTGGCTTGGTACTCATGGTGTTCCGATTGTAACAACGTGGTCAAGGTGGTTGTTGGATTTGGAGAAGCGGTTGAAGGGGTAATTGGGGTAAGAATATTTTGCGATTGTTGTGGATGAAAGAATAGGTATTAAGGTATCCGTCATGAATTGCTCGTCGATCAAACTGCCAGGGACGCCCCAGTAGGACATGGCATGCATCCATTGGCACAATATCGCACCACAGTGCATCGCTGTATGATTTTCCAATACTGAAAGACAACAATACCCGATGGGAGACGTGTATCCCCTTACCCTGGTTAAGCCATTGGATGACATAAGGTGAAGGGTGTGGTTGAGTGGGAAGGTTTAACTTGGTAACCAAGGTCTGAGAGGCTACATTGGTGCAACTACCCCCGTCGATGATTACAGAGCAAGTTTTCTAGGCAATTGTACAGCGAGTGTGGAAAATTGATTCCCGTTGCAGGTTTTCTTCTTGTGTTGAGTATGTGCTCAATGTCCGGCGAACAACTAGACACGGCCCTTCATCGGGGCCGGTCACCTCCTCTTCGACTTCAGGCGGTGGTACGGGTGCTGGTGCTGGTTCCGATCCAAATTCAAAACCACCAGCGATCTCGAAATCAGCTAGCGAGATGATGCGTTTGTTTTGACACTCAGAAGCTATGTGCCCTAGACCCTGACATCGGAAACAACAGCGTGGAGCTTTTGGAGGCTCTGCTGTGGTATTTGGGAAAAGATGGTTTTGTATTAGGGGTTGGATTGGGGGCGGCAGATTTAGCAGGTGTAGTGGGCTTGGTATATTGTGTGGGCTTAAAAAAAGATCGACTGGACTCAACTCTCCCTTTGGCCTGCTGTTGTGAGTCCACTTTATGAGATAATAAAGTTAATTCAGCTAGGGTTTCATAAGAGTGCAATTCCACAACGTTAGCAATCCTTGGTTCCAGGCCACCAAGGTAACGAACCAGAGTCTGGGGATCATCCTCAGGTACATCACACTTCATTAACAGATATTCAAAGTCACGCGAGTACTCTTCGACGGTACCAGTTCCTTGTTTCAAAGCGTGTAACTCGGAGAAACTCTTCTGGGCATAGTAAGTGGGTAGAAATTTCTGTTTCAATTTTGCTTTCATCTTTGGCCAAGTTTGAATCTTTTCCTTCTCCAATCGTTCTCGCTTCAAACAAGTGTTCGACCACCAAGTCGACGCGTATTTACGAAGTTTGAGAGCAACAATTTTAACTTTGTTCTCCTCGGTCGTCTGCTTGTAATCAAAAACCCGCTCCACAGTTCGTAACCACTCGACGAATTCGTCAGGATCTAACTTCCCGTCATATTCAGGAATATCAACTTTAATATCATTTGTGTGCCATCCACCCGAGCCCCCTTTGTTAGCCGAATCGCTTGTTGAAAATTCTATCCCATGGTTCTGAGTGACAACCAATTCTTGAATTTGTTCTTGCATCACTTGCATTCTCTGTGCCATTTCCTTCTTGTCATTTTCCATAATCTCCAAAATTTTCTTCAAATCGGTGCTGCTTCGGGTATCCATAGCTCTGATACTAGATGATATCAATTAGTTTCTCAAGTGGATCAAATACCCGAAAAAAACTAATAAAAAAAATCGGACCAAGACAACGGAGCCCCCGAGTTACAGTCACACCACTCGTGGATTTTCGTTGAGCAGAAATCCTAACCTGATTTCTCGATACAGACACACCACGAGAATCAAAGATAGTCTTCCAGATCACCTCCTAATTCCTGCCAAGATTAGGATAGCAATGGAATAAATTATTCACTGGGTGCAGAGAATAAATTTTAGGAAACTCAAATCTTTCATTTCCTGTTTTCGAGTACATAAAGCAAAGAAAGAAAACTGACAGAGACACTACCACCCCACGTTTCCTACACTTGTGGAATTCTCAAAACCTACTTTGACAACTTCAGATAAAAACAAAATAAAACAAAAGGAATTACTAAATAAACAAGAAACATGCTGTGAACAGAAAACGTGGGCCATTTTAACTTTATGCAGTTTTCGAACATTCCAACTGGGCCAAGTTAATCCATTTGTGAACCATTGGGCTTGTAGGTGATGGATTATGGGTCTGGGCCACCTGGGTCGATGCCTCCCTATCACAAAGTATTACACATATTGTATGTAACAATCTCAGTAGTTGTGAAACAAAGATGAGAGAGATAGGAAGTGACACAAGAGAAACATGATCAAAAACATAAATTCCTTTTATAGATTACCATAGATGACTTGGTGATTACCATTAAACCAACTCTACAGTTGTAAAATACCAATATTAGTTCTTGTCATTGCTTGAGAAATTAAATAATAAATAAGAAACAAAAAACCATGTCTCTTACTTGGCTTTGTCTTTTAAGACTTTTCCTGTGAACCGCTAAGTTCTTTGTTATAGTGAAACAATAAAATAATAAAAGTTTGTTAATTGTTCTGTATCAAACATTATAGGTAAAGCTTGACTTGGAAAATTGTTCATTTTATTTGTAGTTCTAAGTTGAAGGACAATTGATCCTCATTCAGAGTATAAGAGAGACACCCATACGGCCATACACCAAGGTTATAAAACTCTTAAACCTCATTAAACAGTATTACTAGTTAATTACATCAAGATCAATTTGGAATACTAGCAATGTATATACAAATAGGCATATTTAAATGAAAATCATTTTGAAGTTTCATACATAGAACTTGAAAAGAAAATAAAAACAGAAAGAAATATTATATAAATTCTCACCACAAGATAGCCACTAAGATGCCTTATGATGTTGTAGCCGTTGAGTTCTTCCACCTACATCACCTTCGACAAATGATTTCAAACGGAGACTTAAGGCACTATTTGCTTCAAATAAAGCCGCCAGTCATCAATATATGCCATCTTATCCGGGTCCATGCTTGGTAGTTCACACATCTCGAGTCTTTCTATTATCTTTCTAGTCTTACCTAGAAGCTTGGCTGCAGCCTTGACACTTGCCTCTCTTTTCTCTATCACGGGTTCATGGCATTTGACTGTTATGACTCGTGGTATATTAGTAAAGCAAGCACACAATATATATGTCTGCAATCATGCCATTTAAAAGGGCAAACAATTGTTCTTCGTTAAATTGTTCTGTGTTACCTTCATCTCTAAGCAAGATTGTTTCTACAATTCGGTACATTGAATTGGCAGCAATCAACTCTGTGGGAATGTTCTCCACCATTTCTCCACCAGTACCTCCTATGATTTCTCTTGCAATTTCTTTAGCTTTATCAGAAAAGCATGTAAGAATCTCTCTTGTTGTTTTCCCTCTAAAAGCATCATTTTTTTAGAGCCTTGTTTAACCACTTGCATTTGTGTTCGCATTCATTCCATAAAATTATAGTACCCTTACGAAGCTTTACGTATTGATTTTCACAATTGAGGGTTTCTTCCACGAGTTGGGTATATGAAAGACCTTCACCAACACTTCTTAACAAGCTTTTAGTTGTGTCCTTACGTATACTTGGAAGAGCAGCTGCAATGCATGTCAAGGTTACTATTGGTAAGCTCCAAGTGTTAACAAGTTCAACAGAAAGCAAAGGTTGAACAAGATCGCTGTCAAAGTTCTCTACTCCTTTGAATCCAGTAGACTTATTTAAAAGCTCTAAAAGATCCTTGTTTTGTTCCTTCTCAGCATTTAAGATGAAGGAATTCATAGAGTTTGAAATGTGCTTCACTGTTCTTTTAGCAAGCTCCATCTCATCATGAATCTGTAAAACATAATTGCTAAGGTCTTCGTTTATCTCATCATTAGTAGAGGCTACAGGTGGAGTAGCAAACCTTGCATACAGTGATTTCCAACAATATAAACAGTAGACAACAAATATCGGAATGACCGTTGGGACGAGTGATATCAAACAAACAAACAACATACCCAGTGTCTCCCGCTGAAGAGCAGGTCTGGGAGGGGTATATGACGAGTGATATCACTTTGCATAAAATGACAACTACCTTTTGAAGTCTAATACAAAGGCTTATAATGACACTTTTTAAATTATAGACAAGATTTCTTGATCTACTGCTTGATAGGAAATGTATTGGACTTTGTTTCCACTCACATAACTTTTGGGTCCAATACTTCTCTACTTTAAAAACCATTAAATGAGTCATGTTCCATTTCGTGACCAACTTGAAGCTCAACACTGAAAAACATCTAAATGTCGGAGCAATAGTACCCACCACGACCCCAGTGAACTGTATTATGACAATGAATGATATTGACCTCTTGTACACTGATCCATACATTGGAACATGTGGTTCTCTAAACGGAATTTCGAGTACTATAATTGAGTTGAGGCCTACAAGAACAACACAAATTACTCCGGAAGCAGTGGATAACGGATTGGAGGCCATCACAAATTGAGGATTACCAGTTTCTGCCATGACCCAATATCTTCTTACATGTTGCCTTAGTTTCTCAACTATAGAAATTGGGTATGTGGTAGATGTTGATCGTTTAAAGAAGTTTTATTTGAGGTTTGATACTTCACTTCTAAAATTTCTTTAGAGATTGGAATCATTAGCGATGAAGAAATCAATATTATTAGTAACAAGAAGTTCGTAGCCGTATAGATGCATGCAATCATAACACAGTCAGAAAGTATCCACTGACACTGATAGGCCTGATAACACCGGTATTTATCTCAATGAAAATATTTACAATCATGGTGATAACAAGAACGCACAAACCTATGATGTTTGCAAGAAGCGTCTTGTTGTCCATGGCTGCCAAAGAATGCATAAAGTTAGCCATCATCGTACACATGAAAGCCAAACTTCCTAGTTTTGTTACTTGTCCACGTAACTTGGCATGTCACTACTTAGATCCACAGGTAGTTTCATGGTGACTGTTGTACTTGGCATGTCACTACTTAGATCCACAGGTAGTTTCATGGTGACTGTTATCACTGTAATAGATGCGGCATTGAGGGAAAAATACTTACATGGAAACCATAACTTTTTGTTTCGGAAACCATGCAACAGATCTGCAGCCATGGCAAGCACGCAAAGTAATGATGCTACTCCGATGTAGATGCCAATCCACACCATAGGTTCACTGTACTTTTCTTCATCGTGATCGGAAAGTTGTACATAAGTAGTCACGTTGGAAATCTGATGCTGATGGTTTAAAACAAGTCGAGAAGGCCAACATCTCTTTATAACAATGTCATCATTTATAGAAATTGCCAAGAAGTTGCAAACTCAATGCAACAGCTGAATAATAATAACATTGTTGGATGTAGACTTGCGTTTTGACAAGTTCAATAACCTGGATTAGTAAGACATAGACGTCGATGATTAGACAAAATTAACCGGCCGTTCCCAATAAAAGAATATAAAACAAACACTTGGAATGAGATTTATAAGTAAATGAAACATTGCAATTCCTAATGATGTGAATAAGTACTGTATTAAGCTAATAATCAAAAGCATCTTGTATATGTTGTTTGGAAGGAAACTCGTTATGTTACACGAAGATTGTTACACGAGGGAGCGAGAGGGAAGTAGGTGGCGGGTAGGCGTGGTCTAACCGGAAGTTCATGATGGTGTTGTGTTACATTGAATTCAGTTGTGTAACACAAATAATGGATGATGAAATATCAAAAAATTAATTACCGAATTTACGTTAAATGAATATACCAAAAATCAATTAAGACCTAGTACTGCACCGGTTGTGAAACAAAGATGTTTATACAGACATGGTTCCTTGACTTGATGTAACCTCGAAAGATTAAGTAATTGTATGCTAATTAATTGTATTTATAATAGGATTACATATGTGTTTCTAAATAAGATTAGATATTGTAGAAAGATACCTTTATATATTACATAGAATTATCCTAAACGCTATGATAAGGACAATTATAAGAATATTAGGTTAGTCCTTGTTTATTACACAGATTGAATAAATAAAATATTAAATAATAAGCAACAAAAATTATGCATTATAAAATCATACTTGAAGATAACATATGATTATAATTACGTACAAATAGCTATTTTAAGTAAATAAACAATTATATACTTTTCTTAAACTTTTGTTTTATCAACAATTATGATTTTTAAATAAAAAACTTGTGATTTTTAAATATTTTGTTTTAAGAAAATGATACTTTTTAAAACTTCGATGTGTTCAGCATTTTATAAAAATTTTTGTTTTTAAAAAAGTGATTTTTAGTAAAAAGTAGGTTTTTAATTTATTAAATTATACATTTTTTAAATTTAAAAATGGTATGAGTAATATTCTTAGTATTCAATATTATTATTAATAATATAGAGAAATGAGAAAGTAAGTATAATGATACTTATAATTGTTTCACGCTTATTTTAGTTTTTTATAGGTAGATGGATATGCTAAAAACCCATTAATTAAACGGATTACAGTTAGTAATAAACACGAAGAGTTAAAGTATGATATTTTAATAAATAATATAATTAAAATTATATATACGTAATAGTTCAACAAAATAATTATATTATTTTTTAACTACCTTATCTAAATAGTTTCATTTTAAACATACGTTTGATATTAAAAAATAATTTTTTTTATAAAAATCTTGTTTTTTAAAACTCTTGTTTGTAATTATTTTTTTTTGTTTTAGTAAGACTGTTTATAAAAAATTTCACATGTTTATAGTTTTTTTAAAGCAAAACTATTTAAAATATTTTGTTTAAAAAAGGTTTAGTGTTTTAGAAATTTCATGTTATATAAAATTTTAGTTTTATATATATATAGATTTTAATTAAAAGATGTGTTTTCTAATTTTTTTAATAAAATGTATTTTAGAAAAAGATAGTTTGATTTTTAAAAAAATCTAGATAAGAGATAAATATATAGCAATTAATAAAATTCATTTTAATAAGAGAGAGAAATTTATATTAGTATTCAAATTAGTATAATACTCTTTTGGAGGAAAATTAATGTGTGTATTCGTCTACAAAAACGACAAGTGGCAAAAAATAAGTTAAAAGAATGACAAGTGGTAAAAGAAACATTGGTTTATTAGATACTATAGATAACTATTCTAATATTCTCACGCAACTTAATTAAGAACCGGGACATATTATAATGTAAAGAGATTTTTTTGTTTATGTGTTCTAGGGCGGCAACGGATCTTGGTTGGAATAGTGTTGGCAGCCAAGGCTTCACATGACAGGTTGTGATGAGACGCTCATGAGAGCACGTTGTTTATACTAGAATTTCGAGTGGTCTATGGTTGCAACTAGAGTTTTGGAGAGCAGGTTATTTTCGCTACTAAACCTTGACGAGAGCGGGTTTTTTGTACTCGGCTTTATGATGAATATTGTATCTGAGGGATAATGGTAGCGGAGAGGTTTCAAATAGCACGTTGTTTCTACTACTAAACCCTCGCGAAAGTAATTGTGCCTTCTAGGCTTCCCTACGGATCTTATGAGCGGGCACGTGGTGGGAGCTAGTGTTTCTAGCGATTGTTGTGAGCCGTAGTTTTGGGTTCCAATAATTATCATGAAGGAAGACAACGGCTAAGGTCTAGAAGGACACACCATGTCTCATCAACGTGAGGTGCGGCCTATGATGGCAGGTAGGGGTTTGGAAGAAGTTGTTTCAAGTAATTGTATATTTGTGCTTTTTTTTAATAATACAACACAAGAAAACTAATCTTTCACTAATGACAAATTTTCGACACATGATGAACGGACATTTTCGAACAAAATTATGATATGTCATCACAAAACAACTTTAACTATTATTCTTTTAAGAAATTAAAATCCATCACTAACCCGCCACAAATTTACCGACCAATACAAATCTGTCGGTGACCAGAGGACATTAATTTCTTCCGGTAATGTTTTCTGGATGGGAAATCAGCCGGAAATGTTTCTGTCGGAAATTCGTCGGAAATTTCTATTCCGTGGGAAATGCTTTGCTAAAGGTCAATATAAACTGTTCAGACCAAGCGTTTCTTCTTAAAACTTTGTAACACAGGTCGATATTCCCGTCTATATTCTTCGTTAGGGACCAATCTTCACAACTAAGAGCTGATAGGTTAGAATCTAAAGTACTCATATTTGAAATTCTTCAACCAGAGGTAAGTACATGTATGTTTTTTATAATTACAAAGTAATAATTATCAGGAATTATGTTAGATGTAGACTTTAATTTTGACATGTTGAATGACTTGGAGTCCTTAGACTAAAACCCTCAATGGCTAAATGATAAGACAAAATCGGCCATTACCATTAAAAAATGTATAAACTTACCAAAATGATTGAGATTTTGTAAGTTAACGGACTAACGCAAACATCTGTTACAAATTCAGTTGCAATTCTAACTATTTGATAATTGTCGTTAAATAAACTAAAACTATTATATTTTTTGTGTAATGTATCAACCGACAAACGGATGGATAATGGATTGACCCATTATGTCACAGTTGGAGAACTTACATAAGTCAGCGGCTTTAAATGAGCTTCCTAAGTCGTAACCAATACAAGTGGACTAGTACATTAAGTGCTTATGGATAATTTCTTAGTTATAAACTATAGGACTATAGGATTTGATCATTTCTTTCAAAACATACAAATCTTATTTAAGTGGTTAAGATTTGATATTTTAAGATTTTATTAATATAGTTGATCATGTTTAGGATTCAAGTATTATTTTTGACAACTGACAAAATAAAGGGGTTTCCTCCTGTGAGATGAGTTTCTTTTTAAATGTGGTCTCGGTTTCAAAACTAATTAATATAGAATGATGTGCGAGTTTCTCTTCGTAGACGTGTCAGCCTAGTTCCCAAAGGTTCTATAATCGTATAATGAAGATGATCGGATGTGTACCAATGGCCCGGTAATGATTCAAATAGCCGTTAAAAAAATATTTCTTTTCAAATAAGCTTTTTTTATTTTTTTTTAAGAACAAATAGAAGTCGCCATAAGATATGAAATAAGACAATAAAAACAATTAGTTACCTTTTCTAAGTGATATCAGTTATAGGATATGTAAATTTGTTTATTGATTTTGGTTTTTTAATATTTTAATTGATTTTGATCTAAATATTTCAATTAGTATTATTAATTTTCACTATATTTTGTTTTCTTTTATAACTTTAAAAAATTCTAAGGTGTTTTTTTTTACTTTTAAATACACTTTTTTAAATAACTTCTAATATTAGATGTTCTATAAAATGGTGATCTACATTTTGATGTGCATTTTATTTATTTTCATATGAATTTCATTTATAGTCGAGCCGTGTCAACGCTCACAAGACTCGCCTGTACGTATTCAAACCTATCCAAAAAACTTTTAACAAATACTTTTTTCATCTCGTCACAAATGAAGAACGTACAAAGAAAAAGTTTCTTTCCACCCAAACTCATACTCATCGTTACGTTTAATACAATTGTATACTACAAGAAACTAGACTTGTGACGACGACAAATTCGACGCTATAGAACCCAAGGACGTCGTCATAGTCTATGGCGACACCAAGTTGTCGTTATAGGTCTAGTTATCACAGTCTTGTTGCTATAGACCTTTTTTCAGGTCATCACCACAAACCGTACAGTCATAAAACTCTATCTTGATGACATGTTATCAACACAAACGTTGAAATATGCCACTGGTATGATACGTACATGTGGGCAGTCGAGTAGTCGACCTTGAACATAGCCCCGAAAGGGTAGGTTTACACCCCAGATCTTAGCCGTTTAAAAAAAAAGGCAAAATATCAAATGAAATGGACCGGTTCATGACAGAGCAGTTGGAACATTGATGAGGGTCGAACTACTTTTTGAAGTGTTGTGATAGATCTGGTGTCGGTGTTGACCAAATCTCCTAACCCATACGCGGCCATACTACAACAAAACTACTAGAAAATTAGTCACATCTCTCCAAGTTAAATGCATATCAATTAATCATTATTCTCTCTTTACACAAGAGTTTGTATAAATACCGATGATACTTAGCTCAAGTGATTAAGGTGAGTCAACTCAAGGTCTCATAAAAATAGATGTAGGTTTTGGATTCAAGTTTCATCCGTGACAAAAATAACAAGGAGTTCTAGGTGGGCTAGGGGGTTTCTCACCTAATATGAGTTTTCTTATGATCGTGATCTCAGGTTCTGTATGTGAGTTTTGGAGATGACCGGGTGGATTGGTGGTAATTCAGCGATTCAATTAACCGTTAAAAAAGAGTTTGTATAAATATTATCAAAATAATAAAAATTAAAAAAATATTCTTTCGGTCTTTGATATTAGATAAAAGTAGAAATTTGCCCAGTGCGATGCTGCGTGTTCGGTCTTTGAGATTTAAACGTATTATGACTTGAACGTTGGAATGTGCAACGCAAACATTAGTCAACATTGAAACCAAAAATTCTTTGAACAAATCAGTAAAAAGAACAAAAATGTTAATGGTTGATTTTGATAAATGAATATAAAAATAGAAAAATAAGAAAAAATACAGAAGAAAACATGATTTGTCACTACTTGAATCAAACCCACGTCAATGAGTTCAATAGAACCGTAGCTTGCCAATGAGTTAAGGACAAAAAATTGTCATTCCATGGATTAGAACCACGGTCTTGGTGTGAGAATAGAAGCAACAAACCACTAAACTAAGAAGCTAATTACATTTTAATGTTGCAAGAAATTGTATATGTCCAGAGTTGAGATTGAAAATAATAATAATAAATTCACCAACCTTTATAAATGTGATATCGTAATTAGCTAGAAAAAAAATCATGATTCAATTCGCAAAGTTGATGAAAATAAGATACAAAGATCAGAAAAGAATCCACGTCAACCGATAGGTAAGGTCATACATAATATAAAAATAACACTTGGACAAGAATATCTGTAATTGTCTATTAATATCTGATATATGATTTAAAGATTAAATTTTGATTTGTTTGGTTCATAATTATCTAAGATTAGCATTCAAAGTTACCTTAAATAATTATTAACCAAACAAATCAATTAATTAACCTATATATTTAACCTATATATTAATTTAGCAAAGAAAGGAATAGTGTATTTCTTTGGTTTTTATTTCAACCACACTATTTTTCATATAGTGATGTTTTTTTGGCTCATTTTCCGAACTGCAACATATATACATAAAGTTGTGTTTTTTTCTTCACATCTTCTGGATTGTAGTTTGTAAATCCATTTGGGCAAATATGATAGGCAGATTTATTTTGGAATCAACTTGAACCTACACCATTGATAGACAATGAAGATGAGAAAACAGATGTATTACATTGGCATGGCAAACGATTATTTGCAACTATAAGAACCATTGTTTCCGAGCCTTCTATTTGAGGTTTATGTTCTTTGGTTGCCTTTCTAGAATGTGTAATTTGATATCGTGTAATACGCACCACAAAACTTCACTATTTCTTTTGTTTACAATACCACAAAGAATATTAAGGACAAAATTAAAGGACCATAAAAAGTGACGATGAATATTGATGTTTTATGGTGATGACGATACCAAACGTATGTAGTGTTAGTCGTTTTAGCGTCATACCATCCTTTTGCAGTCCAAAAATGCAACATTTTTTAGCCATAATTAGAGACTATATCATTGCGTGGCATCGAGATTGTTTTACACCCACCGTCAAGTGCGGACGGGTTACAATTAATTTGTTTAATATCAAAGACATATAAACCATATATTGATAGATAGTCATCTAATTAACTTGATAATAATCTGAGTCCATTATTATACATGCCAAAATAGGTTCGATTAAGAACAATAAAACTTTAAAAAACTGACTTACAACACTGTTTCGTCTTATATTTATTTCACAAATTACCATAAAACACTAAATTATTTGAACTACTATTACTATATATCTTGCTAAATTATATTATCCGTCCTATTCTATATGGAAATGGTACTAAAAAAATGAACTTACGCAAAATTGGTGGAAATATCTACAAAAGAAACCTATATGGCTATGTGAGAAAAGAAATTGATTTTTAATAAACTTTATCCAACTTTTGCTATTTGACTTAATCAGCAGCAATTAAATTTGATAATAACTTCCCAACTAACGCTTCAACGCCTCCCATGTTCATGCAACATAATGGGTTTTCGTGTACTTGTGAGTTTTAATCTAAAGTTGCAAGTTGCGCGTTACTTTAGTATGTGTGTGTATAAATATGGATCAATCCATGAGAAGAATACATCAAAGGGAAGTGTAAGTGAATCGTAAATTCAATGGGTTACTCTCAAAATGGGTTTGTGTGATTCTCTTAGGGCTCGCCATTGTCTTCCATTTGAGTGCATTGGCTCTTGGGGATGACAAAAGTGAACCAACTCGGTGGGGTGATGATGATTGTCGGTATGGTGGTAGGAGAGGTTGTGGTGGTGGTCGTCGTGGAGGTTATGGGCGTGGTGGGAGAGGATACGGTGGAGAAGGTGGGTTTGGTGGCGGTGGAGGACGTGGTGGTGGTTTAGGAGGGCGGAGAGGTGGTGGGAGAGGTCGTGGAGGTCTTGGAGGAGGTGGTGCCGGCCATGGTGGTGGGTTTGGAGCTGGGGGAGGAGTAGGTGGTGGAGCTGGAGGAGGTGGAGGACTTGGTGGTGGAGGAGGAGCTGGAGGTGGAGGAGGAGGAGGTGTTGGAGGTGGGTCTGGTCATGGTAGTGGGTTCGGTGCCGGGGGAGGAGTAGGTGGAGCTGGAGGCGTTTGGTGGCGGTGCTGGTGGTGGAGGAGGTGGTGGTGGAGGAGGCGGCGGCGGTGGTGGTCGTGGAGGTTCGGGTCATGGGAGCGGTTTTGGAGCTGGGGAGGAGTAGGTGGTGGTGCTGGAGGTGGTGGTGGTGGTGGTGGTGGGGGTGGAGGAGGAGGAGGTGGTGGTGGTGGTGGTATTGGAGGTGGTTCAGGTCATGGAAGTGGCTTTGGGGCTGGTGGAGGAGTAGGTGGAGCCGGAGGTGCTGGTGGAGGTGGTGGAGGCGGAGGTGGGGGAGGCGGTGGAGGTGGAATTGGAGGTGGTTCTGGCCATGGGGGTGGCTTCGGAGCTGGTGGAGGGGTAGGCAGTGGTGGTGTTTAGGTGGAGGATCAGGACATGGTGGTGGTGTTGGTATAGGTCATGGTGGTGGAAAGGGGGAGGGTTCGGAGTTGGAATAGGCATTGGGATAGGTGTGGGAGTAGGTGCTGGTAAAGGAACCGGAACCGAACTGGATTTGGGTCCGGTAGCGGTAGTGGAGGTGGAAATTGAACTATCGACACGAGACAACTTTTGCATGAGAAAAATTCACATCAAGTTAATTAATTGGCTGTTAAAGTTCAAAATTCACATCAAGTTAATTAATTTGCTTGTTAAATTCTGTAATATGTATGAAAATATGTAATTGAATGGGCATTCGCTTTGAAGGCCGTGATATATGTAATTTTATTTTATATAAGAGATAAAATTATAAATCGACTTTAAATCAAGTAAAATATTTTTGTTTGTAGCTATCAGCTATTTTCTTTCTAATGAAGTACAAGACAAGATTAATATAATGTATCATACGTGTTAAATCCATAGACGTGTATAAGGAGTAAGCGTGTGAAAGTTTAAGGTATAAGTGAAAGTCTTTACGTTCCCTATTCTTTATAGACGACGATTAAAGCAATGTTTAAGCAAGTAGCAATGACACATTTAAAAGTGTGTATAATGATTACACAAATTTAATGTCACACTTAGCAACGTGATAGAATGTCATAAAAATATTAACATATTTCAAGACTTTGCTTAGAGGCACACTAGTAGCATAATCTGCAATATTGTTATTCTCGCTAATGTGACATTCGTTAAATGAGTTTTTGTAGTAGATATGATGTTCTCAAAATCACAAATAAAATAAAAGAAGATCCAAAAATTAAAAGGGAATAATTTTATAAGAAATGAATCAAAGGCCAAGTCTTTATACTCATGTCACTATAATCATTAATGATATGTGCCTTTCACATGCTCACATTTAATAAGAGATAAGGGTGTATTTTTAGGATATAACATTCGATCATCAAGATTTAATACATTTATAAATTCTCCCTTGGATAGTTAGAATAATAGGAGTGGTTGATTTTACGACGATACTAATCCGCATTGGTATTATTATAGTAGACGTTGATCGTTAAAATGATATCTGATATAATAGGAGTACATCATATATAGGTGTGTTCCATAACAATCCACTCTTAACCTCAAATATCTAAGTGAATCCTGGAAATTGTCATGCAAAACCATACGCTAATTCCCATGCGACATCTTTATACCGAACCAAAATGAAAAACTGTTGCCATATATGTATAGAGTTTTGCAAACAAATTAGTTGTAGTTGTAATGTGTAGAATCACTGCAAAGTGTTAAGTATATCTACCATGATAACTTTTAAATCAAGATGTCACTAGAGAAGAAAAACAATGTAAATTGTATCAAATATGGTTCGATACCATCCCTTTACCCTCGAGGTATATTTGAAACACCATGTTCAAACTTTAATCAAGTTGACGACTATAAGTGCTAGGTCACTATTCTTTAGGTCAAGATTTGTGCAAAGGTAGCGAAGCTAACTAGAACGATATTATGCATTCAAAGATATTAAAGAATTCCTACACGATGTTTCTAAAGTATGTTTTAGTGCCTTAAGCAATTGTGTTCAGTTAGCCTCCTTGAAGAGTGATGTCTTTTAGATTATTAAGACATCGATGGAGCCTATGATGTTTGAGGATTCTGTGACTACGTGATTTGCGTATGTTAGCTATCACTTTGATATGAAGAAAGATCTTTAGAAAGTTTGTTTTCTTTTGGACTTATTTGAAATACAACTTACCTCTAATGCTCGCGTCTACCTAATTTGCATAGAGATAAAGCGAGCATCAAATATTTGGTTGAAGAATGTTGTAATCCATACCTAAAGAAGCTAACTAAGAGCATCAAATAGTATAGTGCCTGCTTTTATAAAAAAATCTATCTTTGCTAGTTTAGAAACATAACTTCATTTAGAGGCACTAAGTGGGCATGGGAGGAGGTGCTATCGGAGGATGGTGGGGAAAACTCAACCCCCCCCCCCCCCCCCCCCCCCCCCCCCCCGTCCCGAAATCCGGTGAACCCTAAAAGTCCTGACTAGGTGAAAAACCCGGGACACCAACGACTCCACATCCCCACTTTTTGGACAGTTACATAACAATCAAATGACTGTTCAACTATTTACGCATTATTTCTATTCCAATATACTCGCAAAATATAATTTAATTATTTCAATCTCTTTTTTTCTCTAAGAAATATAGAATCATCATTCCGCGAGATTAAAAAAACAACCAATTATAAAGCCTTTTCAAAAAAAGCCAAATATCACAACCACCTTTTCAACAACTCATCAACCCCAATATATTATTCGCAATCCAACTATCACATACTACAACCAAGACACACACTTTCAGATGTCATAATCATACAAAAAGATTAAAAACATATAAACATATCAATCCGGTCAGTACATCACGTCCTCAGAAGCTCAAGTTCCCGATATCGATCTCAACGATGATGAGAATGTAGAACTCCAAAGGCCGACTAGGAAAGGCAAAATATCGACCGCATCATCAACGTCACAAAAGAAAAAACTTTTAGCGAATATCGAGATCATCAATGCCTTAAGTAAAACCGAAACCTAGTATAGATCTCGTCTTTGAGACGGCAAGGGGACCAACGATTTCAAATTGGATTGACGCGACAACAATAACAAGAGTTACAAAACAACAACAACAACAATAACAACCGGAATTAGAAGTTCTATCTTAAAAACCACTCATGATAAAATAAAATTTAAAAAAAAAAGAGAGGAAGAGGAAAAACGTGAGGTAAATGTGTTCTTGCATGTGAAAAAGAAACTTCAATTTCCTAAGAAATCCAAAGAACACTTGTTGAGTTCCTGCATACAGAAATGGTATCTAACCCTTGAGTCAAAATCAGACCTTTCTGGTCAACCAAGAAGTCGCCGGTGAACCAATTATCATTCATATCGGAACCGGAGAACGCGATGTCGCCGGCGATCGATCATCTTAGGGTTTTAGCAAACTCTCAATTTGACCACCGTACGATAATCTACCTATCGCTCACCGTTTCATTCGCCCAAATGATGCTAATTCTCTTACTTGCATTCAAAACTCCATTCCAACACCGTCTAATTGCAATTTTAGATGAACTGAAAAGAGGGAAAGCTCAATTGGTCGTAAAATCTATCTCCGCCACCGTGTTCGTACTCATGATCTACAATCTTTACCGCGTATTGGAAATCGGTAGTAACGTTGATGCTTTTGATTCCCCCAATTACGCTGTTTTGGTTTACCGTATGTTCGAAGCTTCTGTCATGGTAAATTCCCCTTTTGCTGTGCGTTGTTTTCCGATCAATTGCTTCGATTACTTTGTGTTGAGATTGATCTGTGATTCGTTAGGTTGAATGTAAGTTTAGATGCAATTGTATTGGATTAGGTATTTGAATGAATTTGAACTGATTGATGATCATACATTTCAATCTGCTGTTGTTGAGATTGTACTTCATAGGTTTTGTTACTACTTACAAAGTTTGTTCTGATTACTTTAGTATATAGCTTCTATGGTTGATTGATTTGATATAATATTACCATTTTAGATACAGATTTGATCTCCCTAAATGGACTTTTGCAATGAGTTTTGAATTGTTACAGAAGGATTGGAGACATTTATATGTTCAGGATCACAAGAAAATCTAGTTCTAACTCCTAAGAAGTAAATAACTATCGGATCCGTTGTGGATGTCATAGTAACGATGTGCTATTTCGTGCTTTCAGCTGCATAGATTATAAGTTCTAGAGTGATGATGATACATATGGTTCGAGTTTGTATGTTCAATGATCTTCATAAAGAACTAGATTTATTTGATATGTTGATGATGGTGATGATATCTTTTGGTGCAGGCTTCTCGCTTATCCTCTTGGTGACAATAGACAGTCTACATGAGTACATCAAAGAGGTTGTCGTGGTTACAGAGGCCATACGGGCTGCAAAGAAGCAAAAGCGAGCCAATGAAAACTGTACGAAAAAGAATGCAGATGAGGTGGAAATCATGAGAAAAGATATATCTAGGTTGAAAGCAGAGATTACAGAGTTGGAATGTGAGTGTAGTATGAAGGAGCAAGCACTGCAGTTAGAAAGGGCTGAATCTAGCGCACTTAAAGATACATTAGAATCTTCATTTGAAAAGTATGATCGCTTGCTAGCGTACAATAAAGATCTTAAAGATCAACTTCAAGGCGTAAATGAAAGATTGTCTCGCTCAGATAGTAAAAAGTCGGTCTTTTTTAGTTGGGATCGATGGGGTTTGTAACCTTTGCTTGTGTAACTGCTAACTGTGATGGTCTTATATAAGGTACGCTTTTTATAAATCGTTATTTGTTATGCTCATAAGATTGTTTCGTATCCGTTTCATGTAGGTTATGGTATTGGTATGGCAAAACCTTTGTCTTTTCCGGCGGGTCAATCTTTTCTAGGGTCTAAAACAAACTCTAAAAGTAAAGAACTTTTATTAAATGTTGTAGTAATTTTTTAACAGTTTCTATTCAGAAACTAAATGAACTTACTATGTTATAAAGAAGCATCAAACTTAAAAAGGCATGTCTAAGGACTTTTCTGTAACTTAACTACTAAGCAAAATCAAGTCTAAGGGGTGTGGTGCGAGAAATTGCAAATCGTTACTTTTAACATCGGGGCAAGTTCTATAATACCAAAAACGGTGTACATCTAAACTGTGAGTGAAAAATCAGTCTTTAGTTAATGCAGGCCAGTCTTTTAGGCATTGGTTTCTCGGCTCAAGCATGCCGAAAGCAACCATCAACCCCAACATATTTAGCCCCAATTGGTAAACATCTTGTTTAGTTTGAGCAGAGATCTCGGGTTAAATCTTGCGTTCTCTGGTTTTCTATCAAGGCCACTTGTCAGGCTGTCACGCGGAAGTTACGATTTTGTTAATTCGTTTGTTAATAAGCTGTTGATGGGGGAGTTTACCTGCAGAAGGTTCGCAACTTCTCATAGGAAAAAAAATACGATCGTAAAAGTAACAGAAGCAACCTGTTGTATTTATCACTGAAATCCAACCATTTCTACTTCATTTTCGTTCATTTTTTGCCGAACTTATGCATAAAGTTTTATCTAATGACATGAAAATTGTAGGTTTTTATCAACCATAATAATCAAAGTTTGAGGTGATGATTCTATTGTATGTTGGTTGATGTTATACTTAAACCGAATGTTAGGAAAGATACTAAACGTATTTTATCAGCTAAGACACTCTGTTTTCATGTAATATTCTGGTTTTCATGTAATACTCGGTTTTCATGAATGATTAGTTCAAAAAATTTGGTTAATTCTGTTTCTTGGATCTTGGTTTAAAATCATAACTTGCTAATGATAATTTCTATATTAAAGAACGTTAGAGTTGGCTGTAAGTTGCCTCAAGCAATTTGGCTATGTACCTAAATTGTAGATACATTGATTGTATCATGAAGTATGAAAAAGTAACAAAGAATAGGGCATTAGTCCTAAAGGCATGTTGTTAAAATTCTCGTGGCTTGTAGCTCGTTTGAAAGTATCAAAGAATAATGCATTAGACTGCTACTTAAGGTGGTTCTAATGATGGAATGTAAATGTTGAACTTCCTATATATGTGTAGTTAATGGGAGTGGTAAACGAGATATCAAACCCATAAATTTGGAGATACTCTAACTCATCCCATCAATGGGGATGTTGTGAACCATGCCATACACTCTCTACATCATAGATTTATCATTAAATCTTGTTATGTTACACTACACCACACATCCACATTTGGAGCAGGCGGTGTTTTGCACCAAAATAGTCGTTGAGGGGGGTAATTTTGAAGCCAAACCACAATGAGTACTCGTCTGGAATCAACAACACAAGGCGTGAAATAGTGACTGACAGTGGTGTTTGGGTGTCACGCCGAGGACCGCCGTGCCTCACGGCGTGGGTGCCCCTCTTCCTAACTCCCATTCCATCTCCCCTAATAACACCATCTTGAGTGTACATTTGACACGTTTTGTGCCTATTGATCGTCAGTTGCAGTCAATTTGTTGTTTCATGAATTGTTCGTATAGTTTGTTGTGTTTGTTTAATATTTATATTCATGAGCGGACTTAGTAAGGAAGGGAGGCGTAACCGCCCCCATAGAATATTTTCTTATATGTAACGTTTCTTAATGATTTTCAATTCAACCTTGTCCTTTTCTAAATTTCGACCCATTAGAAAACTTTACGACTACTAAATCCAAATAATTTTCATAAAAATCTTTAAACCCACTTAACAATTAAATTAAGCCCACGTTTGGTAAATTTTTTTTTTGAACATAGACTTTCAATAACACAGGAGAGAAACAAATCGAAACCCCCCACAAGAATTACATCATATACAATGGGTACAAACCCCAATCCTTCCACAACATCTTTAAAACTAGCCCGATGTTTAATCCAATAAAAAAGAAGAAGCCTAATGCTCGCGACTATATCCACCGCTTTGTGTCTAGCCTTGTGAAAGACAATACTATTTCGCTCCAACCAAATCCTCCAACAAGTAATCATCAAAATACCTCTCACACAATCTTCTTCTCCCACTTAGATTTTTTAGCACAAAAATCCATTTGTAACAAATCTGGGATCGAGTCCAAACAGGCTCCTTGAATCTTGCACCAGTCCTTTATTTTGCACCAAACCCCTTGACAAAATCACAGTCTACTATCAAGTGATTAACTGATTCAAACGAAAATTCACAAAAAGGGCATCTAGTATCGCTAATGTTGATACTCCTATTAACCAAGGCCATCCGAGTCGGTATACGATCTAATTCCAAACGCCAAATGAAGATATTAATTTTACTCGGAATCCACGACTCCCATCTCATGAACCGACCAAGACACCCCATATTTCTGCCCCAACCAGCTTTTAACAGCAGCCACAGAGAACTTACCGCTATTACATTGGTTCCAAACCCATTTATCAATACCCCCTTTGCAGGATCGGATTTCGGTGGTTTTTTCTCTCAACCACTGTGAATCAACACTCGGCAAGCAGTCTATGAAGAGTTGATCATAATATAACAAGTAACACGCATAAGAAATTAACAGCAGGTAAATTTTCAAGGTACTTTTATATATTGCTTCTCAACTCAAGGATTACAAGACACTTGGACTCAAAATCACTTGCATAAAGAGTTACAGGGAGAAGATTATATAATACTACACCTACAGCCGATATACTTTGATACCAGCAGACACCTCTAACCTTACATCTATACTACAAGACTCTAGGTGAGGTCTTTCAGACATTTTGCCTGAGAGTTGGTAGTCAGACATGTCCCTGACTTACCTTTTGTCACCACTAAAGTTGTAACATGTACTATCATAAAAAGGTGAACAGTAGAATAAAGTATGGTCACAACATGGCTCTTTAGGAAGATGCCATGCTGTATCAGAGGTCTGCAGCGGACTGTCAGGGACCATACTTTTATCTGCTGGACATAGCAATGTCTTCCGAAGGATAAAGTGCTTCGAGAATAACTTCTTCCGAAGGCACTTATACTTCGGAAGACTGCTTCTTCCGAAGCTGGAGTCTTCTTTGTCTTCGGAAGCAGACTTTGTCTTCAGCTCTTTCATCAGACTTTGTCTTCGGAAGCTTTCAGACTTTGTCTTCAGCTCTTTCATCAGACTTTGTCTTCGAAGCTTTCAGACTTTGTCTCAGCTCTTTCATCAGACTTTGTCTTCGGAAGCTTTCAGACTTTGCTTCGGAAGATATCTTCAGCTGTTGGCTTCATTGTTGTCTTCAGTAGTTGACTTCAGCTTTTGCCTTCGGAAGATGTCCTCAGCTGTTGTTCCTTAGACTCTCGAAAGATCTCTTGCTTGGCTTCGGAGCCCTTAATGTAGTACCAAAGTGACTATGAAGTGAATTGGTTGCACCAGCCTTATCATGATCCACAAACTCCCCTAGGCTGATGCTACCAAAACTTCACTTCTCTCTTCTTCTCAAAGCTCTCAGCACCAAGGAAAGCAGGTGTTTATCAGTATCTTCATTCTTCCTACTGTGATGCTGAGAATCTTGTACAAATCTTTGGGGACAGAACATCTACTCTGTCACCTTGGATTAGGTTACCCTCTGTGTGTGGCCCTCTGAAAAGAGTTAGTTGATGGGAAGTATAGTCATATTCCCACGAACTATTGGTTCCAATTCAGGACCTTCCACCATCTGTAGAAAGGCTGTGCCTTTGGTGGTTGATCTTTCCTTGTCTTCCACTCTTTTCAGCTTCAACTCTTCTTCAATCTTGGCTCTTCTATTTCGTTCAGCCAAGTGGAGACCACTGATATGGTTCTGATGTGTGGCAGCAGTCTCAAGTTGGAGGGATTGGAGAATGGCTTCTCTGCAAGCTCAGCAAGATCAAATCTGCTGAGATGCAGTAGAGAAGTGGCATTGAGCCTGTTGGTTTCACCATTCTCCCTTTTCACAACAAAGTTGTGAGAAGGTTCATCGAACTCCACTGGATATTGCATTTCTAGGTCCAGGAGATTGACCAGAAATCCTGTCCTCTTTCCTAGTATCCAGCAGAGTCACCAGTCTTCTTCTTAGCCTCTTCCCTCAGCATGAGGGTATCGGAGTTGAGACCAAGAAGTCTGCAGCCTGGCCCAAGGTATCTCTAGGCAATTCAAGAAATTGGCCTAGGGTGAGGGAGCTTGAAAGATTATCAACATAGGTGATGTTGAACCCCTCCCTCACAGGAGATGCTGCTCAAGGTAGTGCAGTTGATGAGCCTCGTCTTGAACTCCTTTATTTCCTCAAAGGAGAGATGTTTAGGAGGCTGAGGGGATGATCTTGGTTGTTTTGGGTAGGCTTAGGTTTGTGGTTTTGGGTTGAGTCTTGGGTTTTGGATGGGTAGTTTGGTGGTTGAGGTGATTGTAGGTTTGGGTAGAGAGAGTTTGGGTTGAGGGGAAAGGTTTTTCAGTGGGTTCGGGTTTAATGGAAAAGGGATTGGTTCTGTGTGGGTTGTGGCTGTGGTGAGTGGCTGGGTGAAGACCATTCCTTTCATCTTCTGTACATCTCCTTCCTTTTTCCCAAACGGATGTCAGCTTTATTTCACTGACTATCGGCTGGAGTGTCCTTTCGGACATAGGTCCCACCTGCCTACAAAGAAGCCATGAGCCCGGAGTAGTCCTTCATCCAGGCTTTGTCAGTTGACTTCTTGGCAGCAGTGACCTCCTTCTCTTCTCCCTCTTCCTTTCACCTTCAACTTCTCCACAGCCTCTTCCTTTCTTCTCCATTTGATCCTGCTCTTTTTGTGGAGCAGCAGGATCATATCATCATCATGTGGAGACAGTTCAGGAAGACTGAAGCCTCTTGAGAGGAGGAACTTGATCCTAGCCTCTCTCAGCTCAGGTTGCCTCCCTCTGCTCTTGTTCTTCCTTCTCCAAGGCCAACCGGCTTCCCTTTCTTGTTGTAGCCTGGTTGACCTCTCCAAGTCACCAACTCCTCTAATGGTAGCAGGAGTATTTCCTCATTGGCAGCTCCTAGATTGAGGAGCGGGTCAATGAGTGCTGTTCTCTCCTCTGGTTGATTTCTTCCTGATTGGCTGCAGCTGCCTTAGAACTAGCAGCTACAACTTCTCAGTAGGAAACCGACCTTTTTTTTGGCCTTCTCAATCTTCTCCTCCTCCTGAAGCTCTTCCGCAGTCAATTTTCTTTTGCCTTTGTCTTTGATTGTGCTTGACTGTGGTGGTTCTTGATGGATGGGTTGTGATTGAGAAGAAGTTCAGCTGGTGCTTGGGTTGGAGGTATTTCAGAAATGTCCTCCCTGCTCACCTCAGATGCAATTTCAGCAATGACATCTGTGATGGTCAGTTCCTCGGACATCTGAAATAAGCCTTCCGTAGCTTCTATTTCGGCCTCGGAAGACTTGTCTTGTTCTTCCGAGGCTTCCATGTAAGCTTCGGAAGCCTCAGCTAGAGCTTCGGAAGATAGACTGCTGCAATTCTGTCCCATCTGTTTCAGTTGCTGGGCCATCAGTCCCCATTTCCCCTTCGAAGCTAATCTCGGTTCCATGAAGACCTTAGGTTGACCAACTTCCTCCACAGTGGTAGAAGGTGCAGTCAGTCTTGAAGCTCTCAGCCCCAAAGTATGCAAGTGTGGTGTCGGGGCTGGGCTGTTCTAGGGATGATCTCAATACAAACTTTGTGAAAAGTCTGTAGAGATCTTGAAGCATCCTTGATCAATCTCCAGAAAGGATTGAGATGACTCAGGTAGTGTAATGATTTGTTGGGTGGAATGATTGGGTCTGTGGTTCCATAGTGTTTTGTCTCTGAACTTTCTTCCCCCTTTTTAGTAGCATCATCTGAGAGCTAGATGAGCTAGAGGAAGAAGTCATTGAGACCTGGATTGGTACATGCCTAACAGACCTCTCGTCTGTTTCTCAGCTAGTTTAGCCTTGAGAGAGTTATCTCAAGTTGCTGAGTGCAGTCCTTGATTCTAAGATCTTCACCTGTGATTCCAGGTTGGAGACCTTAGAAAGCAAGTACTGAAGTGTTAGTTGCATACTTCCCTCATCTTCATAAGAAGAATGGGGAGATGAGATAACATACCTAGTATGCTCACTCTCACCACCAGATGTGGTTCTTGGCACCCTGATTTCCTTTGCTCAGAGTCATCTCTTTCAGAGATGTCAATGGGCAAAGTGCCGTAGACTCAGTCCTAATTATGTACCACTGTCCTGAGAGCTCAATGAGAGACTCGAGTAGTGGCAGCTGAGTCTACATGAGTCCCCTCCACATCAGTGGGACTCACCTCAGTAGCAGGCTTCTGATGGGGCTAGAGACAAGGGATCCCTCTTGGCTCTGTTGATCTCTCAGTGGGTGTGTGTAGATCAACTTCATGGCCTGGAGAGATGTAATCTCTTCATCAGTTCGGAGTAAAAGTCAGTGAAAGAGAGGGTGGTTAGTCCTACTGACCCGGGACCTTGATCAATGTCTACAGGCATTGAGCCTATGGTGGGCTGTCCCTAGAAAGGCTGCACAGGGGAGTGTAGAGACTCACCCTGTGGCTAAAGGCTTGGGGTTCGGGCTCAGGGTTTGAGACTGAGGAGGCTCAAAACCCACATTGAGTCAATTGTGAAGGATGGTGTGACCTCGGACTGAGTGGGAGCCCATGATTCCTACTCTAGTCCTTTGGGTGTGAACAGAAGGAGCTTGTTCAATCAGTAGATGACAAGGGTTCGCTTGGGCGTCTCTGATATGTGGCTTTGGATGGGTAAAGAAGTTTTGGTATGTGGTGGATGTTGCTGGTGTGGGTTCATCACCTGTGGGGTGAACAGGGATGTCACCAGGAGCTATGCGCTCAGTCATCTCTGGAGGTAATGGAGTGTACCGTCCAGTGAAGTTGGTGGACATCTTCTTCAGTGTCTTGAAGATGGTAGGCCTCATGTGTGGAACAGGAAGAGCAGATGCGCCACAAGCTTGCTTGGTTCCATCTCACAGTTGATTATGTGTTGAAGAAATCGGGGATACATGAAGAATGTATCCCTGCTGAGATTGGTGAGGTTGTTCAACACGAATCGTGAGTAGTAAATCTGAGGCCTCTCACCAACCCATGAACTAGGCATCCTAGTTCATATGGGATTTGATCCCAACCCCCTGATTTTGGAGAGAGGCAGTGCAAAACATGTGCAGCAGGAACTTCCAATGGTAAGAGAAGTTGAACTTGTTACTGTAGACCTGCTGACATCGCCTCCATATCCCATGAGGATATAGGTGCCTTCCAAGTCTTCATTGGGAACTCAGTAGGAGCCCATCATCGTGAAGCTCGAGATGCTCCCTGATGATCTTTCATTGATGACCAACTCTTGGCCACAAACTTGGTTCTCAGGACTCGAACCCCATTCATCACTGTAGTTTCTCCGTTGCTCCAAAATTCTGACATATGGTTGGAGTATACGGTTGGGTTAACTGTGAGTGCAGTGAGGTAGGTGGATTCGTGAAAGGTGATGATTTGGGGATCGGCATCCCTTGACGAGTCAAGTAATGCGACTTGGTTGTGCTGAGGGTTTAGCGCCATTGGAGAAAAGGTAAGCTTGAAATTTTGATGAAATTTGGGTTGACAGTGAAGGAACAGTTAGGGCTGTAAAGTGGTAAAAGAAGATGAAATTGATAAGCAAGATTATTTAAAAGGGGTGAATAGTGGTATGGTGTAATAGGGTAACTGTTTTAGGGGTTACTGTGGGTGGTATGGTGGTTTACGGCTGAGAAATGATGATGGCGGCAAGGATATTTTAAATAATCTGACATTATCAACAAAATCGTTACTTTTTACAGAGTGGGGCCCAAAAATATCCGTTACATATAAAAACCTTTACTTCCGAGGGTAAAACATTTCCGAAGGTAATTTTCTTCTCGAAGGCAATTTCTCTTCGAAGCATGATAGTGCTTCCGAAGGTAAAATTGTCCTTTGAAGGCACTTTATCTTCCGAAGCCAGGCATTCTTCCAAGGTAAAATTGTCTTTCCGATGGAGAGTTGTATAAGTTTCGGAAGTAGATCTGATATAAAATCAATCGCTTCTTCCGAGACCAAACTCTTCCGAGAAGAAAATTTCCAATGAGGAATTTGGCTTCGAAGACATTCAAGAATATCTTCCGAGAGTTAATTCTCTTCGGAAGGAATTTATACTTGGAATAATTTAAAGATCTTTTGTAACAGGGCTTAAATGTATTGACACAAGACATACTCATTTAAAAGGTCTTCAAAGAGGTAGTTATTCAATGTTTATCATCCCAATTGCTGATATGAGATACTTAAACCTTGGTCACAAATGCCTTTGTGAACAAATCAGCATATTGTTCATTTGAGTCAACTTTGATTAACTTTATCAGCTGTTTCTCATGAATATCTCTAATGAATGATACCTGATATCAATGTGTTTGTCTTGGAGTGCTTCACCGGATTCTCAGTAAGGAGATAGCACTGTTGTTGTCAATATGGATGGAGTAGTCATGAAGTTGAACCCATAGTCTAACATCTGATTTTGAATCCATAGCAGTTGAGCACAGCAGCTAGCAGCAGCAATGTATTCAGCTTCAGCAGTTGATGTAGAGACACAGGATTGTTTCTTGCATTGCCATGAGATAATCTTCCACCAAGAAATTGACATCCTCCTGATGTTGATTCTTGTCATGTTGCAGCCACCATAGTCACTGTCAGAGTATCCATAGAGATTGAAATCACTATTCTTGGATACCAGAGACCTAGTTTAGGTGCTCCTTTGAGGTATCTGAGGTTCTCTTTGCAGCAGCTAGGTGAGACACCTTTGGAGAAGCCTGATATCTTGCACAAATGCATGTGGCAACATATATTGGTCTACTTTGCAGTGAGATACATCAGAAACATAATGCTCTATACTGATGTTGATCAGTATCCTCCCCTCAAGGTCAGGGCAAAGATTATGGTTTCTGGGTATGGGTGTCTTGGCTGGTTTACAGTCCTTCATTTCAAATCTTTCTAAGATGTCTGAGACATACTTAGATGACTTATGAAGAACCCTTCCTTCATCTGTTTCACCTGGATTCCTAGGAAAAAGTCCATTTTTCCCATGGAACTCATCTCAAACTTCTGCTTCATAATGCTTTCAAAGTCTTTGCACATTTGGTCGTTTGAAGAACCAATATGATGTCATCAACATAGACTTGTACAAGCAAAATGTCTTCTCCACTCTTCTGATGAAAAGAGTCTTGTCAATGGTACCTCTAGTGTATCCATTCTTCAGGAGAAACTGAGACAAGGCTCATACCACAGCCTAGGTGCTTGGTGCAGCCCATATAGAGCTTTGTCCAGCTTGCACACATAGTTGGGGTCTGTGGGTCTTCAAATCCTGGAGGTTGACACACATAGATTTCCCTATCTATATCCCCATATAGAAAAGCACACTGACATCAAGTTGGTAGACTATGAATTCTTGGATGCAGCATAAGCAAGGAAGATCCTAACTGCCTCAAGTCTTGCAACGGTGCAAAGACATCAGTATAATCTATTCCTTCCTCCTGGGTGTACCCTTGAACTACTAGTCTTGCCTTGTCTTGATAATCAAGCCTCTATCATCTTTCTGTCCTGAATACCCATTTTGTGCCTATGGGTACTTGACCAGATGGTAGTGGGCATAGATTCCAGACCTTTTGTCTTTTGAATTGAAGCAGCTCCTCCTGCATCGATTCAACCCAACTACTATCCTTTAAGGCAATCTTCTACCTTCTTTGGTTCCATCTGAGACAGGAAGCATGAGTACAAGCAGACATTCCATGATGAGTTTGTCCTCTTGTTCTCACACCCTCAGAGACATTCCCTATGATTTTCTCAGTTGGATGAGTGTTGTGAATCCTAAGACGAGGAATCACTTCCAATTGCAGAGATAAGTCTAGGTTAGACATATTCTGATCAGGAATTGGATCACTCTGTCCAACTGCTGTTTCAGAGTCATTCAAGGAGGACTGATTGAATGATTGAGAACATCATCAATGGTTGGTTGTGAAGTAGTATTAACAGTTGCCTGTTCCTCAGAATACCACTTCCCTCAACCTGGTGTTGTAGTGGATCACCTGAGGAACTTTGAGGTTGATTAAGTGATTCACTTGTTGAAGCTTCACTATTTCTGGAGATAGTTACACTGTCAGATCTGTGAATAGTTGAAGCTTGTTGCCCTTCAGCTCTTGGAGAATTTGGAATAGGTCTGGGAAGCTCATATAGTTGACCTGCATCAGCATCAGCATCACTTGAGCACCTGTTCCAGCTGAAACATTCTCACAAGATGGTTTAGAATAGTTTGGAAACATTCTAAATCAAAGATAACTCAGGTCCATTCCCCCTAACACAAGGAGTGTGCTCATTAACAACTATGTTGGATGACTCCTCAAATTGTTGATTCTTAATATTGTACTCTATAAGCTTTAGAGCTAGAAGAGTATCCAATAAAGATAGTCATCCAACTTCTCAGCAAACTTTGCCAAGTTGTCCTTTGTGTTAAGTATGGTACACCTGCAGCCAAAGGACCTTAGAAAGCCAATGAACGGTGGCCTCTTGTTCCATAACTCATAAGGGGTTTTTCCATGGGCTTACTACAAGAACCCTGTTCTGCACATAGCATGCAGTGCTGACTCTCTCGCCTCTGCCCAGATGTTAGAGGCAGCTTTGAATCAGCTAACATGGTCCGAGCAGCCTCAATAAGTGTCCTGTTCCTCCTCTCAGCAACACCGTTTTGTTGGGGAGTTCTGGAGCACTATATTGTCTAGCAATCCCTTTTGAGTCACAGAATGAGTCAAGAACGAAGTTCTTAAACTCAGTCCCTTGATCACTTCTAATAATCTTAACCTTGTGATCAATTTGATTTTCTATTTTAAGAATAAAATTTTAAAGTTTCAGCAGTTTCATCTTTACTTCTAAAAAGAATACCCATGTAAATCTTGTAAAATCATCAACGATCACAAGGCAGTATGATTCCTTCCAATGCTCATTATACTTGTGGGACCAAAGAGATCCATGTGCAATAAGTGTAATGTAGTAGTGATAGAGTTAACACATTTGGATTTATGAGATGATCTGTGTTGTTTCCCTTTCAGGCATGCAACAAAGTATCTTTGCAGAAAAATTCCTTTTTAGGCAAACCATGGACCAGTTATTTTTAGCCAATTTATTCATTGTTTAAAATTCACATGACACATGCGTTTATGCCATAGTGTTGACTCATCACTATCAGCTTTGGAAGAAAGCATGATACTTCACCCATAGGAGAAGCATTGTTCATATCCAGCTTGTACATATCCCCTTTCCTGGGAGATCTGAGAAGCACCAATTCCGGAGGAATTGTCATCCCTGGTTTGAGGATAATGCACTCATGTTCTGTGAAAAGCATCTGATGCTTCTGATCACAGAATTGAGAAACACTTAACAGATTGTGTTCAAGCTGTTTGACAAAGTGAACTTGTCAATGTTTATTCTGCCATTGGATATACTTCCTCTGCCAGAAATATATCCTCCGGCCTCACCTCCAAATTGGACAGGCCCTCCATCAAAGTTCTGGAATTGTTGAAGGAGAGATCTGTTCCCTGTCATGTGCCTGGAGCATCCACTATCTACAATCCAGATATTGTTGTTCTTGTCAAATGGATGTCCCTGCACATAAGATGAGATGGTTAGTTTATTTGGAAGCCCAAGCCTTGCAGGTCTCGGGCTCTTCCAAAGATAGTGACATAATTGAACCAAAATATGCAATGGGGTTCAATAGAGGTCATTGTTGAAGAAGAGGTTTGGGCTGCAGCATCTTCCTTGATCTTCCAATCCATCCTTTGGTTGATCTTTGAGGATGAGCTTGTTGAAGCTTTTGCAGCATGGTCTTCTTCCAAAGCTTCTCTCTTTTCGGAAGAAGCCTTCACCACCTTTTCTTCCGAAGTAGTCTTCTTCTGAGATGGTTTCAAGGGAGCCTTCTTGTTCTTCCGAACCTTAGAAGGTTTGGCTTCCGAAGCCATTTTCCCTTCGGAAGAAGCAGTTTCTTCCGAAAGCAACTTGGCTTCCGAGACCAACTTTCCCTTTTTCATCATTTGGACCTTTTGAAGTGGTCCAACTGAGAAACCTTCTCTGACTACTTCTTTTCTAACATTATTTGCATAATGTGTGCTTGCTGGATTGTAGTAACAATCTTTAGCCATGTGGTTGTGCAGACCACACATTATGCATGCAATGTTAGTCTTCTGGGAACTTGCAGGTTGTTGTTTCTTGGGTTTCTTCTCTTTATCAGCAACTTTCCCTTTGACTTCTGATCCTTCAGTAGGACAGGAGTGCTGGTACTACACTCCTTTCCTGAATCAGGAGTACCCACCACTTGAAATTCGGCAGAAATGAAGACACCCTTTGCTTAGGGTCAAACTTAAGCTTGGACTCTGCAACCTTCTTAGCAGTCCTTCTAGCAGCTTTAGCTCTGCTTCTTCTTGCCTTGGTGGTCAGGATTTGGTCATCACAGGTGGAGATGGGTGTATCCTCCTGTTTCTCCCCTGTGGAGGCCACTATTTTGCTTCATCCTCTAGTTCCAATGGAGAAGGGTCAGCAGTTGGAACCTCTTGCTCTTCAGTACCACATCTAGGTAGTCTAATAGACTCATAAGAGTGTGGTGGAGCTATTTCACTGGTTCCCAACCCTTCTTTGTTTTGATAAAACATTTTGGAATGAGAGGTTGATGCAAGAATAGTTTGGAAGCTTTGCTCAGCAATAGCTTGCTTCCTGGCCTGAGCCTCAGCTGTGACTAACTGGGCTTGAACTTCAGAAAGTTTGGAGATCAGATCTTTGATTTGAGTCTTATAGTTAGTCTTTTCATGTTTCAAAAGAGACACAGTTTTCTCTAACTCATCAATTTTCCTTTGATAGTCAGATTCAGCTCTTTTAAAGTCAGATTTTAGCACATTTAAAGACTCAACCTCAGATCTGATTTCCGAAATGTAATCCTTATACAATTTAACTTTAGCAATACAGGCAGCAGTACAAAGATGTTCATATACCTGATCATCATCTGTTCCGGCCATGAGTGCTTGAGCGGGAGTCACATCCTGTACCATGAAGCTCCATTAACTTCCTGAGCAACAGCAGCTGTTTTAGTTGACTTTTCTTCATGCTTAGGAGCAGTGGGATGTGTGGAGGCCTGTGGGGTTCCCGGGTTGTTCTTGGGAGCCTTGCATTCCCTAGCAAAGTGACCAAGTTGGTTGCAGTTGTAGCACCTTGCTTTGCTCTTATCAAACCCAAACTTGCTGTTGACTGGGTTTGAGGGAATTGCCTTCCAGTTCTCTTGAAGAACTTCTTCGCTCTGTAAGTTAAAAGAGCCATCTGCTGGACAATGTCCATGTACTCCACATCATCTGGATTGAAGCACTCAAGATCATCAAAGCAGTACTGAAAATCACCAGAGTGTCCACTTCCAGAGACAAAGGCACAACTATCCTGAAAGGAGTTGTGTTGAACCTTTTGAGACTTTGGAGTCTCAGGTAGAGTGATGAAGGGTCTAGTATGTGAGTTGTCAGGGTAGCATAGCAACTGATGTTGTGGTTCCATGCTTTCCCTTTCAACCACATGAAGGGCTGAACTCTGTTGGTTATTGGAGTGGTCAGAGGAGTTCTGCATGTTCATCTCCATCTGAAATGCACTTAGGATACCATACAACTCTGTGAGAGAAAGAGTCTTAAGGTCCGAAGTTCTCTTGATGACAACACAGTAGTGAGTCCATAGTTTAGGAAGAGAAGACATGAACTTCCTAACTATGTCTCTGTTCTCAAGAGCTACTCCAATATCCGCCAGAGTATCTACTAGCTCAACATACCTGAAGTATTGTTGAGTCAAGGTCTCACCAGCCTTGAAAGTAAAGTTCTCAAACTGCTGCTTCAAGAGATCTTTCTTGTTCTCTTGAGTTTCCTTGGATCCCTCATACATCAGCTTCAAAGCTTCCCATAAATCTTTAGCAGTCTTGCACTTCTTGAAGCGTCTGTAGACGGAGTTGGGGAGAGCAGTTTGGAGACAAGTCATAGCCCTTTGATCTAGCTCTATTCTCTTCCTATCTTCCTCTGAGTAATCATCAACATCTTTTGGAATGATGCGATTACCAGTGGCAGATGTAGTGCTTGGTATGAAAGGACCATTGACAATGGAGTCCCACATCCTTGAGTCTTGACACTTGATAAAGCCTTCCATCCTGATACACCATGTGTCAAAGTCTTCAGGGGTGATCATAGGGGACTTGGTCAAGGTACCAGTTTCCATATCAGCTTGGAGAGAGCAGCCATTTGAGTGAGTGGATTGTGGTGAGGAGTGAAAAAACAGGTTGATTAGGATGGTAAGATCTCACAATCAAGAGCCTGGAGCTCTGATACCAATTGCAGGATCGGATTTCGGTGGTTTTTTCTCTCAACTCACTGTGAATCAACACTCGGCAAGCAGTCTATGAAGAGTTGATCACAATATAACAAGTAACAAGCAGTAAGAAAATTTAACAGCAGGTAAATTTTCAAGGTACTTTTATATATTGCTTCTCAACTCAAAGGATTACAAGACACTTGGACTCAAATCACTTGCATAAAGAGTTACAGGGAGAAGATATATATAATACTACCTACAGCCAGATATACTTTGATACCAGCTGGACACCTCTAACCTTACATCTATACTACAAGACTCTAGGTGAGGTCTTTCAGACATTTTGCCTGAGAGTTGGTAGTCAGGACATGTCCCTGACTTACCTTTTGTCACCAACTAAAGTTGGTAACATGTACTATCATAAAAAGGTGAACAGTAGAATAAAGTATGGCCAACACATGGCTCTTTAGGAAGATGCCATGCTGTATCAGAGGTCTGCAGCGGACTGTCAGGGACCATACTTTTATCTACTGGACATAGCAATGTCTTCCGAAGGATAAAGTGCTTCGGAAGAATAACTTCTTCCGAAGGCACTTATACTTCGGAAGACTGCTTCTTCCGAAGCTTGGAGTCTTCTTTGTCTTCAGAAGCAGACTTTGTCTTCAGCTCTTTCATCAGACTTTGTCTTCGGAAGCTTTCAGACTTTGTCTTCAGCTCTTTCATCAGACTTTGTCTTCGGATGCTTTCAGACTTTGTCTCCAGCTCTTTCATCAGACTTTGTCTTCGGAAGCTTTCAGACTTTGTCTTCGGAAGATATCTTCAGCTGTTGGCTTCAGTTGTTGTCTTCAGTAGTTGACTTCAGCTTTTGCCTTCGGAAGATGTCTTCACCTGTTGTTCCTTAGACTCTCGGAAGATCTCTTGCTGGCTTCGGAAGCCCTTTAATGTAGTACCAAAAGTGACTATGAAGGAATTTGGTTGCACCAGCCTTATCATGATCCAACACCATTCCATCCGAACCTGAGAAATAACCGCCTGAACATCTTGATCCTCCGAAATCGCAGCCACCGAGTCCGTCTTAAAGCACCAATTAGTCGCTACACCAAATCTATCCCCAATCTGTTGAAATCGCTCCGCAACAGCAGCGTTTTTATGTTTATCTTGAGCATATAAAACAGGCCATCTATCTATAAAAGGAGTATTCCCGAACCAAACATCCTTCCAAAACATTATCCTCTCTCCATTACCGATTCTACCCCTGAGACAAGAAGTAAAACTCGACCCGTCAATCTTCAAGCCTTTGAGCAATCGCACGACATTCTTCAGCAACCTGTATATTTGTTCTTCATGGGCAAAAAACGCCACCGATTCTTGCCACTATGGATACTCATAATAACCTTGCGCCAAAAGCCATCTTCCTCAGACTTAAAACAAAATGCCCATTTAGCAAGTAAAGCTGTGTTCACATCAAGAAGCCTATGAACACCAAGCCCACCTTCCTTCTTCGGTCTGCAAACTACATCCCACGCCACCCAGTAAATACCACGACCGTCCTTACACCCGGACCACAAAATTTACGCATAATTTTTTCAATACTCTCCACAACCGCCAATGGAGCTTTATATAATGAAAAATATACCGGAAGCGCCGAAAGAACCGACTTTAACAAAGTCAGCCGACCCCCAAGAGAAAGCAGTTTCGACTTCCAAGTACAGAATCTGTCCCGAATAGACTCCATCACCGGATCCCAATTTGTAACTTGATTCATATTCGCCCCCACCATCACTCCAGGATAGGAAAAAGGAAGCTTGCCAACTCTACACCCCAAACATTGGCTAGATTTCTCACCTCCTCATCACCAACTCCCAATCCAAAGATCACCGATTTATGAAGGTTGATTTTCAGCCCCGAACACAGGTAGAAAATACGTAGCAAGTGGTTCGTATTCTTCAAATTTTCTTCATTCCAACTCCCCAATATCAAAGCATCGTCCGCGTATAACATATGCGACACCATCGGGCCCCCACTTGTGATTTTAACTCCTTCCATATACCCCATACTAGTAGCTTTTCTAATAAGACAATCCAAAGCCTCCATTACAATAAGAAATAAGAAATGGGATAGAGGGTCCCTTGTCTTATCCCCTTTTGACAATCAAACTCAAAAGTCGGAGCCCCATTTACTAGAACCGCCGAACGAGCCGACACTAAAATACATTTTACCCACATAACCCATCTCTCAGGAAAGCCCATTTGAGATAAGATAGACAAGAGGAAATCCCAACTAACATTATCATATGCCTTCTCGAAATCTATCTTCAACAAAAAAATCTGATTTTTATTTCTCTTATTCCACCCAATGATCTCATTCAAAACAAGAGGCCCATCAAGGATATTTCTATCCTTGATAAAAGCTGACTGCGAATCAGAAATCACCCTCCCAATAACCGTCTTCAATCTAGTAGCCATAACCTTTGAAATAATTTACTAATCACTCCAATCAAGTTAATCGGCCTATAATCTTTTAACCCAACTGGAGTCTTCGTTTTAGCAATCAGCGTAATAAAGGAGGTACTGCAAACCTTACTAATAGAACCATGCCGAAAAAATTCATCAAAAACCTGCATGAAATCGTTCTCCAAATAGCTCCAAAAATATGTGATGAACCTGAAATTAAACCCGTCAGGCCCCGGGGCTTTGTCCGGACCACAGTCAAACGCCGCGGCCTTGACCTCTTCTTTAGAGAAAGGAGCAACCAAACCATCGATAAATTCCACCGGAACCTGTTTTAAATTATCACACAGTAAAGAAGGTCTATAATTGAAATCGTTTTTATAAAGATTTCTATAAAAGCGGAGCACCTCCCTCTTAACAATCGTCGGCTTATCAACCCAGACATCGTCCACCAAGATACCAGGAAGAGCATTTGCCGCCCTCCTCCCTTTGATACACCGATGGAAAAATCCGGAATTTTCATCCCCAAACTTTGCCCAGTTCACTCTAGCCTTTTGTTGCAAATCCCTATTTTTTCGCCATATATATTTTTCCACCTCGATTTTACTTTGTTCCAGCATCCAAACCTCCTCCTCCTCTAAATCCCGGGCCTCCATAATATTTTCTAAATTCGCTATATCTTCTTTTATTAAATCCATCTCACCCTCTTCTTTTTTTCCGGTGTCATTCCACCACTTTCTAAGCGCATACTTCACCCGAGTGAGCT